>JAODAL010002674.1:0-190415 GCA_025379985.1 Phyllomedusa bahiana | reverse complement strand
CGGGCCCCGGCCCCACCCCCGGGGGCCCGCCCTGCGTTTACGGGGTCCGGCGCGGTCCCCTTTGCCCCCGCAGCCTTTCCCTTATGCCCTTGGCCAGGAAACCCGTACTCACCAGTCCCCCTCTATGCTTCCTCCGTTTTGGCTCTAACAGCCGCCGCGCGCGTACCCGCTGCTTAGGGTGCGGTGCAAACGGCTGGTCTGGATTAAAGGCTAGCGCGCCGTAATTGGCCAACGCCGGCCGCTGACCCTATTTATTGTGCAGCCTCCTACACTCACTGCAGTTCGTTGGTGTGTGTTTGGAGTGCTAGTCTGTATTCAGAGTCCCCCTTGTCTTCCGTTACCAGTCCGCCAGCTTACGTTTCCTGACCTTCTCTGCTTGCCGCCTGCCCTGACCTCCTGCCTGTCTCTGACCACGAACCTCTGCCGCCTGTCCTGACCTCCTGCCTGTCCCAGACTACCTCTCCGGATCTCGATTCTGTACCACGCATTACCCCGGCCGCCGCCTCAAGCAAGTCACGTCAGGGGTAGCGACCTGGTAGCCTAAAGCCGCAGCAAGTCCATCCGCTTTGCGGCGGGCTCTGGTGAACACCGGGGGCTACTTAGACTCCGCTCCCTGGCGTGGCTTAACTATCATCGCTTGCGGTGGTCCAGCGAATCCAGCCCTGCATTACAGTTACCAATAGTTTTCTTGGTGACTGTGGTCCCAGATGCCTTGAGATCATTAACAAGTTCCCCCTGTTTAGTGTTAGGCTGATCTCTCACCTTCCTCATAATCAGTGATCGTCCACGAAGTGAGATTTTGCATGGTGCCCCAGATCAATGTCGATTGACAGTCATTTTGTGTTTCTTCCATATTTTTACTATTGCACCAACAGTTTCCTTCTCACCCAGCGTCTTACTTATGGTTTTGTAGCCCATTCCAGCTTTGTTCAGGTCTATGATCTTGTCCCTGACAATCTGAGAAAGCTCTTTGGTTGTTGAGGTTAGAGTCAGGATTTATTTTAAATTTGGGATGTGGACAGGAGTCTTTTATAAAGATGACTATTTAAGACAGCTGTCTTCAATGCAGATAACGAGTTGATTAGTAGCATCTAACTGGTCTGCAGGAGCCACTTTTAAAGGTTGGTAGGGGATCAATACTTATTTCTCTCAGCAAAATGCAAATAAATTTATATCCTTTATACAATGTGATTTTCTGGATTTTGTTTGGGATATTCTATCTCTCAATCTTAAAATTAACCTACCCTTAAAATTATAGACTGTTCAGGCGTCATGTATGAACGGGGCTACACCAGATATCTGGCGTCTTTTCAGCCTGATATCAGACGCAGCCCAGTTTACTACATTTTGAATGGCCCGCGGGAGGTGGGGCGCTCTAGAACCATACTAAGCTATAGATTTATAGCTTTGCTACGGCATTTGTAGGTGCATTACAGCTGGAATAGGTAGAGCAGTTTCATAGTGGTATACTTGAGCCAGAAATGTCGTACAATCGCTAGAACGTGACTGATTTCACAAATCAGGCACATTCTAGACTAATATTATGCTCATGAAATTTGTCGTTTAAACGCTCCTGATTTCACAAATCAGGCGCATTATAGACTAATATTATGCGCATGAAACTTGCCGTTTAAACACCAAATTTCATACATGTTGTCAGTAGTCAAACTTACAAAATCAGCAATGAATCAAATAATTATTTCCTTCACTGTATGTAATATATATATATATATATATATATATATATATATATATATATATATAATCATCATGGACCATTCTTGGTGTCATGCTTAGCTCCCAGGATGCAGTCTTTGGTAAACAGTATCGGCACACCAACTCTCCGACATCAGGATTCTCTTTAAACTGTCCTCATCTAGCTTTATTCAGGTACAGGAAACAAACAGAAAAAGCATAAACAACACCCTCGGCCATTTAACCACTAACTAAACGTAGAGTGCCTCTCTAACCAGTGGTCTGTGCCTACCGCACAGCTCCACCAAACAACAGTATTCCTACTGTCCAATATCAGTGTGTGAGCCAAATTTTTCTCCTCAGCTCTTCTGCTGCTTTCCGCTCCAGGTAGCAACTATGACCCCATATCCCCTAGAGTAACAGTAGGTTTTGTATAGGCCTTCAGGGACCTCCCAAAAGCCTGTCCTGGAACATGGGGAGTAGGCAACCACCGAACATTTTTCTTCTCCCAGTAAGAGCCGTCCCGGATTGAATAAAGCAGCAAAACTACTTATAAACGGCTGCCAACTGCTCACTGTGGCTTACAACATGCATGAATGTCTCCTACCCCACCAAGGCCAGGTAACCTTGGTGATATGTCGCTTGCCGGTATCCTGCTTTACTTAAGGTAGTGGCAGAAAGATGTGACCGTCTGGGGTCGCTCTGCCACTATATATGTGTTTTTAAATAATATATATATATTATATATATTATATATATATATATATTTTATATAGTTATATTATATATTTATATATTTATTATATTTTAAAAATATATACATATATATATATATATATATATATATATATAAAAATATATATATTAAAAATAAAATATTGATATAGATATTATATGATATATAAATGTTATAAAAATATATATATATATATAAGAAGAAGAAAATATAGATAGATAGATAGATAGATAGATAGAGAGATATATATAGAGATATATAGAGAGATATATATATATACAGTATATATATATATATATATACAGAGTGGTTTTGACACTCTTCTTGCGTATATTTTTTCTGTTTTATAGACTTTCTTTATTTGTTGACCTGTATGTTGTGTCTTAAAAACAAATATAAACACAGTTTTCCTTAGAAAAACAACTTTACAGTACATAGTGTTTTAGTTCCAGGGTTCAGTTGAAAACAAAGGATGCTTCTTTTGTATGAGACAAACTTATCCACACTCTCAGTTGTCATCTGCTTACTGGTAGAAGAAACATGTCCAGATCAGTTTTGAACCCTGGCAGTGATCCAAACATTGTTTTGTAGCTCAGCATTTGACAGTTAACGATAATTAAGGGAATATGTTAGGTATATTTTGACTGCAGTCTTTCTTATTAAAAAAGAATAGGTCTATTTTTCAATATTACTATATTAAATGGGTTTTCTGTTTGGGAAAAGCTATTTCAAATACCCTTTTAGGGCATTCTGAATTAATAACGGAAAGTCCCTCATTCCAGAGCTATATCAATTAGTCAGAGTAGAAAACAACCACAATGATTTTCTGTCTCTCTGGAGGACCAAGCACGTTATAAATTATATAGACTGTCCATTGATTTCTATGGGCACCATGTAATACTTCATATCCCCTATAGTTGTGCTGCAGGTGAATTCTTACTATTAGATTCTATGTTGAATCAAAGTTGACTCCTAGGAGGCCCAGCAGATACCATGTGATCAGCTTACCATGTGTTTCAAGCTTCCTTGCAATAAAAAAGAATAGTCCAGTGCAGAAAACTTTCTTAAAATATCTGTGAAACAGCAATGTGGCCATGACAATGTATATCACATATTACACGATTGCCATTAAATGTTTCTCAGAAGAAACTTTTTTTAAAAGGGTTTTTGAATGAAGGGATAATCAAATGGTAAAAAGTGTCTATGCTTGGCCCCAATAAAAATAATAGTATTATTGAAGATAATGAAAGGGGTTTATTCCATTCATTCATCATGACACCATAAACTGTATACCCATCAGCCATAATATGTAAACCACTGAAAGGTGAAGTGAATATATTGATTATCTTGTGAAAAGGGGACCTTTAAAGGGTTTGGGATAAAAAGGGCGCATCGTTCCTACCTGAACTTATGTGTTGGAAGCAGTAATAATGGGCTAGTGTAAAGATCTAAACAACAAGGGACAAATTATTATGACAACCCGACGGGAAAGAACCCCAAAAATCGCATTCGTGGGGTCTTCCTTTATGAGTGATTAGTACTTCCAAAATGGCCCAAATTGGGGAAAAAAATAAACCATCAACAAGGAGATTCTAGTCCAGGGGTGTCAAACTCCCGGCCCCCGCTTTTGGGGGAAAACTACAACTCCCATCTTGCCCACGTTTTAGATTATCAAATGATGAGGGGAGTTGTATTTTCCCCAAACACTGGACCGGCAGTTTGAAACCGTGCAAATCTGGTCTGATCCAGAATATGTAAACAAATTGCAAAAAAGTTTCCTCTAGCTTGTAAAAATTTCAGAAACCAATTTTCATCGCAGCTTGCCTAAAAGCGGGGGTTCGTACTATGCCTTCAAAGTATATTTGCTGACCCCTGTCCACTGATGAAACCACTTACAGCCACGTAAGTATCAGAAATTGACCATGGACTGATGCAAAAAGGAGGCCTGGTCCAATCAATCACATTTTCTTTCACTTTATTTAAACTTCCCCAGCATTTTCTTTGTCCCTGAGAAGCAAAGACACCAGGAGCTCGGGAAAGCAACGAAAAGGGCATATTATGGTCTCTGAAATTTCGCAGTAAAAACCTTTCATCCTAGTTTTCAATAGAGGTACTTTGTTATTATTTTTATCTCCCCTTAAACATTTTTTCCAAAACAAGTAACTATAGAAAGCCCACATTTAAATCCCAAAAAATCTCCTCGGTCATATCTGCCTACCTTTCTACCCAAACGCCTTGTTCTCCTGATGATCTTATATTAAATTCCTCCATCCGAACCTGCCATTTGCCTCTAAGATGCCGTGCTTTCACCCTCCTTTTGGGAAGTGACCCGATAATGCTAACTCAGAAAATACATAGTTTTAAGGGTGCACTGAGAATACATAGCCTGACCTACCAAAATACCTAATTGCTAACCCCCGCTTTCAGTTACACACATTTCTGTTACAACCTGTACTTGGGAACTCACAGGCACTTATCTGTATGTAGATTTTCTGTTTGGGTGGCAGGTTAATCCACTTTTATGTATATGACTTTAATTTTTGGAAAATGGTGTCCATATTAAACAAGACTTCTCACCTTTCTTCAATTTTTTCACCCCAAAAAAATTTTAAACTCTTTGGCAGGCCCAAACCCTCGTTTGATGTTGAGCATTTTTTTCTAGTATGTTTGGTTTTTTTTACTGAACTTATCCCCCTCATTGTAAATGCTGTGGAAAATGTTGCCTTGTTAATAAAGATTTTTTATTATTGATTCTTTAATAGCGTGGCCCCTTTACATTGCAGCCGACTGCAAACGTCAATACTTAAACATACCAAAAGGGGTTTATGGGTATGTTCCAGTGTTATTAAGGGGCTATGTAGCGGGATTGTTCTGCCATCCTGCTATATAGGTAGAGGGTGCCAGCTGTAAATTGCAACTGACACCCCTTTAACAGCGGGGAAGGACCGGGTCCGCCCCACGTTTATCCCCCTTGCATCAGGGGGAAAATGCCGCGGTGTCCCCGTGAAGAGAAAAACTGTGCCGCGCACCTTTTCTCACTGTAATCATACCTCCCCCAAAAAACCAGGGTAAATTCTTTAAATGTTTCCTTGATGCTTCATTGCTGCCATGTTTTCTGTTTTATCACTTTGTGCTTCAGGCAGGAAATGGTAAAAACGCCATCTTTGTAAACCATATGTACATTGTTTATACAATGCGATAGGCTGTACTAAGGATTGAGCCCCCTGGTGGTCAAGTACCCTAAGGGGACTCAATGTACAAGTTAAAAAAAAAAGATGTTTGAAAGTGTAAAAAATATATACCGTATTAAATATATATATATATATATATATATATATATATATATATATATATATATATATATAATTTCAAATCCCCCTTTTGCCATTTAAAATAAAAATAGATAATAAAAAAGTTGCACACAATTGGTATCACCACGTCCGTAAAAAGTCCAATTTATTGAAATATAACATCACTTATCCCGGACACTTAACACCATAGAAGAAAAAAATTCCAAATGCCAAAATTGTGTTTTTTGGTCATTTCACTTTTATTCCCCTAAAAATTAGAATAAACGTGATCAAAAAAGTTGCATGTATCCCAAACTGGTATCAATAATAAGTAGACTTCAGCACCCAAACAATGCAACCTCACTCAAGTGCATAGGTGGAAGGACAAAAACGCTACTGATAGCAGAAAATGGCGCTGTGGCAAAAATGTGAATTTTTTTTTTTTTACAGTACTGTAAAATAACAAAAACCCTACATCTTTGGTATTGCTGGAATTATATTGACTTACAGAATACAGATAACTCATCATTTGTACTGAAGAATTAACATTTTACAAACAAAACCACGCATTCATAGTGCAAGTACATATTTTTCACTTTTCATCCCACTTGCAATTTATTTGCAGTTTTCCAGTATATTCTATTGTAGGGTCAATGCCAACATTAGAAAGTTCATATTGTTCTGCAAAATAAAAGCCCTAATATGTCTATGTAGATGGAAAAATAAAAAAAGTTATGGCTCTTGGAAGGCAGAGAGGAAAGATCAAACATGACGTCCAAAAACAAACGCTCCGGCACGTGGTAAAAGGATCTGCTGCTGATTTTCCTTTTTTGCTCCCATACTATCTTGTTGCATAGTATGTTGAATGCAGACATTCTTCACTGTAATCTTTGACAAAGCTAGGTGTAGAATGTTGTTAGTAGGGGTTATCAAGTTTCTGAGTCTCAGAATTTCTGAAGAATTCTGATTGGATAGAGGAAAGTGGCCAGAGTGGAGAGTGGTTAAGCAAAGCATTGTTTACTTGGAAGGCCTTCTACTGTCCTGTATTGCATATGTAAACCTAAGTAGTAGCTTTCACCCTTCAGAGAATATATCTTTCCGGGAGAACGGATAAGCTAGGGACAAGAAGCGCAGTTGAATTCTTATAATAATATGAAGAAGAAGTTGATGGAAAGGTGCTCACCTTTTGCAGCTGTACGATATCCGCGGTACAGCTCGCAATAGAGTATAGATGTGAGCAATTTCCCCCGTTGTTGTAGAATTCAGCTGCTCCGGCACGTTCCCGCCTATGGATCCACGAGGGACGCCGAGGATGAGAGATAGTTAAAACAACTGCAAGCTGGGTTACTGCTGTCAGTTGCGTGGGACTGCTAAGCTGGAGCGCTCGAAGTATTCAGACAAGAAGTATACTTGTCTTCACAATTTTATTGAGGGTACATGACGCGTTTTGCCGATCTCACATTAGCTTCTTCAGAGCATATGTAAACCTATTGATGCATCATGTTTAATTTTCTTTGTTGTTGCATTTAAGGGAAACTAAATATTTAATGCCAAATTTTCCCATGGATTACAGCTGATCACTGTGTCGCCCTGCAGGAGGGCACTTAGTGATTAGCAAAATGATCCCTTGCTGTAGGACCCTCTAACAAGTGGGCTTTGCCAATAACTGAAAACCCCGCTGTATGACCAGCATTGTCAGTATACACTGACACAGTGGACGCCGGCTACTTTTGGATCCGCTGGACCACCGCGAGCGTAGATGGTATGGAGACCACACCAGGGACCAGAGTCTAAACGGCTTCACCGTAACAAACTGCAAGGCTGGAGGGGCTTAGCTGCAGGAAACCTCCAGGTCCCTACTCCTGGCTTCTCGCAGTGACAGCTGAAGTGCAGGACTAAGGACACCTAGAATAGGTAGAGGTAACAGTTCCCAGGCATGTGTAGCCATAGACAGGTTACAGAGTCCCAGGCAGGTAATTGGCAGGTACAACCGTAGGATAACAGCAGGAAACATAGGTTATACAGTAGACTAAGTGCTGGATAGCGCAGGGCCAACACAGGGTCAACACAGGTATTGACTGGAAGCAGCAGCTACGCAGCAGACAAGGGTCTAGATCAAGGAAGTTCAACCATGAACTGACACTGGAGTAGAAACAGGAAGTTCCATTTAACACAGGAGGTCACAGGTCATTATACCACTAATTAGGAACTGTCCCTTTAAATAGCCAAGAGCTAGGGGGCACGCATGTATGTACAGGACGCCATGGAGCGTAGAAAGGTGAGTTGAATCTGCGGACAGTTAGAGTTGCAGCAGCAGGTACATGAGTGACAGCAGGGACACGGCCATGCCCACGGTCCACAGTGAGAGCCGCAGCATGGACTGTGAGCACAACAGGGGGCTCAGAGGAGGCACAGACACATCCACGGTCCCAGGCATGGACCACGATGTAATCCGTGACATCCTTTAGATAAAACATTGGCAGACTGTCCAACTCCTTTAGTAAACAATAGTTGGAAGATTGATTTTCTAGATTACCGTATATCCAGCATATTTCACACTGTATACCTAGCCTTGGACATTTTGTAGATAATGAGCTATTCCATGGTGCTTGAATTCAAACTGAACAAAAATCTGAAGCAAATCCACATTGTACTAGAAATCATTACAAAAGTGGTTGGTTATGTAAAATATCTTCTGGAAACTTTTCTTAAATGGGATTCATGAATACAATATTGATATTGCTGATTTTTCAACTATTACATGAAATCTTCTCTATAGCTTTTGGGTAAATAAAATATTGGCAGAGTGAAGAAAGTCACAGGAGGGTAGATTGATCAACTATCTGTAAAAGATTTATAAAATGCATTCTTTATTGATTTGTTAAAAAAAATTGAATGTAGACACATTGAATGGTAGTATTCACTAAAATGTAATGAATCACCACTTATCACAGTATCTTACAACATTTCCATGAGCAGTGAAGGGCATCGGCTCTTTCTGAGATTAACTCTCTTATTTCTATACTCAAATGAAGGGTGCTTCTGTTACTATACTATATTTCCAACAAAGGTCATGAGGTTGGATTTGGTGGATGTCTTGTATCATGATATTGTATAGAATAAATTGTGTCTCTGGCTAACGTTCTTCTTTAAGCCACAATAATTACTAGCTGCTGTTTGGCTCAATTACCAAATCCTAAACGCATATTCTACAGCACATTTTCCAGACAAGTGCTTCTACCATTCCCAATTCCCTGCCAAGTCTCCTATACCAACCCTGCCTATAATATCAAGACAATCGTGAGCTCTCAGTCTAAGTAAAAGCAGCAAAGCCCTAAATAATTATAGAGGTCAATGCTTTCAGCAGACTGTTCCGACTCCAGGTCCACAAAATATCTCCACAATGGTGCTACCATACATTGTTCATTATTGTAAGCAAAAAAAAAAAGTTGCCAGCAGTAACATTCACATGAAATTATCTATACAATTGTGCTCAACATACTTGATGTGAAGGGGTGTGATTGGCATATCAGATCTGCTATTACTAGCTAATCCTGTTAGAGGGACATGAGTGCTGGAGGTTTTTAAAAAGCAGGGCAAAAGACTACATAGCTCTAAATGCTTTCAGCATTCAGATAAGACACAGCAAAAAGGGTCGTCACCATCCCAGCATCCCACCATCCTTGCTACAGCCGGTTAGGGCAGAGTAAGATCGCTGATAATTAGGGAAAATTTGGGTACAAAAACAGAGAGAAGCAAAATTAGAACAGCCGTGTATTTGGTAGTAGTCTTTATTCACCTTTGCCTACATCTTTAAACGTAATCAATGTAATAGGAATACCCTTTTAAAAAATGCAATTTGTCTTCACCGGCCAATAAACTTGTTTTAACCATGGTAATTCACTTTTCTCTTCACCAGCAACTTTGCTTTGATCAGCAAATTACTGTCAATTTCTACACAGTTAGTGGTCAGGAATCAAATCGAGAATTGCCTTCAGCAGAAGTGTTATCTTTTTTGTCAGGTTAGATGCCATTAATGTATAAGGTGTGTGTTTGAACGAATGTGTGTTCTGTGCCGTGATATGGAATCCTGTCTTTTGTCAATGCCAGCTGTATACATCTAGCAATCTTTAGCAGTTTGCGTGTCCTCGCTTCCTAGGATATTCCCCCCCCCCCCACCAACCCCCCCACCCCACCCCCCTGGTTGTCAAGACCAGTCCCTTCAATAACTTTCTCTACAAGTCTTTCATGTAGGTAATTGATTAAATAGGTCATCACTACTGCTATGTTATCAAGAATGGTAATCATTTACTATATACAGATATAAAAGAGCTACGTTTTGTACCATGTCCCCTGATCATAATAACACTTTTTTGTGGTTCTCCCTAAGACTGCAGATGCCCTTACTGCAAAAAATAAATTAGCACAGCTCACAAAGAAAACAGTTAAATGACCAAATCAACCTTCAGCAACCTTGAAACTCTTTCTTCATCCCTTCTTTACCAAGCCATCTGTAATTGGTACTGGTAGGTTGCTGTTCTGCTTACAGGATTTTCATAACAAGGCAGCTTGCAAATAATGGTGTGATGTCCCTTGTAACTTGTGACATAGCTGCTATTACTGTATTAAAGTAAGGACATTGTTTTATGTTCCAGTGTGATAGGACACAACAAGCTGAATGCTGTTCATAATGTTAAATTCAACAAGGACAAAAACTACACAGGGTGTGAGCTTAAATCACACAGAAAAAAATGTATTAGCTCAAAACTGATAGATAGATAGATAGATAGATAGATAGATAGATAGATAGATAGATAGATAGATAGATAGATAGATAGAGACAGATAAATAGATAGATAGATAGACAGACGGATAGATAGATAGATAGATAGATAGATAGATAGATAGATAGACAGACGGATAGATAGATAGATATTAGATGGGATTAATAGATAATGAGTTAAAAAATGTACTTAAAAAACAACCAATTGGCATCAAAAAGAATCTCATACCGTTCTACTAAGTGGATCTGTAGATAGGACACATTCAAACAGGACACATACATAGGGTACGATAGCACTAGAAGGCAATGTCTCCCGATGCCCTTCTATTAAGGTATGAGCATCAATCTTCCAAGTTTAAATGTGCTTTGAAAAATCCATTGTATAAATGCCTAGTTGGAGGTCTACTATTTTCTCTGATAGCTGATGGATGAAGTCTTCACACTTCCTGCTTGTCAGTGATATAAGTCAATGTTATATTTCCTGAGGAAACCGAAATAAAACTCACAACACCCACTTGGAATTTTTAATGGTTTTGGCACGCTGTGTACATTTACTAATAATTATCCAAAGTGAATAAGGTTTTTTTAGATGAAAAATGTACACTGGGTAGCCGGCAATTTCATAGCTTGGAGCTTAGCTGTAGCCTATTCTTTTGTACTAAATGTGCATTAAAAGTACATTCATTCTTATAAACATGGTTCTTCCCAACATGAAGTCACTTAACCATCCCGATTTCTGCTTCGCTGTACACTGTCTAGACTTAATATATAACAAAGCAACCTAATGTTCTGCTTACCAACCGCAGTTCCCACTCACAGATTATAGAAACACACAGACACAATATATCACAAAATAACAGAAGACGGCTTAAAAATCTCCACAGAATAAGTAAACTATAAATTGTTGTGAATAGCTCATGACAGCTTTTATATCGATATGGGAAGCTATGTGCCATTTTGTTGACTCATGTAATTTTATCTTGCTTTTGTTTACTAGAAATACAACTCTTTGGAGCTTAATTCCTAGCCCAGAGTGCAATACTGTATAACACTGGAAACAAACTGTAATAGGGAAATTTGATAACACTCTGAAAAGAGTAATTCATGTACAAGTTGTCATTTTCTCTATGCTGCTGGATTCTGAAAACTGCTACAATGTATTAAGTTGTGAGAAATAGTTTGAGAAAACAACAATAAGCTTTTTTCCCTTGTAAAACCCTGCAATGATATCTCAAGCGGTGATGTGTTTAACAGCAACTCAGATATGTACGCTAAATAGTGTAACAGAGCAAGGCAATTCTAAAGTGAGAAAATATACTTATGGAACAAACACCCATTTTTAACAAACATTTCTATGAAAAGCTACTAGAAATGGAGTCATTTGGAAGATGTTTTACCTCATATTCCTTACATAGTTAAATAGTTACAAAATAACAAGATTTAAAAAATTCAGATCTATTAAAGGGGTTTTCTCACTATGCAGTTTCACAGAGTCACAGGCAGCTTTTGACTCACATCCTGTTCAGGCTGTGGGTGGGCCTATAGCAGTGATTGACACATCAGCTATGCTGTTTCTAGCTATTGCTGTTACAGTAATATGAGTGGAGGAGATTTATAAAGTGTACTATACAAAGCTACAGAGCTCTCAAGAGTGAAAGCTTCTAATTTAGTTCAGTAAACAAAGTCTGTTGCTAGAGATAAGACTCTGCAGGGAGTGACTCACCCTGGACGGACTTACGGCAGCTCAGAGCAATGAGAGATAAGAGAGAGCAGGGAGAGGTGTGGAGAGATGGTCAATAGACAGAGAACCTTATGGGCTCTAAGAGGAGATAAACTCTTCTTTATCCCCTCATCAAAAAAAAAATCAATACTCTTTATTTTCCCTTCCCTACATGTTAAAAGCTAATCACTGTAGTGAGAAAACCCCTTTAAGTTCAATGTATAACCCTACTGTGTTGATCCACAGAAAAACCCCTTTGAAGCAGACACTTACCTCCCCATATCAGAACACAAATTCCATTTTGACTCCAAATATCACAATCAGAATAAATTCATTAACGTCCCATCAATAGACTTTAGTCCCTATAACCAGTAATTTTAGATTCTTTAAGAAAGGCACCTAGGCCCTTCTTGACCTTGTACCAATATGGTTTTATATCTTTTCCCATTCATGTCCACTCTGTTCTCTTCTTCCTGTTTCCAAAGAGCAGAGCATTGTGACATCCCAGAGAACCATTTTATACATTTCAATTCAATCTTTCTAAACTACCAGTTAAACATAGGAGATTTCCAAAATCTGTACAAGCTCATTTCCACAGCCATAACAGAGCTTTATTTTCCTACAGAGTGGTTAGAAGGTTCTAAGAAAGAAACCAAAAGCAAGAGGTGTTCTCGAGGGGGGTTTTTTGGCCTCGGTAGGTAAGCTGGCAGTATTGGGTCATTAACCATAGGTTATTGACATTCTTTATAATTAGAATGACTGCGATGGAGATAATATAGGCTTGGTTTTCCGGAAAGGCTGCAGTGTTGGGTGGGAGGTCGTTCCAGAGCAGGCTTTACTACTGAATGCAAGTGAGCCCCTACACTACAAAAGCTCCCAAATAAACAGGAAGGTTCTGTTCGTGATTTATTCCATATGAATTTGGCTGAAGACAATCTGGCATAACCCATCAAACTCCATATGTGAAGAGATACAGTATTGTCCCCTATTAATTTATTTCTGTTACTTATGGTATATAGCACAAACATACACTGTTTCACAGAGCTGTATAAAGATTGTCACTCTCCCAGAAGCACTGTGTCTAGGAGAGAATATCTCTGTACATTTGGTGCATAATAGAACATATGGGCTACTAAGGAGCCATACAGCCTAGGTGCTTGGTATACAAACTTCACCAGTGTGCATAGTCCATAAAAGTTCACCTACATCAATATAATAATCATAAAAGAGACATTTTTAATGTTTAGTCAGAGGATAAGAATTTAAACTTGTCAGTTCAACAAATCAACTGTTTAGGTCTCACACCTGGTGGAGATTTATGTGCAGGAGACTGTACAGAGGCACAACGTTCCTGCAGTTCCATACTAGTTACTTAAATTTAGAAGAATATATAAAACAAACTGTAATAAGCTTGATATATGATGGGAACATTATCCCTAGCACTACATACACACAGCTCGCAAGCAGTGTCGGACTGGGGTGCATAGCGCCTACCAGTGGAGTTTATTCTGGGGCCCACTGACTTATTTCCTGACTATCTATAGCCTTTGCACATGTTTGACAAATTACTTATGCGCCTAAGTTCCGTAATGCGCCCAACACATAGGCAAGTGGCGATGACCTTTAGACTCCATTTATGAACGCACAAAACCACTTTCAAACATCAGGCGCATTTGACACAAAAATAGATGCAAATAAATGCACTTCGATGTGCCTAGTTCCATGCATGTCTCCCCTAGGTTATGTTCACACGGCGTGTTCCCACCCATTACTGGTTCCTATTTTTTAACATATCAGTGGGCCCCTTTTTAATTAGGGCCCCTGACAGGAGTAATGCCCTATTGGCACCCCTGTGTATGCCTGTAGGCCAGTCCAAGCCTGCTTGCAGGGTAAAATGAAAATACCGCAAACTGAAAAAAAAGTTTTCCATAAATTAGACTTTGAAAATTCAGAATTAAATAAGGTATTTTGATAAATCGGTGTCATTCTTTGCTCACCATTTATCTGATGAACATCATTGGACCCAGGTTGCTCAGTAGAACCCAGTAGAGTAGTGTACTCATTCTAATGATATGTTTTGGTTTCATTAGACAAGAGATTTCACAGTCAAACTTTTATCTCAGTTGTTAAAGAGCTTTTTTCCATGTTAACAGTAATTATCTTTCCAAACTTTGACTCTTCAGCTCCATAACTTATTTTAAAACACTTGCAAACTGTAGAGGAATAAAGACCTCTGAGGGAGGGCTGAATACTGTCTAATTATCGCAACAGATTTGCAGTCATTTTAAAAGTGTGATCCCACAGGCAGACATTTCTCACATGTGATCTAACACCTACTCAGTGGCCATGAAGAAGATTGGATGTACAGATGTATCTGACATCATAGTCTTGATAGAAGGATGTCGTCTAGGGGATTACACTGTATTTTGTCCTTTTCAGCAGCTTTATGTGCCAGAAAAATCGGAATGTGCTTTCTCATTACATAATATAGGCTTCCTCACTGGCATCTAACTGATATATATACATTTTACTGGATTTTTACTGGATTTGATCTTGGTTGCATTAGGAATCTGTAGAACCTCCAGATTTTAAAGAGCAGAAATATATCCTTAATATTTGTGCTTACATCTCATGAAACACTCCATGTTTACCCCGAGACAGGTCAATAAATGTCATATTACTTGTCCTTTGAGAACATTTGGTCAGGTGGATCCTGTTTTGCTATCAGCTCAAATAGGTTGCACTCCTTTTTGTCTGTTATTCATCATTTTATTATGTTATGGTTTTTTTTGTGCTTTCTGGGTTAATTACCAAAGCAAAACATTATTTAGTGTCCATCGCACAAATTATGGTTTTGTCCATGAAAACCAATACAGATGGCTGACATTTGTAACCACTTGTTTAAGTGTTATGTGGAAGCTGGCTAGCTTCTGTGGACATAAAACGATGATATATTTCTTGAAGTAATTCCCTCAGCTGCTTTTTCATGTACAGCAGATCTTGTTCCTTATTATGGTATTACAGTAGCTTTACAGGCATTTGAAAAATAACATTAACTTGATAAGGACAAAACTCAAGCTCTTCTTGGTCATATTATTTTCATTACTTGGCTTGCTGCCCCTGGCTATGAATTGTATTAATGCTCTACTATTGCACTGCTATCCACTGATATTTCCTGAGAGTCACTACATCTGCCTGATAGCTAGTACCACACCATCGAAGTTTATTCTATCTGACTGGGGTTAGTCTTTTTCTCATCAGCATGATAAACATCAAATCATCATTATTACAGTAATAATAATAATAATACCCTTTGCTAATACGACAGCAACATATTCTGCACTTCATAATCTGGTTACATTTAGGAATCAGCTCAATAAACAAAAAAAGAAATTTTACCAACTCCTCTTTTAATTGTGTTATTTCTAAGGAGTTACATGGAGACTTGATTTTTTATTGCAGATGATCTTTATATATTTTTTATTGTTAAAGGGTTGTTCCAAAAGTTTTAACAGCTCGTTAGTCGTAAAAACAAATGATAAAAAAAAACACTTACCTTTTAAACCTTTTATGACCAGACCTGAAAAGGCCAGTTAAACTGCTCAGTTCTTGTCTCTCTGTGTCTCAGGGGTCATAAGTGTTTTTAGTTTTTTTAGTGATGCTGCTATATGGGGCCTTGTTTTATGTGGCAGGAGTAGTATTTTTTAATCTTTATTTTTTTTAAAATGTTTGCATCGTAAATATAAAAAATAGTTTTTCTGCATTTTTAAAAATTCCAGCAACTCTACATCATTGTCATTGAACCATTTCTTCGACAATCTCAGTGAAGGTTTCAGCTCAGCATTGAAACCACCATTGATCTTGGTAAAGTATCTAACACATTTGGTTGTGAAACAACCTTATATCATCAGGCTTTCTCTACTGAACTTGACAGTTCCTTCAATTTCTCAACCAATTAGCCCCCTTTTCCCTAGATTCTTCCAGACCTATTTACACCCAACAGAGCCCATTCTATTGACTTGTATATTTTTGCAAACTTGAGCCAACGCTTCTGAAGATGATATCGAAGCTTTTTCAACATTTTTTGAGACATAATTCATGACTTGTATAATACATGTTTTACAGTGCTTGTATGGTTGTCTGTGATCTCACTATTACGAAGCATATAAACCACTTCCACTGCCATGCTTGTCACGCCAGAACTGATAGACCTTGTGATGAGCCGAGTTATTGACTCAGATATTTTGCCTCTTGGCTTTTAAATGGATGGATGGACTTCTTTTTTTGGGCCAAGAGACAGCTATCAATGAGCTGGATGCTGCTGTTTCTTTTTTATTGGAGATCTTCTTCAGGGCTGCTCCCCGATTCGAACCAGTGACCTTTTGCTTGGGAATCAGCCTAATAACACACTGAGCTATTAGCAAATGTGAGAACAGGTTGTAGTTTGTAGTATACGGAAAAAAAATTACCACCAGGAGCAAAACAGTAGTAATGCAGTTATGTGACATGAATCTGCATAACTAAGTATAGGCTAAATAGTTGCAAATCAAATTTATGCATGATATAGCCAAGATGATTCTCTATAAAATGATGGCAGTCTCTTGTTCAAAGCTGTAGTGGATGGTGAGATATAGATATTGTTACCCTTTTGCTTGTCGGTGTACATTGTGTCAGTATGGCACTTGCTGCTGTTAGGACTACACACAATGTGCCCTAGCATCAAGCTTTCTGCTCAGACTGTGCTTGGCCCATTAAAGTGCTGTAAAGCAGTGTTCCCCAACTCCAGTCCTCAAGGCCGAGCAACAGGTCATGTTTTCAGGATATCCCACAGAATGCACGGACAATAATTATATCACCTGTGCAATGCTAAGGAAAGCCAGAAAACATGACCTGTTGGTGGACATTGAGGACTGGAGTTGGGGACCCCTACGGTAAAGGACTATCTCAGACTCTGGTAATCAGGGGGATAAATTGTACGTATCAGAGTAAATCTCCAATCTCTGTTGTGCTCTGAGGCTACTTCAGGAATAGAGCTTAGTTAGAGTTCTGTTCCTATGGCAGCTGTGGTACTGGAATCCCTCCTCCCCCATGCCAAAAGTTGACTTGTACTGCCCATCATTAAATGGCAATAGGTGGTCATTAAGGGGTTAAACCACCACATTTTAGTAGAATGGCCAGTCCTGGTTATACCAGCTGATGACATCAGTTTTTATTTTCCTCATGGCCCTTTAGCCAGTCACAGGCTGCAGTGGTCATGTATGGTACACATATCCAGCAAGAAACTATTGTGGCCTGTGAGTAGCTGAAGGGACACATGAACAATGAATGATGATGTCAAGGACTAGGATCATTGCATTGAAATGAATGGGTTTAAAAGTTAAAAGGGTTTTACCACAAAGTAAAATTGATGTGGGAAGCTTGCAAATGTAATTATTAAAATTTTCACCATTCATCATTATTAAAAATTCTTTCCATTTTCGTTTTAGTTGCTACCTTAGTGATCCATAGTGTACAGCTCATCTCCAACGGATACAACCAGTGAGGAGCGCTCCTCAGTCCTAACCTTTACATGCTCAGACATCACCTCTCCTCTGAAGCAGCTACTGTCAGTATTTTCCCCGCTTAGTAATCACAGACAGTCACTGCTGAGTGAGTGCTTAACCCAGGTGCTGTCATTCTACTCCTGTCCTCTGTACTCTTTAGTAATTAGTCAAACAGTGCACATAAATAAAAAGTAAAAATAAACCTCAATTAGGTATGTGCATTGAGAAAAAAGAAATCCACATGTTTGGTTTGTGAAGGGATTTGAACTTAGGACCCTTATGCTGAAAGGCAGAAGTGTTAACCACTCAGCTACATTGCAGCTACTCACAACTCTTTACACAAACTGACCGTTGTGTGACTAGAGTGAGCACACTGTGGGGAAAGGCATGGTAATGTCAAGTCTGCTTGGTGACATGATATCAGCTCAAACAAATCATACACATCCCCCTTTGAACACACTGAAAGCCTAAGTAGGACAAACCAGGCATGAAATGCCTTCGTGGTAAAACCCCTTTAAGTTTTGAGTTTTTTTCTGGTTTTTATCATTCCCTTATTACTAATGAGCAGTTCAAACCTTTGGAACAGCCCTTTAAAATTGCCTATAAACAATACATACAGATGTAGTAAAGTTGAATTTGCTGCATAACTGTTTCATTTCTTTACTGTAATACAGGGGTGTAAAACTCATATCAGCATCATGGTTGCCCTCAAAGCGCTTTTGGGGGGCCTTGGAATGTGGTTAGGCTGCCTGGGTAGGCCTGTCAAAACTGTGCCATTGCTTGTGTGTTGCTGAACAGAGCGGTGTAGAGGTGCAAACCAGAGCTCTGAATCCAACATGGTACAACCATTGCCCAAGCACTGGTGGTGTCTTCCAGGAGAAGTGGAGAGCTGGTCCTTCTGTGTCAGGACTTTGTCCATCACTGCCTGCTGTATCACAGACCTTATAAAATCACATGGTGGGCTGCATAGACAGCAGATTTTTTGCAGTCGGATTTAAAATCCGGCTGAATATGCAACATGTTGTATATTCCGGCAGATTCCGCTCAGATTTGCCGTTGGCCCCATACATTCAATGTACTGGGTCGACGGCAAATCCAAAAACCGACCACGGATTTTACGCAAATCTGTGCCAAAAAATGCAGTTCTGCTGCAGTTCAGCAATGTCAAAATGCCATTGCATTTTGGACGGCATATTGACATATGCTGTTTAGACTTAGCATAAATCACTTTATTAAGGCTATTTTACCTGCAGTCCAATGGAAATCAAAGAGAAAACATCATTGTAAGTGTCATCTCTGCTGTGCTGCTAAACTGTGCTACATTTTTGAATGGTAAAGAAAGAAGATACTTCACAATGCAAGCCTTGTGTCTGCGGTAGCAACATTCTTCCATTAACTGATGCAATTGGAGTACAAATGTTACAGTATACTGTATATCTTTAGGGCATTATAACTTACTTTTCTATAAACCTAAGACAGCAATTATCCTACCTGAAGCACAAGGAAAGACTAGACTGTAACCTTGATTTGCTTGACTCAGAAATGTAGAGTCAGTAGCCCTAGGCAGCAGGTATCAGTTCTTTGTTTCATCAGGTAACCTTATATGATGGGGTTTTTTTTGCTTAAATGCATTAGAACATCAACACAGTAGTTTCTTTTACCATTTCATGTCTCCGCTTGTTAGCAGAATACTAATACACAGAAGATATATTAATGTTAATTCCTGTAATTCAAATTTGCAAGTGATTATATACCGTTACTATTAATAGTACGTCTAATGTTACTACTAACATGATATATATATATACACATATTCCTCCTGCTCACTGTGGGCTAAGCTTGAATGCCGTTCACTCTTATTATCAAAGCGTGTTTGGAATTTTGAAGTCTATATCCAGTCAAATGTGATCCTGAATCCTTCTGTGTCGTGACTGTGCAGTCTTTCTCTTACAAGTTCTCCAGTACTCCAGACTTCTTGGTGTGTTGCAGTTTTTCAAAAAAGAACAATTTACTAATGTGACAATCAGATGACTGTCCAGGACTGGCTTCTGAAACTTCTAGCAATAACTTGTCATCGGCGGCCTGATCTTGCTGCAGGGCAAATGAGGCATAACACAACTGCCAGTCAAATGAATTGTCTCTCCATGTAATACATGGATTGACTGGATCCACCAGAGTGCCACTATGTAGGGTATTCTTTTCTATGCCATAAAAATACTATGATAAGGTCTGCAGATTGGTTGTCTTTATAAGACAATTTATCTTATTTTATAAAGCTGATATCAAAAGGCTGTTCCGCCATCCTCCTCTGGCAACTCAAAATTGGCAACCAACTACAGGGGCATCACTAGCAGGTTTATCCGGGGCTCGTGCCTGAATAAAACTGCCGCTGCCCCAAATCAGCATTCTGCCCACAGAGCTGATTGTTAGTTCAGCACCAGCTTCTTAGCTGCTGCTGTGGGTCTGGAGCACCAGCAGTCTTCTTGACTTTTAAGTCTCCTCAGGAAGTGCATACATTTAAAGGTTACTGTGGAGCAAGGAGTTCTCTAATCCCTACCCTGCAGAATACTCCAGTGACCCACCATTGGATATGGCACAGGTGTTTTGTGAGAATGTCATCATGCCACTTGCACCGGGAGTACCATAACTACCTGTACGAGGACACTGAGATATGTAGATTCTTTGACAGGAGAATGGGGAGAGGTTTTTTTGTTTTGTTTTTTTTTGTTTGCAGTGGGAGACCTACCTACCAGGGGGACCTATATTCTACTGGGATGATCTATATATCAACCTACTGGGGTGGCTTATATACCTGACTACTTGGGGGACTTATATATCTACCAACCTACTGGGGGGACATTTAGACCTACCAACCTACTAGGAGAACCCATAGACCTACCAACCTACTGGGGAGACCTAAAGACCTGCTCAAAAAACTTAGTTCGAGTCACCAGCAGATATCATTTCAAACTTCACAATGCAAAGAACTTTTAACACTCCACAAACTTATAATAGTTCATATGCTGGTAGCAAATGTAGCGTTATTGAATTAAGCAACATATGTAACACAACTTGCTTCCACAAGTCCCAACTCATTTATTTATCGGCACAAAGACGTCCTCAACTCAGGTAACATCATGGCTCCCATAATGGGTTTGGAGTCGAGCAGAACTCAAAGATAGTCCTCTTAGAGTGGAAAGCTGCATAACGTTTCAGCGGAATGCCCCTTTCTGCAAACTTGTGGTGGAAAGAGTTATATTAAGGTGGAAATTTTTATGAATTGAGATCTAAAGACCTACCAAACTACTAGAGGGACCTATATATCTACCAACCTACTGGGGAAACCTATATATCTACCAACATACTGGGGGGACCTATAAACCTACAATGGGGCCTATATATCTACCAACTTACTGGGGGACCTATATACCCACTAACCTACTAGGGGGACCAATATACCTACCAACCTCCTAAGTGGAACTATATAACTACCAACCTACTGGGGGACCGTTTACACTTACCAACCTACTGGGGGCTAACATATACCAAGCTAACAAGGGACCTATATACCTTCCTACCTAAAGGGGGGCTATATACCTACCTACCAACTAAGGGGTCCTATACACCGACCTACTGGGGGTGGATATCTATATACTTCTCTATCTAATGATTCTTCATCCCCGACAGCAGGCACCCAAATTTCCTACCATAGAAAAGTGGGTTGCTGTGGGTAATGGGGCATCACCATGCTTTCCTATATAGGTCCCCGTTAGGTAGGGAGGTATGTAAAACCCATAGTAGGTAGATTGGTATATAGGGTTCTGGAAAAGTGAGTATACAATTCCCTCCTCCCAGGGATGAAAACAAGTTCAATCAGTTGTGGACTAGCATAGCTTGAGCTCACTAGAAGAAAAAATTCTGAGAGCCAACCGTAGGGGCTTTATCTAGTATTTACACTGGGCCGCATGTGGTTAGAGGAAAGTGTAGGAGAGGAGATACATACCACGGCTTGTAGGCATAATCTCTTAGGGGAAGAAAGAGGACCAACCCCTGGAGATTGTGATGTGATTGTGTCCAGGATCATACTATGCAACCTGAAATCTGTCTCCTACACCCCAAGAAGATCAGCTGCAAGAAGGATCTTGAGACGTTGCATGGAAGTGTCCTTTTCTGGGGAGACTATGGGATGGTATTTTTGGGAAGGGTATAATATCTAGGGACCTTTTCATCCTTATAGTATTAGCCTGCAGCTGCCAGTTTTACCTGGGCTGGTTATAAAAAATCGGGGACACCACATCAGTTTTTTATCATTCATTTATTGTAAACATTAAAAGAAACTAATTATAAAAAAAAAAATGTCAAATCTTCCCTCCGCCAATCTTTCATAACCAGGTAAAAATGGAAGAAGCAGGCTGACACTATCAGGATGATGACACTATCTTGGATATTGATCTCTTCCCATCACAAACATACTGTCTATAGCAATCAGAGAAACAGCCAATCACATTAGATGGTCTGCTTCTTATGGTAAGCTAGTTCTTTCCAGTACCCCATGATCCTTGAAACATAACTTCAGCTGCCCGGGGTCTGAGAGATATGTGTTTGAGCAAAAGGCATTTTATCCAGAGCACAAGTCACTGAATAAAACTGCCTAGCCATGCCTCTGACTGGCTACAAATCCAGAACAAAGACTTTGCTTCCCCACTGTCTCGCTACGTCATACTTTATCAATTGAAGAATATTTACAAACATAAGCCCATTAGGTGTGGCTTGATGCTGTGCTGCAAAATCTACAACAGGGACCACCAACTATGATACATTAATTATATGGTACTTTCCTGATAAAGGCATGTAGACCATCTTGATCCACTCAGATTCCAAGACTTGCCTGAGACCAGTGGTGTTGTTATAGGGGTTGCAGCGGTCGCACTTGCGATAGGGCCCCTGAGTCAGGGGGGCCCACAGCCCCCCCCTTGCCACACAGCTGTATTACTGGGTCATATAGGCCCAGCAATCGTAGCTGCTGCAGCATAAGCGGCCCAATGTGATAAAATCATCATGCTGCCTAAGCCATAGCTTGCGCTAGGCCCCCACTGCCTGGCTAAAATAAGCAGCAGCAGATCTCACTGGAGGAGGTGTCTTCACAGGCTCAAAGCACCCTGGGCAGAACATCAATGCACTGCTCTGACTCCCAGGCAGCAGCATCACCTGACGTGTACATCCCTCACCGTCCTGCCAGGCCAGCGATCTGGACTTACACAGTAAGTCACAAGTGTGTGGTATACAAATACCAGCATACCACACTAGATATGCTTTAAGTTTTAGTGTGATATGCTGGTCTGTTTGCTCTGATCCTGTCATTTTGACCCTTTAGATGCAGTGGTACACAAGGCCGTGGCATCTAAGGGATTAAGTAACCGTTCCAGTCCACCGCTATGGGTTTGAGGGGTGCCATGTGGTAATCATAACAGCCAGAGGCCTAATGGAGACCTCCATGGATGCCATGTTACTACTTTTACTGGCTCTGCCATAGCCATTGTTGTATACTGTTCTGTAATATCTTGTTACTGCAGAACAATGTACAATCAATCGCACCCCCTTGTGGCCAAGTATCCTGGGGAGACCACAAGTAAAATAATAAGATGTAAAAATAAAAAAAAAGTTCAAATAAACCGATAACATGTCAATTAAACTGTACAGTATAAACTTCAACAAAAACTAAACCCAAAAAAACAAAAGTGCGACTGCATTTTTTTTCCTTTTTACCACACAAATATATTTTTTTTTTGGCGGAAGGAAGAAGGATAATGGGAGGCAGACGCTTTGGATGCATAATTTGTTTTTCCTTTTTTCCACCAACTGGTCCCATTTAAAATGAATTTTCTTGTATGTGACAATCCCTTTAAGTAGAAATAATTTCCCGCAGTGCACTACACCGCAGACATCCCTCACACCAAGTAGGGAATCTGTTGTTGAAAAGTAGTAGTCCACAGCCATTGTCCAGGGGTAGCGTGGCCCAAGCTGAAGTTTTGCACCCAGACACATGAGTCTTTAGCCATGCCCCTGACTCAGACTATACCCTTGCACTTCTTCTTAGCAAACACTGGTATGGATGTTGGATGTCAAGCATCTCCTTTCCAAGAATTTGCCATGTGTGAGCTACAATACAAGTGTGTATTGAATTTTTTAAAATTAACTGGTTTAAATGCTGGTGGGTCCATTTTCCATCCTTTGACAGTGATATACAGGGTGTTTGGAAAAAGTTCTGCCAAGAGAATGTACTGTTCTTAGTTTTATACAGTCATTTTTTTTGTACAAACTTTGTGACAAGAAATAAAAATGTCAAACAAAATGAAAGGTTGATATATCTTTGATACCAATATATTAAGAGGAGAAATATATAGCACCTGTGTTTTTCATCTATCTTCTTTGCTTGGATGGATAGCTTAGCACAAAACCTGAATCAAAAATGTGAGTGGAACAGGCAGGTTTTGCAATTACTGAACACTGAATAGAGCACTGTAGAGCTAATAGGATTAGTTCTAAATCAATTAAAAAGAGAAATGTGTTATCTGTTCATTTAGATTCAGGTAAGGGGGCTGGGCTGACTTTCTTCACAAAGAGGGAAAACTCATACTTAGAATTATCCTTACATTTCCTTTTAAAGGGTATAATTTTCACTTCTTTTTCAGTTTTTCCTTACGTGAATACATTTATCTTTAAAATGTATTTTCTTTATTGACAACACAGTGATTGTGCAGATTGTGCAGAAAAAATATTAACTTTTTTTTTAGTATTGACACTAATGAAATTTTAGACACTAATTCAATGGCAATTGGACATTTTGACCATCCCCATATCACGTGCTAGGGAGTATTTGCCACAGACGGTAGACATTAAGGCTTCATATAAACCCTATTGTACTTAAGTTCATCCAAGTTCTATGGATACTTTAGATACACTCATACATGGGTTGATGTAATAATCATCCATGTCAAACCAATATAGTCAGTCAGGCAAGATGGTTAGTACATTTTGACAAAGTCTTTTGGGCTGACTGCAGTGGAACCTAAAGTAATGAGTTAGAGAGATACTATGTCTGAGTAGTCAGACAATTTAGGGATATTAGTGTATGTACAAATTGCTAAAGTTTGCAACAGAATCTTACCATACGTTTCTGTCTTTAGGGTACAAATGTTTATTTTTTTAAAGGGGTTGTCTCACTACAAGAATTGCTTTTTATGTCAAAGATCTTGCAAAAACAAGTCACATTGCAATATATGTCCATTAACAGTGTCTTACCTATTCCTAGATATCCCCTCTTGTATGGGATGCATCGGCTCCTCAGGTTGCTATAACTACAGACCTGTTCAATCTCTCATGATAAGCTGCCAGCACTGGTTGCTATAGCTATAGACCTGGCTTCTACTGCAACCTTGTGGAAGCCAGTAAAGACGCCCCTGAATTCAAAATGAAACTAAGGAAACAGGACTGATGTAAAATGAATCAATGTAGTGAGACAACCCCTTTAAGTATAAAAGCTACCAATAGACGCATTGTACTGACAATCTCATGTCCGCAAAATGGTCAGTCATTTATTCTCCTAGTCCACTTAAATAAGGAATAACAGTGCATGCTCAGTCCAACCAACCAAACATGTTTATGAGGGAATCCAACAGGATAGCTGTTAGCTCACAATATATTGATATGATCTGCCACCACTGACTGATTAATGGGAATCCAATTACTGATGTCTAGAGTCACAGCATTAGTTCATTTCTAGTCTTAAATTTATTGCATATCTTAGTTATATGCCATAACATCATTGGCAACATATTACTATATAGTTCCCAGAAACCTGTATGTCAAACTGCAAAAGTTAAAGGCTTGTTCCCATCCTAGACAATTATGGCGTATTGACAGAGTATCAGAGTCTGATATATGCAGGTCCCATCAAGTTCCAACTGTGCTAGGAACTGTCTTTGAAATGAAGAGAGAAAGTCACACATGCACCATTACCTATTAGAACCCTGCATCCACTGCATATGCAAGGAAGGGGATAATGGGACACATTCTCCAGAATGGTGTCCTAGAGGTGGGACCCACATCTATTAGACGTTTGTGGAATATTCTGTCAGTATGTTATAGATGTCTGATGTAGAAATACCACTTTGAGGCATCTGGATATATAGGTATGTCCAAGTAGTCCTGAAGGCACTACTCCAGCACAAATGGTAGGTGTCACTCTTTCTGTCAACCATAGTAGATGGCTGATGGTTTTACAATCCAATATAGCACATTCCAGCACTCATTCTTATGAGTTTGGAACCTCAGAATTTCTTAGTCAAAGCAAGTTTTATCTAACAGCCCGGGACATAAAAAAGGTCCTTGAGTCCAGTGAGAATGCCTATTTTGACATTTTGCTAGTTTTTAAATGCACAGGTAATAATGACGACCACATGACACTGCAGCCAATCACTGCCCTCAGCAGTTATGTGTCATTAAAACAGGAAAGACTAGGCCAGTGAGTGACAGGATAAAAGTGACGTCATCGGCAGACACCAGGAACGCCCTGGATACTTTGGGGTTTTGTAGTTTTCTCTTTTCTATTGCAACCGCTCCTCAAACACCAGACACTTTTAATAAAAGAATGGACAATTCCTTTAAGGGATTACAATGCTAAATAGAGATATAACTGAATTATGAAAATTAGTGTATGGAAAAGGTAACAAGCAAAATTATTTCATACAGAGTTGAGCGGGCAATATATTAAAATATATTTGTCAAATAATCCATTCTTTAAATCAGATCTTGCCATGAATGCACAGTAAGTCAGCAGAAATATATATTATTGCACTGATATATGTCATGAAAACATATGCCTTTTCATTGTACTGTTATTCACTGTTAGACATCTAGGTCTTGTTTGTTGGTTTTAAACTACTTTCTACATAAATATTAAATAACCAAAAGTCATCACATAGTGAATGATACTGCTAATGACTATTAGTGCTCCTTTTTTCCACAGTGTCATCATAAATGAGAAATAAACAGATAATAAAAACTACTCATATAACTAAACAGTTGAGATTAGAGATGGGCGAATTTCTCAAAAATTCGATTCGGTCACTTCGCCGAATTTTCCGACAAAAATAAATTCGGTCTGAATTACTTCGGCACGAATCGCGTTAAAAAGCAGCTATTTCCAGGCTGTACAGAGCCTGCAGGGTGCTGTAGAACGTTGTGCCATGCTTAAATATGCAGAGGGAGCTTGGTTTGGTCTTCATACAATGTTGTGTTTTAGTATGACACGCAGATGACTGCCGCCGCTCTTAGAATCGCTTCACTATAAAATTCCCTGGGCACTTAAGAGGGCAAAACTGACCAAAAACTCAAGCGGGAATGTAGCCTGATAAAGTCATGCCAGCGAAAGCTGGAAAAAAACAAGCTGAGAGCTCAGGTGGCAACATTAGTGACAGAGTGTGGAGGTGACGGCGTCAGCCACAGCAGCATGAGGTCAGGCAGTGGCACAATGACATTCTGGAGGTGGCAAAACACGAGGAAGCCACAGAGTGGCACAATGACTGAGAGCGGAGGTCACGGCGGCAGCAGTATGAGGTCAGGCAGTGGCACAATGACATTCTGGAGGCGGCAAAACAGTATTAGGCCACAGAGTGGCACAATGATACAGTGTGGAGGTCACGACAGCAGCAGCATGAGATCAGGCAGTGGCACAATGATATTCTGGAGGCGGCAAAACAGTATTAGGCCACAGAGTGGCACAATCACACAGTGTGGAGGTCACGGCGGCAGCAGTATGAGATCAGGCAGTGGCACAATGACATTCTGGAGGCGGCAAATGACAGAGTGTTGAGGTGGGTGGCAATACCAGTCCCTGGTAAAGATGGTGGTAGGCAGATGGAGAAACTGTCAGCAGATGTGTGGCAATCAGGTGGGTGGCGGCATCAGAATAGTGGCTGAGGCAGGTAGTTTGAACCCAGACTGACGCCTAAGGCATTGGTGTGTGGAAATCCTGGCCGATTCATCTTGACAAAGGTCAGTCGTTCCACATTTCCCGTGGACAAGCGGGTTCTCCTTGGGGTAACGATGTCCCCGCCGCACTGAACCCCCGCGCTGATGCCACACTACTGGCCGGGCAGGACAGCTTCTCCACTGCAAACTCGGCAAGTTGCGGCCACACATCCAGTTTGGCTGCCCAGTAGTCCAGCGGATCTTCTAACTGAGGTGGCAGAGTGCTGTCCAAGTAGGCCACAACCTGATGGTTCAGGGACTGCTCCAGGTCCTGCTGCTGCTGGCGACTGCCCTCCTCACTAGGCGGGTGAAGGAAGCTGCTCATCAGTGACTCCAGACTTAGGTTACTACTGATGGAGCTGGTACTGCTCCTACCCCCTCAAATTCCCCCAGCAGCTGCGGCAGTAGTACGTGAGTGCTGAGGAACCCCCCAGTCAGACCTGTCAGAGGAGGGACGATGCCGCACATAGGCAGCAGCCAACTGATTACGGAGGATTTCCCTATAGTATTTGAGTTTGTCTTCCCTCTCAATAGCTGGGAAAAAGGCTCCCATTTTGGACCGGTAGCGAGGGTCCAATAGGTGGAGAGCCAGAAGTCATCCCTCTGCCGGATGCTGACTATTCGGCTGTCACTAGCCAGGCAAATAAGCATGCTGCGGCCATCTGCACAAGTGACTCCGAGAGGCTCCCTGCCTCCATTTCCACTGTATACTGCCACGGTGCTTGGGGGTCATCTGCCTCGTCTTCCTCATCTCCATCTATCTCCCCCAGCTGCGCCTGCTCCTCCTCTCCTGTCACCTGGGTAAAAAAAACACTCATTTCACCAGACAATGCTTCTGCTCCAATGTCCTCCTCCTCCTCCTCCATTTCAGTCCCCACTGGACTCATGTGGCCACGAGATGTAATCGCCACGTCTCCAGCCCCCTGCCCAGACAGATTTTTCAGCATCTGTTCCAGGACATGAAGCAGTGGAATGATGTTATTCATCCCGTAGTCCTGGCGACTGACAAATAACGTCGCCTCCTCGAATGGCCTCAACAAACGGCAGGTGTCACGCATGAGCTGCCACTGGCTGACATCAAAGTTACACAAGGGAGTATTTCTGTCTGCCTGGATCATCAAAAAATCGTTAATGGCCTTTCTCTGTTCATACAGTCGGTCCAACATGTGCAGGCTGGAATTCCAGCGGGTGGGTACATCGCATATCAGAGTGTGTTGGGGGAGGCCGTTCTGCCGCTGCAACTCGAGGAGGGTGTTCCTGGCTTTGTACGAATGGATAAAGTGCATGCACAGTTTCCTGGCCATTTTCAGAATGTTCTGAAGATCGGTGGAAGACTTCAGGAACCTTTTCACAACCAGATTAAACACGTGCGCCATGCAGGATGCATGGACCATCCCTCCTCGGTGCAGCGCGGACACCATGTTCCTCCCATTGTCCGTCACCATGGTTCCGATTTGCAGTTGGCGCGGAGAAAGCCACACATCGATTTCTTGCTGCATGACGCGGAGCAGTTCCTCCCCTGTGTGACTTCGTTTGCCGAGGCAAGCCAGTTGTAGAACTGCGTGACACCGCTGTGCCTTACACATGTGGTATGATGGAGCAGTACTTGTGGAGGCGGAGATGGTGGTGGTGGTGGAGGAGGAGGAGGCGGACATTGGCGCAGGTGCAGCAGTTTGACAACGTGGAGGAGAAAGCGGCGTCTCCTGTCCAAGTTGTTGGTGTGCCTGGGCTGGAAGCCCATTCACCCAGTGGGCCGTAAAGGACATGTACTGGCCCTGACCGTAGTTACAGCTCCAGACGTCCGCGCTGCCGTGCACCTTGGAACAAACCGATAAGCTCAAGGACGACCCACCTTCTGTTCTACATATTTATGAAGTGCTGGTACTTGCCTTTTTGGAAAATAAATTACGGCTTGGAACTCTCCATCTCGGCTCGGCACAAGCCATTAGTTCTCTGAACGGTGCAGAGTCCACCATTTGGAAAGGGAGGACTGCAGTACCAACAACTTGGACAGGAGCACGGTCAGCTGCTGCACCTTAGGATGGTTGGACGCATACTGTTGTCTCTTTGCAATCGCCTCGCTGAACGACTGCTGGCGCCATGAGTAGCGAGGAGCAGGAGCATCTGGACCGGGAGATGATGTCAAGAGAAACAGCTCCCTTCTGCAGAGGTGGTGGAGCCTTGACTGGCTGCAATGCATGCGTGCCACTGGGCGCTGGCTGCTGCTGCGTTGCTGCGGCGGCAGGATGGACCACCACATCTGATCCACATTTCTCCCAGGCCACCGATGGTGAGGCTGCATGTGTTGACGCAGGGCCGTGGTGCCAACGTTAGCTTCCTGGCCACGCTTCACTTTCTGCCCACAGATTCTACATATACCCATATTCGGCCCTCCGGGGTCTTAGCAAAGACTGCCACACCGCCGAGTATCGATTTACCGCCAACGCTCCGCACTGAGTGACTACTGCCGCCGCTGCCTCGCTGAGCCCCTGTGCCGCTACTTTCTTGGACCTGCGAAGCGGGTTTTTTACCCCGTGGCCGCTTGGCTCCCAACCTCACACTGGCTGCTATCCTGCTGACTCACGGCCACACGACCCACTTGCTGGCTGCGCTGCTGTCTGACGTGCAAGCTGACACCCTCTTCTCCTGACGATGATGAAGCCCTTGCCTCACCCGGCTCCCAAGTGCGGTCGGCTACATCATCATCTATTTGTGTTTCATCGTCACTGCTGTCCTCATCACCGTCTTGATATTGCCGAGGCTGACCTCTCACAACATACCCCCATGCCACTCTCCACATCTATACTTTGCCGCCTACTGCAAGAAGCAGGCGAGATTGGCCCCATTTCTTCGCTGCCAAGTAGCTGCTGACTGCCCTCCTCAAATTGTTCATCCTCGCTATATATAGTGGCGCTGAGCCCAGACCACATAGTAGATCTCTGGCTGAGGGAACCGGATGGGACAGAGGCGGGCTGAGGACAGGTGAGGGCCGCTGACCCGCTCCCGGGCCATGCCAACTAATGGTTGTGTCTGAGGTTCCCACCAACTCTTGGCTGGGGTTGTCAGATGTCATCTGGGAGGAAGAGGATGACCTAGTCAACCCTTTGGTTGCTGAACAACACACGGCCGCTAGATGACAGCGGCAGTTGTGGCCTCACCGAGTGACCCCTGCTGCAACGTCCCCTTTCTGTGCTGCGACCTGGGCCTGTTCCAGGAATGTTTGTGCCACTGCCACTCGCAGGTGCAGAGCCTGCCACCTCTCTGTCTGACATACTGTTTGTTCTAAAATGTACAGACACTGTTTGATGATGATATCTGTATATGATAAATATACACCCTGTTTTTGACTCCAAATGAACCCAGTAACAAGCTTGGGTAACCCTTGGATATAAATTGTGCTCCACAAATGGCCAGGAAAAATGTACTTGTATGTGTCGTTTAAAAACACTGTGTGTTTTACTAAATGTAAAAGCACAAACAGGCTTAATTAACCTTCGGACATGATTAGGCTACAGGAAAAATGTATATATTTTGGCGTTGAAAAAGACGGTTTATTTTTGTCAGCACACCAGCAAAACAACGCTTAATTAACCCCTGGATGTAAATTGCGCCAAAGAATTGAGCCGCACAAAATAGTAGCTTTGTAGCGTGTTACAATTGCGTGTTTTCTACGCCACACAACAAGAGATACAGTTGTAATTAACCTTTGCTTGTGAATTAGGCTACAGGAAAAATTTATATATTTTGGCGTTGAAAAAGACGGTTTATTTTTGTCAGCACACCAGCAAAACAACGCTTAATTAAACCCCTGGATGTAAATTGCGCCAAAGAATTGAGCCGCACAAAATAGTAGCTTTGTAGCGTGTTACAATTGCGTGTTTTCTACGCCACACAACAAGAGATACAGTTGTAATTAACCTTTTGCTTGTGAATTAGGCTACAGGAAAAATTTATATATTTTGGCGTTGAAAAAGACGGTTTCTTGGAGTCAGCACACCAGCAAAACAACGCTTAATTAACCCCTGGATGTAAATTGTGCCAAAGAATTGTGCCCCACAAAATAGTAGCTTTGTAGCGTGTTACAATTGCGTGTTTTCTACGCCACACAACAAGAGATACAGTTGTAATTAACCTTTGCTTGTGAATTAGGCTACAGGAAAAATGTATATATTTTGGCGTTGAAAAAGACGGTTTATTTTTGTCAGAACACCAGCAAAACAACGCTTAATTAACCCCTGGATGTAAATTGCGCCAAAGAATTGAGCCGCACAAGCTAGTAACTTTGTAGCGTGTTACAATTGCGTGTTTTCTACGCCACACAACAAGAGATACAGTTGTAATTAACCTTTGCTTGTGAATTAGGCTACAGGAAAAATTTATATATTTTGGCATTGAAAAAGACGGTTTCTTGGGGTCAGCACACCAGCAAAACAACGCTTAATTAACCCCTGGATGTAAATTGCGCCAAAGAATTGAGCCGCACAAAATAGTAGCTTTGTAGCGTGTTACAATTGCGTGTTTTCTACGCCACACAACAAGAGATACAGTTGTAATTAACCTTTGCTTGTGAATTAGGCTACCAAAAAATATATATATATTTGGCGTTGAAAAAGACGGTTTATTTGTGTCAGCACACCAGCAAAACAACGCTTAATTAACCCCTGTATGTAAATTGCTCAATAGAATTCAGCAGACAAAAATGAAGTGGTATTTGTATTGTAAAAATGCTTTTTTCTTTAAATGAATACAACAGGAATTGGCTTAGATCCCACTTGGATATTGAATGTATATGCAGCTGCAGTGGACGCACACTGGATTTCAGATCCAATACCCCAAAAAATTAGAAATAGAACATTAAGAGAACAGTCTCTGAGACAAGCTGAGACACCCCACAGAAATCGCTATATAAAAATCAATTCTTCAGTAAGAGCTATCAGCCGCGGCAGCACCTTCCCTGATGAGCACAGTGAGAGGAGTGTGAGCTCCCGGCGTCGCGCCCGGACTTATATAGTGCGGTGACGTCACAGAATCCCGCCGGTCTCTGATTGGCTTCATCTCTGCACATGTCATGCAGGCTATGCCCTTCTTCCTCCCAGAGTGCTTTGCCCCATGTAGCGCCATGTGCTCGCAGCCATTTTATCAATCAAAAGCACACTTCGTTCACCCGAAGTACCCCAAAGTTCGACTTCGTTCCGAACCGAAGTTTTCCTGAAATTCTAAACTAATTCCACTTCGTTAGAATCAATTCGCCCATCTCTAGTTGAGATCAATTAAAATCTATTTAAACATCAAACAACACAGATGAGATCACTTAGATTTTTATTTAGGGTATTGACTAGTGTCATTGTATTTTTTAACATATGATTATATACTTTCCTCAAGGAATTGTCATTTGCTTAATTGTGCTTACTGTAAGAGATTACTTAAGCCAGACACACTTAAAATATTATTCTAGATCAAGAGCAAAGTCAGGGTCAACTTTGCTGCCTGCCTGCTCTCTGTTTCTTCTTTACCTTCTGAGTTCCTTTTTAGTTCCCCAACAATAGAATAGGATATATCTAGCAATTTTCATAAAAGGGGTTGAGGTGTAAATTGAAATCTCTTGGCCTTATTCAAAATCTGTATTAGAGTTCCCAACTATCATATGTCATTTTTAGCACTACTGATCTTTTATGTTGAAAAGACCGTGTCACAGGCAGCGGCGCAGCCCGTATGATGGGCCACGGACTCACCAGTGTCCCCTCTCCCCGCACAATACTAGGGACGGGTGGCGCTGCGGTCTGCATGTCGGCTGGCGGCGCACTCATTCTGCCAGCAGGTACTCACCTAGCCATGCTCCTGCACGTCCGCACTTCTCTGCCAGCCGGCTCTGGCAGCGCGCCGGTAATTGGCTACTTGCTGGGCGCTGACCCTATATATATTCCAAACTCCTTCCTAACTTCCCTGCCGGATCTACAGTGCTCTAAGCCTTAGAGAAATCATTCCAGCTTGCATTATTGTTCTACCGAGTTCCAGTCCCTTAGATACGTTTCTCGACCACGAACCTTTGCTGCCTGTCCTGACCTTCCTGCCTGTCCCCGACTACGAGCCAGCCTGACGATTCTGTACCTTACCTCAGCGACCGCTGCAGGCAAGTCGCGCCAGGGGTAGCGTTCTGGGGGTTCGCTTGCCGCAGCAAGTCCAACCTGCTTTGTGGCAGGCTCTGGTGAAAACCAGTGGCCCCTTAGACTCTGCTCCCTGGTGCAGCTTACATCATCACCTGCAGTGGCACAGCGGATCCACTACTCCAGTCATTACTGGCTGTTTGTCCCCCTTAGACACCAATTAGGACGTCAATCTCTGCAGCCCCTACAGTTGTGTCTCTGTAATGGAATAGTCATTTAATGTATGTGAAAAGGTTCTGATGCCCTCATTTTCCAATGCAAATTTTGTGTTACATTATTATATCTCTAATTATTGTTGTTATTATTTTAAAGCATTAATTTGTTTTAAAGCATTAATACCAAGGCATTGTACACTTGAAGGGGGTTAAAGTACATAGCATAGGACCAAAACAAGTACAATAACATCACTTAGTAATCGACAAACTGGAACAAATGGAGAGAGGACCCTGATTGCAAAGACAATCAGTGAGCCATCCTCAATCGATGGGTTTCAGGTTACTTTTTTAAGTTTTTTTTCAGGTTCCCTTTTTTAGTTTCAAAGATGAAAGAGAGTCTGATGCATTGTAGCAATTCCAGAATTTGAGGGATGTATGGGAGAAATTTTGGAGGCAGCTGTGTGAGGAGAAGACAAGAGGAGAGCAGAAAAGAACATGCATGAAGGGAGGGATCGAGAGAGAGGTTGAGCTGTATAGACTTGGCAGGTTATACAGAGCCTTTTATAGCATGGTTAATAGTTGGAACTAAAGTCACGGGGCATTAGGTAGTCAGTAAATAGATTATCAAAGGCAGAGGCAGGGAAGCGATGAGAAAAGAGGTGGATTAACCAGGCAGCACAGTTGAGCATTGGTTGTAGAAGAGCAAGAGTGTTATAGGGAAGACACAGAGAAGGTTGCAGTAGTCTAGCCAGAAGATGATGGTGACAGAATCAAGATTTTTATTTGAAGACTCAAAGTTAAGAAAGGAGAAGATTTGAGAAATGTTTTTCAAGTAGAGGCAGCAGGTGGAGATAAGGGCTAAGATGTGTTATTTAAAAGATAGGCTGGAATCAAGGGTTATTCCAAGGCAGCAGACTTGCTAGACTGAGGAAAGCATGAATTCACTGACTGTGATAGATAGATAAATAGATAGATAGATATATAGATAGATTTGGTAAAGATGTTGAAAGCAGAAAGTGAAGGAGGATATATCCATTAGACACTCTGTGATCCTTCAAAGCACCAAGTTAGCATTCAGTCCAGAGAGTGTTGTTGGCATAGAAATGGTAATGAGAGTCATGAGATTCAAATCAGTTGCTCAGAGGCCAAGAGTATAGATAGAGAAGATTAGATGGCTCAGGACTGATCCCTGAGAGACACAAAGAGAGAGAGGCTAAGACAAGGAAGTGGTATAAAATAATAAACATTTGATTGGTGAGGTGTGAGAAGATCCAAGAAGAATAAGAGTCAAGTCTATGATGGCAACTGATAAGAAAATTTGTAGCAGTAGGGTGTTGAAGACAGAGAATAAGTCTAAAAGACAGAGCACAAGGCAATTATTAGGTCATTAGTGACTTTAATTGGGGCAATTTCAGTAGATTGGGGTCAGATACCAGCCTTCAGCAAGTGAAATAATGAATTGGATAAGAGATGGGACTACAGTTCAAGATAGATGTGTTATTTAGGGAGTTTTGAGGGAAATGGGACTAGCAAAATGTGGTAAAATTTGAACAAGAAGGGTGGGATGAGAAAAGTCTTTCTAAGGACAGATGTGACTGTTGCATGTGTGGAAGAAGCAGTAAAAGACACCAGTGGTTAGTAATGTATTGAAGAGATGGGTTAGGCTGTGATAAATCACACTACTAATGTTGGGGATGAGGTGGGTGGGTATTGGGTTGTGAGGACAGGTAGTGGAGTAAGATTTGGAGACTAGTGTGGAAAGATTATCATTAGTAATGGTGGAGAAGCAAGCTATGGAATAAGAGTACTGTGAATTTGTGTAGGGGAGTTTTGGGACTGTAGGTTGAAGTTTTCTCTCAAGGTATTGAGTTATTGCTTTTGAAGTGCGAGGCAAAATCTTCAGGGAATTGACAACTTTTAATAATTGTTTAGAGTTGTGAGATAGAGAACATATGAGAGGGGTAAATCATTCCTGTTTGCAAAAATGGGTGCAGACCTGAAGCTGAGGAGTGCTTGTATGCATGAAAATGTTCTTGAGTGTTTTCTTCAAGCACCATTCTGCAAATCTGGAAGCTTTCCTTAGATTTTTTTTTTAGTCAGAATACTGTGCAAATGTTGCCTATTGATTTAGTGGGTTCTATTGTACATAAGAGGGAAAACCAAGTTTGAGAGCTCAAGCCTTTATGTTTTTGTAGGAAACAGTGGCGGTGTCTGTGTCAAGAAGTAAGGATGTTGTAGAGGGCATTAGAAGAGAGCCAGAGAGAGGCTAAGTATCAAGACTTTGAAGATTCCGAAGAGGCTGAGCTAGTTTTTTATCCAGAGAGGAATTTGTAGGGGAAAGGTAAAATAATGTAAGTAGATTGTGGTCAAATATGGGAAGAGAAGAATTTGTAAAGTTAAACAGTTAACAAGGTGGGCAAAAATAAGGTCTAGGGCAGACCTAGGCATTGTACAGCCCACAGGCCATATCTGGCCCGCTAGCTAGTTGGATGCGGCACGCGGGGGGGCGGAGGAGCGTTCCGGCCCTGGTGGCGTGATGATGTCACGGGCAGAAGAGGAAGATGCACGGACGGGAAGCAGGTAAGGTAAGTATTATTGTTGTTATTTTTAATTTCGGTCATAAATCTATATACCTGCCTGTGTGGACTATATCTATCTATCTACTTGCTTGAGGGGGCCTATAACTATCTATATACCTGCCTGTGGGGACTATCTCTATCTTTATACGTGCCTGAGGGGGTCTATACCTATCTATATACCTGCCTGAGGGGAACTATAACTATTACTTGGAGGATAAAGGGAAAGTAAATGCAGACTGAGTGCACCACAAAATAATGTAGGCCAAGGAAAGGTAGAGGTTGTCGCAGGACAAAGTAGAAAATATTCAACCGAATGAGGCCGACTCCTCCACCATGTTTGTCGGGGGCAGGGAGCATGAGTGAATTGAAGGTTGCCAAAAGAGAGCTTGGCAGGGTAGGATAAGTCATAGGGTATTAGGCAAGATTCTGTCAGACCAAGGAACAATAAGTTACAAGAAAGTTAGAGGTTGTGACTGTAGGGTAAGTTTGTAGCAGACAGAACTTGCATTCCAGAGAGATACAGAGAGAGGGACAAGGTTGGTTGGGATTTAGGGATTAAGTTTAAGCTTTAAGACAAAGGAAATACAACAGTGGGAAATTTCCAAGCAAGCTCAGGATTAGAAGATAAATCACCAACAGCAAATATAAGCAAAAAGAGTGTTAGTACGTGTGAGAAGGACAGAGCATTAGTTGGTTGTACCTGTTTTGAATGGAAGGTCTTAATAGTATGAAATAGGACAGCAGTGGAAGTCAGATATGAAGGTAAAATTGATGAAGAAATAAATAATAAATTTTTCAGTGTAAAGATTTAGGGTATTCTACTAATTTTAGGAGTATGGGGGCAGTGATTGTAATGTCCAAGAAAAGCTTCTTTCAGTGCTTGTGTTAATTTTTTGGTGCTTGAAATTGCAATGAACAGAGAGACTATTTGTATAACAGCTACCTTTAGCTCCCTCCTGCTTCTAATTCTTATGCATAATTTGCATGACCACAATCTGTATGGATAACACAATGACCATTGTCACAAATGACCAGTTCTCACTAACAGAAGCAGGTGTGAGCAAGAAAGTGGGTGGAGGAAAGATATCAGCTGATTAGCAAAGAGGGAGAGAAGGATAGCGCAAAGTGCTAATATACAGTATGTTTAGACTATTTGACTCTATACACAGCAGTAAAAAGGGAGAGAGATACCAAGGTGTAATTACCCTTCACACAGATAGACCAAGAGAAATAATACACATACAAAAAAGACAGTACTTTAAAGCTGTGGCAGTTGTGAGTTGCTGGGATCAGTGGTGTCGTAGGATATAAACATACCAAAAGAAATAGTAAACATAGAAAGAAAACATTGTAGTAACCATCCAAAAGTGTCAAACTTGTACATGGTTTATTTGTTTTCTTATTAATGTCAGCAAATACGTACAGATGTGAATTTTTGTAAAAATGTCCAGCTTTTTAAAATATACCTAGATTTTGCACTTAGTAGTACACCTAGAAATTTGACTTGGAAGGGTTCCTGAGTTGCATATTGCCTTCTCCAATTTCCAGCAGTTTCTCATGTCCAACATGGTGGCTAAATCCCGTAACCACAATCTGTTCTCTCCCTCTTATCTAATGGATGCATTACATAATAGGTCTTCAGTCCCTCCTGTCTATTTTGAACATTTATCCCAGCTGAAATCAAGTTGATTAGCTTTAACATGACCAGAAATCAGTGTAGGAGAGCATTACAGAGATGACAGGAGACGCTGGAGACTAAGGGCAACATGTCCAAAAAGAGATGCCCCCACGCTAGTTTTAAGGTGCATTAAATCAGTGTAAAGTGCACCTGAATGAATGAACCTGTCAAAAATCTGGCGTGTGGTCTACCTTGCATTGTAAAATTGATGCGCCTATCTAGGCGCATTGCATAACTTAGGCGCCTAGTGTATCATTGCTAGCTTATTTATTGCGCCTACTTTAGGGGCATTCAAATGTGTCATGCCTGAAGTATAATGCACCTAGTTTTGGTACATTATAGTTCATTTATATAGAGAATAGGGCGTCAACAATTTTTTGGCCCAAATTACACCATAACCATGATGCGTTTGTATTGGGACATGTCGCCCTAAGTTAGAGAGCCCTTCTGATGGAATTGACACTGGATGGCATTAAGCAGCCTGTTCTTCATTATAATACATGTAAGCTGCTGTAGTCAAGTGATGCAAAATGTTTAATAAAAAACACATTTCAAAAACCGTATTTAGCCTATAATACTTGCGATTCAATAAAACAAATTGATCCAAAATGTTAATAGCCTTTAACAGCGGTAATGGTTTGCCGTGGGTTGTTGTTTCACAAACATGAATGCTAACAGCACTCTTTGCAGAGTGACTGGAGCACTAATTAGACAAAGTCAGTGACAGTATAACAATGACATCCAGAGACTTACAAGTGATGTTCTTTCTGATTTAAATTGTTCGCCTTCCTTTTTTTCTCAATCTGATCTAGACAGCCATGATAACTCCTCTTGACCAAAATGAATCTATGTGGACACCACTTGCATACTGCTCCTTACTTTTTCCTCACTCTGTATCCCTGAGTAAAATATGACTCAAACAGTGGCCCTGAATAAAAAGAAAAAGAAAATATCGCCATATCCAGAAATGCTAAGACTTGGCAAGGATCACTGCCCCAACAATGTAGAAAAAATGAAAAAAGTTGATCTAGCGTAAATTAGAAAAATAAATCTAAAATGTATTTATGTATAATAAAAACCATGTAGCACAAGAACAGACACACTTATACATTTCAGGCTACTAAAGCCCTCAATCATTGTTATGACTAAGGGCTCAAATAGCCTGAAAAGCGTCTGTTCTTATGCTACATGGTTATTATTATACATAAATAAATTAGAATTTACTTTTTTACTTTACGTGGGAGCAACTTTTTTAATTTTTTCTGAATAAAAATATGCCTGATGAAGCGCCACTGAATAAAAAGTGTCCAACCCGGTGCCCCTGGGTAAAAGTATGCCTCACAATGTGTCCCTGAATAAAAAAAGAAACACACTGCATTGCTGCTAGAAATATACTACACAGTACACACCTGAATAAAAATATGCCCCACACTGTTCCCCTAAATAAAAATGCTTCATATTGTGCCCCTGAATAAAAATCCATAACAGTGTGCCCCTAAATAAAAAATACCCCACACTGATCCTTAAAGGGGCTTTAGCATTTGCGGTGTGCTCTTCAGCTAATTCTTTGAGATTGAATTTGAAATCCAGGGGCGAGGAGGGTCTCTCCTCTCAGCAGGCGTGTGTCTCCTGTCAGGAGGTGTGTCTCTCCTCTTAGCAGGTGTTCCTCTACTCAGTGAAGAGCTGTTACATCATCATTCTGTATTTGCAGTAGAAGGGGAAGGTTGTCTGGACAGAAGAGATCTGCAGCCTCCTGCAGTGTTCTCATGTGTCTGCAGAGCCTTCATCTCCAGGCTCCACAAGCTCCTTGCTGTGCTATAACCAGTTCTTCTTACAGCCTGAACTGGTGAAACACAGGTGAGGAATGCACACTGCCCCACTCTCTACTCCCCCTCTGTTATCAGGCAGGAGACTGTATGACTGTGTTATATGGAGGGAACAAAGGATATAAGACTGTGTTATATGAAGTGATCTATGAGTTAAACAGTAAGTAATTAACCAGATCAGTCACCTTAGAGCTGGGAGATGAGTATACAGCCAGCAGCCCTCTCACATAGCTGAGTAAACACAGAGTGTGCAGGCAGCCAACCACTGCGCAGGGGGCATGTCCGGGGCGTTTCCTGTCTTGGGGCGTATCCCAACAGGCTGAATGAAATGTCAGTCAACCAATCCCAGTGCAGGGGGCGTGTCCCAACTAGCCAATAACAGAAAAGGGGGCGTGTCCCAACTAGCAGCAGTAGAAATAGAAAACAGATGCACAGAAAAGCTCATATCTACTATATTATGCGACTTAGGTAATGCAATTTTAAAAGTGCTTATTTTTACTGTCCCCATAATCTGAGATATAATCATTGCAGCGAGAAAACCCCTTTAATAAAAATATGACTCAGTGTACATCTGAATAAGGCTGTGTCTACACTGCACAATATTACAATCGTATTTTTGGCGCCTTTAGTTTTTTAAAAGCGCCGAAGATACGATCGTTTGTGCAGCCCCATAGGCAGCAATGAAAAGACGAGCTGTAGTCTCCACAGCTCGTCTTTTCTCTGCTCATCTTCTGGCATCGGCGTATTATACAGCATGTTGTATAATACGCCAGTGCTTTTAGTTTTCTTGGCGTCTTCCCATACAATACAATTGTATGGGTGACTTAAAAAAAAATTGAGAAATGACTGCAGTTTTTGCGCAAAACATGACACAAACCGTGGTCCTGCATCGGAAAAAAAACGTCCGCTTTCTGGATGTTTTTTGTTTGATGTACAGTAGACCTAGCCTAAAAATATGCCCAACAACATGACCTGTAATTATAAAAAAAGGAAATATAATGCGCCACTAAGTAAAATATATCCCACATTTTACTGATAAATAAAAAATGCTCACACTTAACCACTAAGAAAAAGTATTCCTCACACTGTGCCCTTGAATTAAGATATGCCCCACACTTTGTTCCTTAATAATGATGCCACAAACTGTGGCCCTGAATAAAAATGCCTTCTACTGTGCCTCTGAATAAAAATATGCATCACATTGGCTTACTGAAAAAAGATGGTCCACAGTGTGCACCATAGTAGAACATGTCCTTCAATGTGCCCCTTAAAAAAAACATGCAATACACAGTGGCCCTGAGACAAGTGACCCTAAATCTAAATACCTCACAGAGACCCAGACACCGTATGTACATACATGAGGCCCAAGTCAGGCAACCCTGGGCAAGTACCATAGCCCAGGGAAAGTTGGGGCAGAAAGAGGACTTTCTATGAGTTTGTAGCCAAATACCCAGATATTGTACACCTGGATTTGGACCTTTATATGTCAACAAACACTATGAACAGTAATAGTTTATTACTTATATTACTGGAAACATATACTACAATACCCCCACACCTGTAGAGAGCACAAACCCAGCTCTTATTGCTTCCTAATACTTTCCCATTTTTTTACCAGTATTTATGGATAATGAGATAATTCTATATGCATTAATCTATATTTAAAGAGATTTTTGCACTGTAATGGAAACTCAAACTAATTATAAAATAAATGCTCTTTTTGTTCTTCTCAAATTTTGTATTCAGCAGATGTTTTGCTTCCAGCAACTATGTTCACAACATTGATATTTTTCTTTGATTCAATAAACTCTAATTGATGAAAACATGTATCTAATAAATAAGCCTCAACACGTTAATATTAACACAGAAACCATAGAACCTGATATATGCGTGCCAAAAAATTGCTGATTTGGCAGGGGGTTTGTTAGTTTGTGTTTTTTATCTTTGCATCTTAATGTTCATACTTTGTGTCATAGCAATATGAAGAAGCGTTAAAGCTTCTTCCACTTGTTGACATGTTTCTTCATTATTCACTGGATATAGAAAATAACATAACATCACTGTTAAGGTGAATGTCTGCCATTCACTAATTCATTTCCTAAATTATCTTTATAGCAGCTGGAGCTCACTGTTCATGGAACAGTGTTTTAAATCTACAGACTGTGCAGCCTTAAATAGATCGATTTTAACATAACATATTCTAGTATCTGACTTAAATTCTAGGCCCCTGTAGAAGAGCCTCAAAGGTCTTTTGACCCTAGTTACAATAGGTTTGGAAGAGATACAGTCAGTTCTCTCACCATTATCCATGCAGTCTTATTTCTTCATGCTGTATTCAAGTCCACACTGTCACACTCGATTATGCTCAAAAGCCAATTTGCTCTTATGTCAGTAGAGAAGGTAATGGTGGTAGAGTGGCACCCATTTTTATCCCTAGAGGACTTTGTTTCATCGCAAGTTGAAAGAGTGCTTGAAAAGTAAGGGTCATTGGAAAGGGCAGAGTTTCAAATATGGAAGTCTTTATGATGCCTCGTGTGAAGGGAAGTTTTATCAATGAGGACAAAGAAGGTGAAGTGAAAATTAATGCAAGCATTATAGTGTTGTAAAGAAAAAAATCTCTCACTTTATAAGTTGTACTGTGAAAAAAATGGAAAACTAAATGATAATGCATTATACATGCCTTTCACCTATGTACTTAGAAGTGCTGCAAATCTTACTCCTGAATATTTCTCTAACATAACTAAGTCAGCATACACAAATATAGAACAACTCTGCATTAAAAATGCCTAGACCAGACACTTTGGGCCACATGTAGGAAAATTGTCTAGGTCTAAAACTCACTTCGTTGCCCACATCAACCAATCAGAGCGCCCCTCTCATTTTTCCAGACTATTATATGAAATGAAAGGGGTGCTCTGATTGGTTGCAATGGGCAACAAAGTGAATTTTAGACCTAGACACTTTCATACATGTGGCCCTTTGAGAGTATGTTCATATGGCTGATTAGCAGTGCTGAATCAGAGTGGCATCCAGGCCTGAAAGCCATGCGAATTTTGGAGGTGGATTTTCAGCCTCCAATATAATATAATGTAGGAGGTATATTCAGCATGAAATCTGTCTCAGAATCAGTGTCCAATCTGACTATCATTGTTCTCTATGTAAAATCTGTGTCATGTGCACACAACGCTGATTTTTTTCAGTGTGGATTTATTTTCATTGCTCAAAATTTTCAGCACTGAAAAAGAATTGACATGTCAATTCTTGAGGCAGATTCAGCGCTGAAAACTCACCTCACATTATAGTGAATAGGCTAAAAATCTGTCTCCGAAAATCAGCATCAAATCCACGTCTAGAATTTCAGTGCTGACAATCAGCGTATGAACATACCCTTACAGCAAATCCTCAACCCTAGATTCTTCTAAATACCGATCTATGCTGTACCCTCACCATAGACGTCCGGTTTAAGGCTCCCAACATAAACGTTCGGCGAATTCAGGATAAGGCGCAAGCTTCTTTGTATCAACAAATACTTTATTAAGAACATCTTGTCTCGTATTTAAAAACACTTCATCAGGTGGTTTAAACCGGAAAATTTTTAAACCATGGGATACAGGACAAAAGGCCTTTGATCCCTCAGGTGGTTTCATGGAATTCCTTTTTGGCATAAAAGTAAGACAGTCCAAGAGGTCGGGGTTCAGTGTCCTAGTTTTTCGATTGTTATTCACAGACGTCAATCAATGTGTAAGCTGGAAGTCAAAGTGCCCATTTTCAGTTCAAGAACCTTGTTGGTGGTTAAAGAAGTGTAAATAAAGTTGCGGATCTTAGAGAGTTTGTCCACACGACGTGTTGGATCCATTTTTGGATCCGTTTTTAGATGCTTGCTTGGGTCCGTGTTTCGGATCCTAAACGGACCTAAACACGCATCTAACAATGTGCAGTGTGATTTTACATTGCTTTCAATTAAAAACACGCATCGGCATTCAGACGAGTGATCGCCGAAGCGTGTTTACTTTGCATGTCTTTGTGAGGCGTTTTATGGATCCATTCAAAGAATTGACATGTCAATTGTTAATCCATTTGACGCAGCAGACACCCTATTTAAAACTATAGGGTGCCTTTCTGCTGCTGCAAAAACGCATCCAAACAACACCTGCTTGTTGGATGCCTTTTTGATGCAATTTACACAGCGCTTTTAAGCGTGTTTTTTGGATCCAAAAATGGATCTAACACACTGTGTGAACATACCTTAAGGCTATGTTCACACGGCTTATTTCGGGCCGTATTTACGGACGAATTTACGTCCGCAAATACGTCCCGAAATACGTTTCAAATACGTGTCACAAAGTGTGGCGCGTATTTCGCTTCGTAAATACATTCCCCATTCTTTACTATGGGGATTTACGTTGCGAAATACAGTGACAGGGGACTTAATTTTACGATCGTATTTACGGACGTATTTACGCCTGCAAATACACCGCTAAAATACGCCTCGTGTGAACGATGAGGCGTATTTTACATTGGAATCAATGCTAAACTAATTGTTCATTATTTGAAACGTATTTCGGGACGTATTTGCGGACGTAATTACGTCCGTAAATACGCCCTGAAATAAGCTGTGTGAACATGGCCTTAAACAAATGAAGCTCCTTGATCTGGAAATAGATGCTTTGACTTCCAGCTTATACAATGATTAACCAATCTCTGACCTTTTGAAATTTGTTACTGGCTATTGGCGGTCTTTTGCAAAAATATTTATGAAACTAGGTGCTGACAGGCCAGTTTTAAACTGATATAGTGAAGTGTAGAATACAACAGTCTGTATGAGTGTTATGCGCCAAGCATTGGCACATAGACTTTTAAGTGGCCGTGGTATGGATTTGTATGGCAGTTTCACACCAAGCTTTGGCGCAGTCTTGGTGCATTTATGCAGCAATCAAAAGTGTCATGTGTAGAGTACAGACTGCGCTAAGTTTTGCCGTACGACTAGTCATACATCTTTCGAACAGGACTACAACAGTTTTTTGGCTCATAGTAGGCCAGAGAACTGACGCAGCCCAATTCAGACATGTTGCCCTTTGTGTATATATATATAAATGAGCTCTGGTTGTAATGTTACTTTTAGACCTGGTGAAGTGCAAGCAATATATAACAGCTTCTTGTTTTTAGTGTCACTTGCTTTCATTTTTTATGCCATGTTATTGTAATAAAATGGACATTCATCGCACCACCTGAGGGATCGAGCGCCTTTCTGTCCTGTACCTCATGGTTTGAATCCTAGTGGTTTAAACCACCTTTATTGCTTTGATGACCTTCTATCTTAGGAGTGTTTTTGGGAAGGATCAGTCTCTTTATATTTCTACAAGTTCTGCAGAGCAATGTGCCTCTCATAGCACAATGTTCAAAGGTGAGCAAAACATCACACCTATTTCTATTTAGTTGTCTATTTTGATGGTACCACACCATTAGAGTTCCCTTTTCTTATGGTATGTTTTTTGTTGTCCATGTATTCCTTCTACAGTATACACACAGTAGAGTCACATTACTACGACCACTTACTATTTTGATGTCAGCAGTACCTAGCTCATGAAGTAAGTCACGTGTGATAATCTGGCTTGGTGGGTATATGAGTTGTGTAAAAGGCTAACTGCACACATATACCGCATTGTTGTCATGGGTTAAAAGAGCAATGTATCAGAGTTGCAAAAATTGTTTATTGGCTTTTGGGCTAAGGATGGCAGTGTTTATGAAACAGCCAAGTTTGAGAACTGTTCAAGTGCTGCTGGGGTAAAAGTGTATCATGAGTGGACAAATGTTCCCATTTTGAGTAAGTGATGTGGAAATTGCAGAGCACCACCTGTCATTGATGTGAGAGGTGAACGTCTGCTCCAAACATGCACAAGACAGACCAATACACTACAGTGGAGCATCTCACTGTCAAAATGAACCAAGGGGCTCTCAGACATGTCTTAAAATAACAGTTCAGTAAACCTACCATTTATGGGGCTCAGAAACAGACAGATGGTCACTGCACCTCTGCTAACAAAGTTGCATGAGCAGAAAAGGCTTTAATTTCAGGGCAGTTTCATAATTTGACCACTGCTTGTTGGCAAAGGGTTTCCTGTCTTTATGAGCTACATTTTCTGCTTCGTTGAATGGAAGAATGTCAACATGTCAGAAAACACGTGTACTTGTTGGAAGAACACACGCTGGTGGCGCCAGCGTTATGGTAAGATAAATGTTTTTCTGCCATTCTCTGGTCCTACTCATTCATGTGGAAGGTACTTTTAACCAATTTGGGTATGAATCCATTCTTGCAGATCACATACACTCATGCATGCTGATTCTCTTCCCTGGAGCACATAGGATCTTCCAGTAAGACAAGGCGATATGTCAAACAACTAGAAATTTCCAACATTGGTTGGAAAAGCATGGCTAAGACTTCCAAGTCCTACTCTGGCTCCTAATGCACCAGACTTGAATCCGGGGCCGGGACGATGGGTAGGCAGAGGTAGGTGATGGCCTAGGGCGCCACCTTTGCCTGTCACATGGGGGGCGCACAGTCACTTACTGTATACCAGTCCTTTATTGATTTATAAAGTTGCGGCTTCCTGACTGCACCTCAGCGCTGCTATAGGTGGCGGCTACTGGTCGGCCCGCCCCTTACTCCGCTGCGTGGCGCCGTCTGCCACTGAGCACATGAGCACAGGTGCTGCGCAGCTACGTGCCTCAGTTCTGTCCGCCGGGCGCCCGCATCTTTCTCCTGTGTGGCAGCGGCGGCGGACAGGCAGGTAGAGTCGGAGCAGTCAGAGACAGCCAGTCAGTCACAGTCTCTGACTGCTCCGACTCTACCTGCGTGTCCGCCGCCACCGCTGCCACACAGGAGAAGCGGAATAAGGGGCGGGCCGAGCAGTAGCCACCACCTATAACAGTGCTGAGGTGCAGTCAGGAAGTCACAACTTTATAAATCAATAAAGGACTAGTATACAGTAAGTGACTGACCAATGGTTCAAAATAGTGGACCATAGCCCCTATAGTACTGCCTGCCTATATCTAGCTCCCTATAGCCCTGCCTATATATCTAGCCCTTATAGTTCTGCCTGCCTATATCTAGCCCCTATAGCCCTACCTGCCTATATATCTAGACACCATAGCCCTGCCTGCCTATATATCTATCCCCTATAGCCCTGCCTGCCTATATATCTATCCCATATAGCCCTGCCTGCCTATATATCTAGCCCCTATAGCCCTGTCTGCCTATATATCTAGCCCCTATAGCCCTGCCTGGCTATATATATTTGGCCCCTATAGCCTACGCTATGCCCTGCCTGCCTATACATATGGCCCTATAGCCTACCCTATGCCCTGCCTGTCTATATATGTGGCCAATATAGCCCACCCTATGCCCTGCCTGCCTATATATTTTGCCCCTATAGCCTACCCTATGCCCTGCCTACCTTTATATTTGGCCCCTGCAGCCTACCCTATGCCATGCCTGCCTATATATGTGGCCCATATAGCCTACCCTATGCCCGGCCTGCCTATATATATGCCCCCTATACCCTAACTTTCCTTGTATATCAGTATAATGTATGGATTTTTCATACACAACATATTTCATATAAATACATCCCAATAGACTCCACCTACTCCACTGTTGTGTGTCAGAATTGGGCTTGTTTTTTTCCCCCTTAATCTACCTAGCTGGGGAGGGCGCAGGTACATCTGTTAAGTTAGGGTCAGATTTAATTTTTAGTTTTTGGTTTTTTTTGAGGGGGAGAGGGGTCCGACATTGGTTGTACTTGCCTAGGGCACCAAAATGCCTTGCCCCGTCCCTGCTTGAACCCAATTGGGCATCTGTGAGATTGTGGTGTTTGATCTATGGATCTTCCCCCACACACTCTCCAGCAGCTCTAGGTACACTGTAGTCAGCATGGTTCTAGGTACCTTTGACAACCTACCAGGACCTTACTGAGTCACTCCCAGCCTGTCCAGCTGCTGTCTGTGCTTCACACTACAGTTACTCTGCATATTAGCTGGTGGTCAAAAAATGTGATTCAGCTGTGTACTCAACTGTGTAGACTCAAGACAGAAATTAATGGTATATTGTTAGGATTTGTCCTCATTGTCCGATCAGGTCAGACCTTTGTGACAGCCAGCATTCACTTGAACTTATAATAGGAGAGCTTTATTCAGCTTGTTCTTTTATTGGATTTACTTGGCTATCTTAGAGCTAGGTCAACCAAAAAGCTTTTCTAGCACCAGTGCTACTTTGTTTTAGCATTTGTCAGTCACAGTGGTCAGTGGGATCTGTGCCAATTGGACAATGCTGGGATGTCCAAGCAAAATGCCATTAATGTCTCTCCTGGGGAAACCCCTCTAAATTGATGTAATAAAAAAAAGATGTTTAACATTCATATAGTGAAATGTGGCAGCTTTAGATAATTCCCAACAATTCCTAAAGCTAAGCTTAATTATGTTTCATGTCTACTCACTGATATAGTAACAGAAGATCATCTAATAATGGCATGCATTTGAAAAGAAAAAAATCTCTGATTAAGTAGAGTCCACCTGTAAACAGCTTCTTGACTGGCATATTTCCTAAGGTAATGAAGAGAACAGAGGCGCTGTCAGAAGTGGAGCTCTACTCATCATCGGCTTTAACAACTATCAGTTTCCCTGTGTCTTTCATTAGCACACACAGGACTTTATTTTAATCTAGCCTTTATCTTTTGATATGCAAGGAACAAAGAGTTAGTGAATTCAGGGAGAATTTGAATAGATGTGATCTTCTCTTTTATTGATTTGAAAAGGACAGTCACTTACTAGTCCGACAGAAAGAAGCTGTAAGCACTTACCGAGTGGAGAAGTAGACACATTAGATTGGACAATAAAGAAGGTCTTGTGCAAAGCACTGCTACTGCACTGCAGCTCAGCAGATTGAATCAAGGGCAAACTGATTGTGGTCACAGCCACTGTATGGAGACACTGAGTAGAGAGAATAAATAAGGTTATAGCTACATCTTCGCTTATTAGAAAGGATCCTTACAGGACCTGCTCCTAAAATACAATGTATCAGCTGTATGCTTGTTATTATTTGCAAGAGAAGTTTTCACCCTCTTTAGGCTATGTTCACACGGCTTAAAATGCGACGTATTTCAGTCCGTAATTACGCGCCGGAGTGCACAAATTACGGCTGGAATACGTCCAAGTCATTACGGTAATTCACAGTTCTCATAGAGAACTATGGATTACGTCTCCTCTCCCTGCTCGGAGAATCCGCCGCGGGGGGAGATAAGTGACATGTGAATTACCAGCGGCGTATACGCGTTGCTGGTAATACAAGTCTATGGGCCGGCGAGGTGCCGGCCCCCTGCTCCCTCCCCCGCTCCCGTCCCCGGCCACACGGCGTAATTGCGGGGCGTAATTACACCCCGCTAATAAGCCGGGTGAACCCAGCCTCAGAAGGAAAATAAATTTGTATATTAAAAATATTAAGATTTATTCATTCACTATTCTTATCTTGGGAAGAGTGGTGGTTCCTGTTGTTTCTTAAACAGAGAAATGAAAATACGTGTTTGTGGTTTCTCTGGGTTTCCTGAATTCTCAACACTGCGGCGCTGTTCACACGGCGTAATTGCATTGCGTACAGTACGCCCCGCAATTACGTTGGTTTTTCGGGAGTTGCGCTAATATGCGCGTACTCCCGATGTGCAGAGGGGGGGCGGCAGCCTGCAGGCCCCATTGACAGTAATTACTCACGGCACGTATTCACCGCAAGTAATTGATATGTCACTTATCGCCGCACGCATACAATACGATCGGAGTGTACGAGCAGGGAGAGGAGGCATAATCCATAGTTCTCTATAAAAACTGTGGATTACCGTAATTTCAGTGCGCCTCTGGCTCGTATTAGAGCGCAAATACGACACGAAATGTACGCCGAAATTCCCCCGTGTGAACATAGCCTTAGGGCCTAATGTATGAAAACTGTCAAGGTGTAAGGCCCCGTTCACACGACGGATTTGGCCACGGTTTTGGCCGCGGCCAAATCGTGTCTAGTTTATTAACATGATTTCCTATGGGAAACCGCGTTAATATTCACACGCCGCGGGTTTGGCCGCAGCTCCGTGTGAAGAACTCTCCTGTCAATTCCTGACAGCGAGTTCTCTGCGCGGCGGCCGCGCGGTGCTGCCGCGGGCGTCGCCACGGGTGTCGCCGCGGGTGATGCGCGGCTGGGACGCGGCTTGTGGCGCGGTTTGCCCCCTGCTATTAATTTGCATAGGAGTAAACCCTCGGCGCAAGCCGCGCCCGAACCACGCCCCTCCCGCACCGAGGCCACGCCCACCGCCCGCGTCGCAAACCCGTGTCAGAAGACGCGAATTTGCGGCGTGGTACGACGAAGTTTTCGGAGCTTTTCCACGCCCAAAAACTCGTCCAAAATGCTTTCAAAACGCCTCCAGTTCATTTCGTTGATTCCTATGTAAAAACCTCGTTGTAGTTCACACACGACGAGGTTTTTACACGCTTCTTTGGAAGCAATGAAAAAGAAGTGTCATGTCAATTCTTGAAGCGTGTTGTAGGCGCGGTTTAGGCGCGGTTTTCGGTGCGGTTTTTAGCGCGGTTTTTGTCCTGGCTATTCATTTGTACGGGTGAAAACCTCGTCCAAAACCTGATCCGAAACCTGATCAAAGCTTCGTCAAAAACCTCGTCTAAAGAAGCGTGTTTCAGGCGAGGTTTTGATGTGGTTTGGACGAGGTTTTGGGCGAGGAAACGCTCTGAAAACCTCGTCCAAAAACGCCGTGTGAACATAGCCTAAGACTTTCTTTGTTACCCTTAGCAACCAATCAGAGCGCCCCTGTCATTTCATATAGTGCTCTGGAAAAATGAAAAGGGAGCTCTGATTGGTTGTTATGGGCAACAAAGAAAGTCTTACACCTTGACAGTTTTCATACATGAGGCGCTTAAACTTAAATTTAGAACTTAACTTTGTATGTAATACCAATGATCGCTGCCAGGCCTAATTCAATATATTTATTCATAGTACTGGGATATTACACACAGGTATATGGCAGGGCTAGTAAGCATAGGAACTTAACAGCTATAGTAATCACAGAGGCATCACAGCACAAGGGTAGCAAACAAAGTGATATCACACTGCAGATGTGATACACAGTAATGTCACTAGACAATACAGGTGTAACGGGTTGCGCCGCGGTCCGTTGTTCGGACCGTGGTCGCACCCGCGTTCCCCGCGGCAGGCCCCCGGCGAGGACGGGGGGCCCCGCGGACCGCACTGCCGGTCGTGGCGCCACCCGTCCCATCCACTCACCTGGCCTCGCTCCCGTCCGGTCCTCGTCCCCTGCCGGCCGGAATGCGCGTGCGTTCACGTACATTTAAAGGGACAGTGCGCCGGTAATTGGGTAATTGCCGGGCGCTGTCCCTATATAAGTTTTGCACCCACGTCACTTCCCTGCTGGATCTATGTTGCCTCGTGCCTTAGCTAAAGCGTTCCCTAAGTGTATTCTCGCCCTACCGTGTACCAGACCTCTTGCTACGTTTTCCCGACTCCGAACCTCTGCCGCCTGCCCTGACCTTCTGCCTGTCCACGACCACGAACCATTGCCGCCTGCCCTGACCTTCTGCCTGCCCACGACTACGATTCCCGGACTACACTTCTGTACCTCGCTGCACCTCGGCCGCCACCGCAAGCAAGTCACGTCAGGGGGGACGACCTGGTAGCCTCACGCCGCAGCAAGTCCATCCCGCTTTGCGGCGGGCTCTGGTGAAAACCGGGGGCTACTTAGATTCCATTCCCTGGCGTGGCTTAACTATCATCGCTTGCGGTGGTCCGGCGGATCCACTACCCAGCCGTCACAACAGGCATAATAAACTCCCTGATGTCATAGCACAGGTTTACTTAAGACAATTATGACACAGTATAAACATAGAGAGTGATATCAGAGCACGGAAATAATAAGCACAGAGATAATAAAAACAGTAATGTAACAGTACAAAGGTAATTAACATAATATATAGGTACAAGAGTAATGGAGCAGTACAAAGATTAAGAATACAATGATGTCACCATGCACAACTGGTGAACAATGGCACAGGGATAACAATGAATGTGATGTCACAATATAGAGTTATTGACTAAAGTGAAGTAAAAGCATTAGTACCATTATCGTGATCTCATTGTACAGGGAATATATGCACAACAATGCCACAGAAATAGTAAAGTCACAGCTAAAGGCTAAGGACAAAGGTGACGTCACAGCCAAGAGGTGTTGAACACAGTGAAGTCACATTATAGAGATAAAAAATACAGCAGCATCACTAGACAATACAGGTATAAAAACTTCTGTGATGTCACAACACAGATATACTTCACACAATTGTGTCAAAACACACATTTAATACACATACCGTAGTAATGTCACAGCATAGTAATAATAAACACAATAGAATATAGATATTACACCAAGTGATTTACAAGGGTAATTATCATTATACAGATATAATAAACACAGTTATAGCACCAAGATTATAAAAACAGTAATGTCACAGTATAGTAAGTAAGTAATGAACAGAGTTATCCCTGCACAATGATTTCACAGCACAGGGTAATAACTAACATGAAGTAACAACACTGGCCAGGGCCGGACTGGGAATAAAAATCAGTCCTGGCACAAAGCCCCCAGCAGCCCACATACAATATCCGCTTAAAAAATGCCCCTTGTTCTCGCACCTCGCCACTGTCTAAAATAAACTGCACTATAAAATTGCTTTCACACGGAGAGTTTTTGGTGCATTTTGTGCAGAAAAGCAGAGCAGTTAATGTTGAACATTTCTGCACAAAAAAAAACGCATCAAAAAATGCACCAAAACCGCTCTGTGTGAAAGCCCCCTACACACAAGTAAAAAAGAAACAGTGGTGCTGAGAAACCCCTCATCAGTCAGGTGTTCACTTGATTTACAATCAGGGACAAGCCCACACTGACACTACATAAGCACCAACATAACCTACAACCTCACCAATCACATCCCCAGTAGTCAGGTCACCATCACATGAATATCGCACTGATTCAACACAGAAGTAAAATGACCCCTGGCAGCAGGGATTCACAGGAGACGTCATCATGATGGGAATTGTTCTCTTCTCCTTTTCTTCTCCTTCTGGCCCAAACCTCCATGGCGTCTTCCCTTGTTGTTCTCTTCCATTTCTTTCTCTGTCCCGTACAGCATGCAGTGTCTTCTTCTAGTGGTCACTACTCGTCCCTGTAGAATTTACAACAAATACATCTTAGACTCCTCTCTCTTCCAGCACTTTCCTATCAATTCCCCAAACAGCGTATGTTAGACCCTAAAAATTAGAAATTAAAAAATGTCAGATAAGTGGCATGTAAATAGGTAGACCCCCATTAGGCAGGCAGGGCCAGTATGTAGATAGGCAGGGCCAGTATGTAGGCAAGCAGGGCCAGTATATAGGTAGGCAGGAACAGTATGCAGGCAGGCAGGGCCAGAATGCACACAGGCAGGGACAGTATACAGGCAGACAGGGCCACTTATAGGCAGACAGGGACAGTATATAGGCAGGCAGGACAGTGTATAGGCAGCCAGGGCAGTGTATAGGTAGGCAGGGCTATTATAGGCAGCCAAGGCAGTGGATAGGTAGGCAGTGCTATTATAGGCAGCCAGGGCAGGGCAGGGCATAGGCAGCCAGGGCAGGGCAGGGTATAGGCAGCCAGGGCAGGGCATCATATAGCCAGGCAGGGTATAGGTAGCCAGGGCAGGGCATCATATAGCCAGGCAGGGCATCATATAGCCAGGCAGGGTATAGGTAGCCAGGGCAGGGCATCATATAGCCAGGCGGGGTATAGGTAGCCAGGGCAGGGCATCATATAGCCAAGGCAGAGAATAGGTAGCCAGGGCAGGTTATAGGTAGCCAGAGCAGGGCATCATATAGCCAGGTCAGGGTATAGGTAGCCATGGCAGGGTATAGGTAGCCAGGGCAAGGTATAGGTAGCCAGGGCAGGGTATAGGTAGCCAGGGCAGGGTGTCATATAGCCAGGGCAGGGCATCATATAGCCAGCCAGGGCGGGGTGTCATATAGGCAGCCAGGGCAGGGCATCATATAGGTAGCCAGGGCAGGGCATCATATAGCCAGGGCAGGGCATCATATAGGTAGCCAGGGCAGGGCATCATATAGCCAGGGCAGGGCAGGGCATCATATAGCCAGCCAGGGCAGGGCATCATATAGGTAGCCAGGGCAGGGGCATCAATATAGCCAGGGCAGGGATCATATAGCCAGCCAGGCAGTGGCATCAATATAGGTAGGCCAGGGCAGGGCATCAATATAGGTAGCCAGGGCAGGCATCATATAGGTAGCCAGGGCAGGGCCCATATAGCCAGGGCAGGCCATCATATTGGTAGCCAGGGCAGGGTATCATATAGGTAGCCAGGGTAGGGCATCATATAGGTAGCCAGGGCAGGGCATCATATAGCCAGGGCAGGGCAATTATAGGCAGCCAGGGCAGGGCATCATATAGGTAGTCAGGGCAGGGCATCATATAGGTAGCCAGAGCCGGGCATCATATAGGTAGCCAGGGCATCATATAGCCAGAGCAGGGCATCATATAGGTAGCCAGGGCAGGGCAATTATAGGCAGCCAGGGCAGGGCATCATATAGCCAGGGCAGGGCAATTATAGGCAGCCAGGGACAGTAAAAAGTTAAAAATAAAAAAGTAATACTCACCCGGACACCCGCTGTCCCGTCCTCTTCACTCTTCACTCCAGAGCCGGTGGCCGCTCACTGCATCGTGCTCCTGCCCCGCGGCCTCCTGGGAGCTGAACAGACGGGATCAGAAGATCCCAGATGTTCAGGCTCGGCTGCTGCCTGCATCGCGCGGTGCAGGCGGTGGCCGTGATGGTTGCATGGCTGGGTCAGTGACCCGGCCGTGCAGCCATGTGGCGAGGGAGGGCCTTTCGGCCCCCTGCCACAGGGGTCGGGTCGCTGATGCGACCATTGTGGCCCCTGTAGCGCACCACAGACCTGCGCCGGCACTCGGGGCCCGCCGGGGGGGTACACCGTCCTCCTCAGTGGGCGATCCGAGCTGGCCCTGAGGCCCGGACCTCAGCGGCCCGCCGGGCAAATGCCCGGTTTGCCCTGTGGTCAGTCCGGGCCTGACACTGGCATTTTAGTAGTCATAGGGGCAGATTTATCAAGGCAGTTGCACCCGAATTCTGGCTCAATTTGCACCAAAATCAAGCTTTTCGCCACATTTACTATGTGTTTTAGACAGTTTCAGACACTTCTGTGCCCCATCCAACAAAGGGGGCGTGGCTTCGTATAAAAGGGGCATGGATTAAATGTGACCAAAAAATGCGCCTGAATCTGCGACCAAATTCTGGCATAAAAGTAAGCCAATTTAAAGATGGTACAAACATAGACTAGACTGTTGTAACCTGCACCAGATTGATCAACACTATGATTAATGTGGTGCAGGTTAAAACTGTCTAGTCTAACTTTACACTGTCTAAAAGTAAGACACTTTTGATAAATCTGCCCCATAATGTCAGGAATGATATGCACTGAAACATCACAACTAATGGCTACAGTCAGAAAGGATATCATAGCCCAGGATTAATATTCACAAGGATAATGCTCTCAGTGATGTTACATTGTGGGAGAATAAACTTATGAACTGGTCATTTTAAATATCTTTTATAAATGTTTTACACCATAGCGGTGCTTTAAAGTTTGTGAACTCTTCAAAATTTTCTATATTTGTACATAAATCTGATTTAAAACGCCATCAGATTTTCACAGTCCCAAAAGTAGATAAAGAGAACCAAATCAAACAAATAAGTCAAAAATATTAGACTTGGACATTTATTTATTAAGGAAAATCATCAAATATAACATATCTTGGGGTGCTTTCACACAGTGCATTTTTGGTGCAGTTTTAACTGCTCTCCAATTATGTATCTTTAATACCAGCAAGCTTTTTGCACTTATCTAAACTGTTTGGAAAGTGAGTAATCAATGAATGTGTTTGTAATACAAAAAACTTCAAACACAGTAATTGATTACTTATTTGAAACACCTTTCTGAATAATTTAGACAACTGAAAGAAGCTTGCTGGTAATAGAGGCAGTTTAATTGGAGCACAGTTAAAACTGCGCTATGTGAAAGCACTCTTGGAGTGGTAAAATGTATGAACCTTTAAAGGGGTTGTCTCACTACTTTGATTCATCTCACCTCAGTCCTGTTTTCTTGGTTTCAGTTTGAATTCAGGGGTGTGTTTACTGTTTTTCTACTGCCTGCATAGAACCAGGTCTGTAGCTAAAGCCCCAAATCCTGCAGCTTATCATGAGAGAGTAAACAGGTCTGTAGCTATAGCAACCTGAGGAGCTGATGCAGCCCATACAAGAGAGATGATCTAGGAATAGGTAGGACACTTAATGGACATATATTGCAAAGTGACTTGTTTTTGCAAGATCTTTAACATAAAAAGCAATTCTTGTAGCGAGACAACCCCTTTAAGATTAGCAGATAATTTGATGGTAAAATTAGAATTAAGTGTTTTCAATCAATCAGATTGCAATCAAGCATGAGTGTGTGACCCGTTTTACCTAAAGAACAGAGATTTATTAGAGGCTAATCTGCACAAAACATATATCATGGAAGAAACAAAAGAGATTTTTGAGAACCTCAGAAGAAGAATTGGTGAAATTGGGGAAAAGGTTAAAATCCATCTCCTAAGAGTTTGGACTCCACCAATCCAGTCAGAGAAGCCACATGTATGAAAACTGTCTAGGTCTAAAACTCACTTTGTAGCCCATAGCAGCCAATCAGAGCACCCCTTTCATTTCATATAGTGCTCTGGAAAAATGAGAAGGTCGCTCTGATTGGTTGCTATGGGCAACAAAGTGAATTTTAGACCTAGACAGTTTTCATACCTGTTGACCAAGGTCTGCAAAAGTCAAAAAGGAATGCAAGGTAAACTCTAAGCAACTAAAGGCCTTTCTGATATTAGCTAATATTAATGTTCATGAGTACACCATCAGGAGGACACTAAACAACAATAGTGTGCATGGCAGGATTGGTGTGCATAGAAGAAGAAAGTCACTGCTTTCCAAAAAGAACATTTCTGCTGTTCCACAGTTCGCTGAAAATCACCTGGATAAGTCAAAGAGCTATAGAAACCATGTTTTGTGAATAGACAAAACCAAAATTGAGTTTTTTAAGGTTTAAATGAGAAACATTTTTATTTGGAGAATTAAAAACACTCCATCCCAGTATAATAACCCCATACCATCTTTAAAACATGGTGCTGGTAGTATCAGGGTTTGGGCCTGTTTTGCTGCATCTGGGCCAAGATGGCTTGCCATCATTGATGGAACAATGAATTCCGAATGATACCAGTACATTTTAAAGGAAAATATGCAAACATCTATCCATGAGCTCAATTTCAACAGAATGTACGTCAAGCCCCAAAACAACAACTGTAATCACCTTGTAAGGAACGTGCAACAAGGGGGGATAGGTAGGGAAGACAAGACACTGAGCCCTAGCACTAATCCCACGACCCCACCCCCAGCTGTCTGTATCTACCCGGTCCAACCCTAAGTAGTCTTCGCCAGATGGGCAATGTTCCCTGCTTATGCCAAAGTGTACACAAAGACAAAATGAGACAAACAAGCACAGAAGAATTGTCATATGGAAAAGAGTCAGAACCATCAGGCAAGTGCTGTATCAAATCAACAAGAAACAGAGTGTCGGAAGAGAAAGCCAGAGGTCAGAAATCCAGAATAAACAATCCAAGGAATCTTCAGCTCAGTCCAGACAAGACTTCTAGCAAGCACAGGTTAGAGGGCTAATGGTGTTCTTATGGAATTTCAGAGTTCCGGTCCAGGATGTGATTGGACTGGCCCTCTGACATCCAGACCACACAAATCACAGCCTAGCAAGGAAGGTGGTGAGTGGTGAAGGAGCTGTTAAAACTAGAGCAGTGTTCAGATCAGTGTACGGCCAAATACAAAAAGTACAGAATCGTGTTCAACAGCGTATCCTCTGCCGTACTTTACATACAGAGGATGGCGCAGAGACCCGAACGGGCATGGATGTAACACACACCGTCCATTCTACCAAAGAGTGGTTAAAGAAGAATAAAGCTAAAGTTATGAAATTGCCAAGTTAAAATCCTGCACCACATAAAAAACACAGTCAAAAATGATGATAGTCACCATATCACTATGCACAATATACCAAATGAAAAATATAGTGACCATAAGTTCATAAAAAGTAACAATCTTTATTAGAACAAAATCACCAATTAGACAAATATGCCACAGCTAGAAGAAATATAAAAATTTTAAACAATGAAAATAGTGCCAAACTAATGAAAGGCAAGCACATCTCACAATACTCACAAAGTCTTTATATTTCCATGAAAGAGATAATGTATAGCATTATAATAACAATGCTAAACAAAATGGGACCCAATCAAGTGATTATAAAAAGTATAAGGTTACATCACTCAAAAGTTTGTCAAAAATCAAGATAATCTCAACACATTACCAAAGCTATGGAGTACAGGAGATATCCTACCTATGACCAAGAACTGCCTCAATACGTGTTGAATCCAGCTTTTTCTAGAGGCCTCATTTGTTTGATGTGGTTTACAAACTTTCAAGCACTACTGTAAGTTTCATTTAAAAAAGCACCTTAAAGTCCAGCATGAAACCACTTCAAAATATTGTTCCTTTTCCATTTTCCTTATAAAATACAAATGGGCTAGGACATGTAACACCATGAGATTTTACTTTCGGAAAAAAACCGACGGAAAAGGTTATTATGCTACAAACAGCCCACAAAGAAGTTGCCATGAGTAAAACCCAACTTTACAAACAATTCTCCCATTTCAATCAAGGTAAAATGTCAATTAATGACCAACCTCATTCCGAAGGCTTTTAAACCACCTGAACTGATGAAGCGAGATAAAAATTCATCAGTCTATTCTGGAAGATTGCCGCCAGGATATCAAAAGTTTACAGAGATATCATGGAGATCTTGTCTGGGCAATGGTAAGCAGGCAAAGCACAAATTTTGCTGTGGCTTGTTTTATGCCAAATTCCTCCATTCAAATTCACTGACAAAAACTACATGAAATCCCAGTCAACTCCAGAGTTCATTATTAGTCCAAAACACAGAAATCTCCCAGAATGGCTTGACAAATTTTCATCATATTTTCAACAATTTGAGGGCTCACTAAACCTCTGGATTGATGTTGTTGATTAATTGACATTCCAATTTCTTTGGAATGGAAGAACCATTTGTAAATTTGTGTTTTACTAGTGGACACTTCCTTGTAGACTGTCTGTAGCATAATAACCGTTTCCATTCCTTTTTCTTTTCCAAAGGCATTCATAACTACACATTATTTGTATGAATAAGCCATAACAAAATAAGCAAAAGATCAAACAACTTGTAGGAGCCAAATAAAACCTTCTCCAACAATGTCAGGAACATTCACCTAGTAACAGAAGCCTGTTCTACTAAGGCCTCGTCCTCCAGAGGTATCTCTTTGTGATTATTGCGGTTGGAAAAAATCAACCGTATATAGCCAGTTACGAGCCTGATGAAAATGACAAAAGTCCCTATAGTTCTGTGTTAAGAGGCTCGAGAAACAGTGCATACCGTCATATGGTTCCTAGTTTAAGTGCCATATTTTTTCCTAGAAACATTATTGCTGCTCATGGCTTTCTTGTTGACTGCCTGTAGCATAACAAGTGTATCCACTGTTTTTTTTTCTCAAAAGGAAGAAAAATTTCACAGCCGCATGTTGCTTGTATAACTCATCCATCACACAATAGGCCAAAGATTGAATAAAAAAACAACAATGGCTGGCATAAATCCTCAGAAGGCTTCTGTGGAAATTCACTTAGTAAAAGAAGCCTATACTACAAACACCTGTTTACCAGAATATGATTCTTGTTTCTTTTGGGTACCCCCTCATATTGTCACGGGTCGCTCTGCGGTCCAATTCCTGGACTGCAGTCGCGTCTTTCTCCTTTTTTCTCGGCAGTCTCCAGCTGCCTGCACGGCCCGCGCTGTGGACAGGGTCAGATGCACCTGTACGCGGAGCTCTCATCAGCACTTACCTGTCCACGCTCCTGCTCTATCCTCAGTTGTGGCTCGGTGCGCGCTTGTTTCTTATAGCGCATGTACACCCGCTTTCCTGGATTTAAAGGGCCAGTGCACCCTTAACATCCAATTGAGTCCCGCAATCCCCATAATAAGCGCCCCCCCCCCCCCATCTTGCTCTGCCACTTCGTTGGTGTACATGAGGTGTTAGTTTGTTGGAGAGTGTGGTGCTATTTCTGTATTCCTTTGTACCAAACCCTTCTTCCTCATTTTCCTGACCATGTTGCCTGCTGCCTGTCCTGACCATACTGCCTGTCTCTGACCTTGTATCTGCCTGACAATTCTGTATCACACTGCACCCCGACTGCCAACACAAGCTAGTTACGTTAGGAGTAGCAACCTCCCGCGGCAGCAATTCCAACCTGCCTTGTGGCAGGCTCTGGTGGGCACCAGGACCTACTTGAAATCCATTCCCTGCCGTGGCTTATATTATGGCTTGCAGCGGTCCAGTTAATCCACCTCCTGTCCTGACACATATGCTGAGGATTCTGGGGAATTCCTTTGATATTTATAGGAGCTTGCTATGGCACATCCTCCCTTCATTACTATCTATCTATGATGTATCTTCCTTTGTATGACTAGCTAATGTATGTTTTGCATATATTATTTAATGCTTAAATGACAGAAATGCAATACTTAATTCCTGTTACCTTTTTAAACTCAATAAGGGGCTTTGGCTTTATCTCTGCTATATTTAATTGTCATGTGATGCTCTCCTGTTGACAGCCAAGTCCTCCAACTTATCTCAGCTGAATAAATTGTCCTTGGCTGTGAAATATCTCTCAAGTATTCAATGATAAGAAAGACCAAAAGCCTTGCCCTCAAGTCTCAAATCTGTGACACTAGCTTTGTCATCTGTAGGGTGTAGTTTCTGCAAGAAAAAAATATTGTTTAAAATGTTTTATTTTACTTTAATGGTGTGACATCCAGCAAATTGAATTTTCTCATAATATTGTCCTGATGTATTGATGTTTGCTTTTTCTTTCCCGGAGTGTATTGAGAAATGTGGTCTTGCAGTGCAGTGGGCATTGATCTCCTGTGTATGGAATAAATTCAGTCATTTTTTTTCTCAGAGGTTGCTTTAGGCTTTTACATGAAAATATGTTTTTGCATTACTGAGATTTTCATTTGCATCATATTCCTGTAGCCATGTTTTTCTTTCCATATTTAACATCTGTATTAAAATGGTTTAACTTGCATTAGTCATAGCATTTTCCTTTTATCTAGCTATTTCCTATCACAAAGTATAGATTAATGCATTGTATATACACAAACACAATAAAGGCTACATAAGACCAATGTACCAACTACAAGTCTCATAAAACCCAATCTAATAACTTGAACATTTTTGGGGGACTTAAAGGGGTTGTCCATTTTTTTTTAAAAAAAAAAAAACTGTTCAGAGAGGTGTTAAAATAAAAAAAAAGTTAACTCACCTTTAAAGCTTTCTCCTTTCCTGCACCGCCACCACTCCTGAAGCTCACGTTCATCAGTCAAGTTGACGCTACATCCACTAATAGGCTTCGACAGCCACTTCCTGTATGAATGACACTTGACTGCTGAGGCTGGTGATTGGTTGCAGCATCATGTGACCAGTGAACTTGTTGTCATTGGCCAAAAGCACAGGCAGCAGCGGCAACACTGGAATGCAGCAAATTTCAGAGTTGAGTTAAATTTTTATCCCGTCTCCAACTAGCAGAGAGTTTTTACAAGAATAGGCTAGCCTCATAACCACTTTCGGATTTGCCATCATTGTGTGGTTGGTATGATTCCATCCCTCTGTACTCCAGTGATTAGCAAAAATAAGATCTACTCTAGTATTTTTTTTAAGGGGCCCCAAAAATGCAATACTATCCCCTTTCTAAACAGCGCCCTGGTAGCAGAAGCTTTTCAATGAATGCGGTTTTTACTTGGGACTGAGCTGAAGTATCGAATAGATCATGTAACTAAAAAAAGTTTAAAAGGGGGGGCTCTTTTTTAGGAAAGGGTTCTATTACGAATTCCAGATGGATAAAAATATTTTATTCCATTAAAAAATGCCACAGGAGTCACCCAAGCATTGCAGTAACTGGTATGACGCGTTTCATGCCAATTGGCACTTCCTCAGATACTCGAAAGTTACTAAGTTACTGATTAGTAACTTTCGAGTATCTGAGGAAGTGACGATTGGCACGAAACACGTCATACCAGTTACTGCAATGATTGGGTGACTGCTGTGGCATTTTTTAATGGAATAAAATATTTTTATCCATCTGGAATTCGTAATAGAATCCCTTCCTAGAAACGAGCGCCCGGTCCATTGATCTTTTTCTTATTGTTACCTGCATACTGTCCACCTGTCGCCGTTTTTTGGCTCCGGAGGAATAGGACCACGAGGCAGCTGTTTCAGAAGCTCGGATAGAGCTACCCACGCGATTATTGTGTTGTGCCTCTAAATTAAGTCGCACAACACCATCAGATGAGCACCTTTTTCATTTATATCTATTTTATTTATTTGGACGGATTTACACAAAGAGCGCCACCTTCTTTTTTGTCTTCTATACAGACATAGATGCATGGATGACAGAACCGATGGGTCAGACACAGGTTCTTTATTGGTGATTGGTGTGAGTACCCTTGGCTAAATCTCTATCAACAGGACTTTATAGACCTGTGCTATTACAAAGCGCCTATATGATAGAAGCTGAAGCTCACCCCTTGCCGTCCATGAGCTAATTTGACAAAAGCAAAAAACATTTGCCAAAGAAGAGCTCTCTCATAACAAAAGTACCAGTTTATTTTTTTCAATTACAATGCATTAGGGACTGTAAGACTGGAGAATGATTAAAGGAGTTGTCTCATTACAAAGATTAGCTTTCAACATGTTGGAAACACTAAATAAAGATGTTTTCCAAATATATTGCGTTATTCATTTTTTGGGGGATTAATGAGCTACAAGTGATTTTATCCCCTTCTGTGCTCTCTCTGGTTCCCCAAGTGACCGACCTGTGTAAATCTCCCCCCCTGCTGTTTGTTCTATCTGGTAGCAGGGAGTGAAGTCATGACACAGGTCATCACAGCTCACAATTTTGGACAGTGAGAGCTTGTTTGTTATCTGATCTTTCAGACAAAAGAAAGTAATTACTACTGTTTACTTAAACTCAGAAGCTTCCCTGGTCCTGACAGCATGAGATTTATCTAATTAGCAGAGGTCTGAATACACAGAGCTCATATGCTAATTACAGACAGCTTGACCAGGAATTGACAGAGCAAAGCAGCCTTATTTCATTCATGCATCCTATGAAACTTTGAAATGAGACAACCCCATTAATTCCTTTAAAAAAAAACAGGAACATCATCACCTTATATACTCAAACATATTTGCATAACTTTTTGTTTCTAAGAGGACATATTCTACAATATGTGGTAGCTGTTCATTTGGCAAAATTTTACCGCTGGTAGTGACAACATAGAGTAGACCACATACTTTTAATGCATTTAAATGTCTACATAACTATTTATCAGATTTCAGATTACTTTGGATTATTTCTAACAGAAACACACTGATTTCCAGATCACAATTTACTCTTCATTTTGTGCTTCGGTTTTCCCTTGGGTGTAGGGTATGTATGTTGTGTCGGATTGTGTGATTGTCATTTTGATATCTGGCTACAGAAATGTAGTGAACTTGGTATCTAACCATTCATAGATTGACGGAGCTTTCAACTTTACCATTCTAAGACAAGGCAAACATTTCTTACATGTCTAAGTCAATAAAAAGTAATAAAATCTCATGATGAAGTTTGCCATCTGCCCTGCATATCAACTGCAGTTTGCTAATCCAGACAAGATCTGAGCGAGTCATCAGCATTTTCTTCAGCAGGAAAATAAATGGAATATCAAACAGAATGTACACAGAAGCTTTTTGCAGAGTTATAAAATCATGAATGATAGAAGAACAGATCTCAGAAGTAGAAAGTTATCATCTACAGAAATGTTATATTTGTTTAAAGAACTTCCTGACATTGAGAACTTTTTATTCTTGTATAAAAATGTCTGAGCACAAAAAAGAGAACCCTGACTACTAATGTGAATGTTGCCATTTTATATTAACATGTAGGATCACAAATATCTATGGGGATAATGGATAATTCCATGATTTTATTATGCTAATTATTTTCTTTAGTGGAGTGTTCCATCCCTTTTCATGACTGTTAAAGGGCGTACTGTACAGCCCGCAATTACGCGATGCGGGGGGGGCCGGCAGGCCGCCAGCCACATAGATTGTCATTACTCGCGGTGCGTAAGTGCCGTCATTAAATGACATGTCAATTAACTCCCCGCGCCTACAATACAATCGTATTGTATACGCGGGGAGAGGAGGCATAATCCGTAGTTCTCTGTGAGAACTGTGGATTACCGTAATGATTGGGGCGCATTTCTCCCATATTAGAGCCTAGTACACTCTAAATACGTGGAGAAATGCGTCCCAAAATAAGCTGTGTGAACATAGCCTAAGAGGCACTTTCCGTTTTGATACAGGCAACAAAATGGCTAAAGTTCCCCCATCCTTTACGAGTGGGAGTAATTAGACAATGAAGCAAATAATCTATTGGGAAAGAAAAATATATCCAGCTTCTCAGTAAGTCTGACAGTTGGTACATTCTTTTTTTCGATAAATGCTGAACCCTAGGCACAGTCTAGTCTGCCAGCAGACTGCATGCTACAGACATATTCTCCAAAGATCGCAGTGACCCACAGCATAAAGGGAGTCATTTCAGTACTAAAAAGCAGGTAGGAACTGTTTGCATTATCCATTATGTAAGTGTTCACAAAATGTTTTGTCAATTAGATCTGTTATACCCAATATGGATTATATTGTGATAATGTTGGGGGCACACCATATAAAAGGGAGGAGCACAAAGGACCAGTTATCCCCCAATGTTCCCTTTATGTATGCAGCAACCCAAAAGCAGCGAGGGAGAAGAAGGTGGAAGTACCTGTTACCCTTACCTATATCCTTACTGGTGCTGCTTTTTTCATATAGTTCATATTTTCCCCTTGGCATTCCCGATAGAGCCATCTCCTGTCAGGGAGGCACTTTGTAGACTTGCAAAGGTAATTTGGAACTGGAGTGACTATTCAATTTCTTCTTTATTATCAGTATATAGGCCACCTTAGTAGGTATACAAGTATATATGGTCCCTGTAGGTACTTTAAATAGTTTCCTACAGTAGGGAGATAAGTATATATGTCCCTTCAGTGGGTAGGGTATGTATATATACCCCCCCAAAGTAGGCAGGTAGGCCAGCATAATATATAGACATACATATAGGTCCCTCAGTAGGTAAGTAGGTATAAAAGGATCCCTTGTAGGTAGGTATATAGTCACTTTCAGTAGCTAGAAATATATATAGGACCCCTTAGTTGGTAGGTATATAGGTCCCATAGTAGGTTGGAATATATATATGGCCCCCCAGTAGGTTGGTATGTGTATAAGGCCCCCAGTAGGATGGTAGGTGTACAGGGTGCCCCAGTTGGTTGATAGGTATATAGCACTCCTACTTCATTGGTAGGTGTATAAAACCCAAGTAGGTTGGTAGGTTTATAGTGTCCCCCATTGTTTTGCTAGGTATATAGTTCCCCCTAGTAGGTTGGTAGGTATAAAGACCCCCCAGTAGGTTGGTAGGTATATAGGTCTCCCCATTAGGTTGGTAGGTATGTAGGTCCCCAGAAATGTAGTTAGGTAATATATTTAGAGCCCTCAGTATATTGGTAGGTATATAGGTCCCACAGTATGCAGATTGGTAGGTGTTTTGGTCCTCCAGTATATAGGTAGGTATATAGGTTTGCCCCATGGACTGGTAAGTATATGAGCCCCCCCAGCAGGTTGGTAGGTATATAGGTCCCCCTCTGTAGGTTGGTACATATATAGGCCACCCGTATACAGATTGGTATATAGGCCCTTCCTAGTAGGCTGGTAAGGTCACCCAATTAAAAATTTAAAAAATATTATTCACTTTTTCACATTTCCCTGTCAAACAACTAGCTCCTCCCTGTGTACCACACAGGCAGCATGACGTTATCACGCCACCTGTGTAATTACACTTTTCCCGGTGAAAGTGGCAGGATAACGTTCCTACTATAGGCAGACGCCAGCAACAAACTGGGGCAGTGGCAGTTTTTTCTGGGTCCACAAGCCACAAATAAAACTGCCAAGCGATGCACCTGCACTGATCCTATGTAAAAGCAGTGTTATTTAGCACACAGATCTGATCACTTACACCTGTGCTATATGGCAGTTTTAGGGTATTTTTTTGGGAGAAAAAATATTCTGGAGTTTTTTAGGTGGTTTTTTTTATGTCCTTTCTTAATATTTCCCAGTACTTATGAACTTCTAGCCAAAAAAAGTGTCACATATCAAACCACCCTTTGGTTTAATTCCATCATGCTTTTACTATGCTGTAGTTAGATGATAATAATAATAATAATAATAATAATAATAATAATCTTTATTTATATAGCACCAACATATTCCGCAGGACTTTACAATTTGGAGGGTGTAGGTACAGACAAAAGACATATATTACACAATGAAAAGCTACTTACAGATGAGACACAAGGTGAGAGGGCCCTGCTCGCAAGAGCTTACAATCTATTAGGTTGTCTGGGTGAGACGAAGGGTAAGACGTGCTAGATTTACAATGGTCCAGCCATTTGACATAAATATGGGGTGGTTTATATAGAATTTGGATGAACCTGCCACCCTACAGTACATCTATATACAGATAAGTGCTGAATATAAGTGTGCTAGAGAGTGGGAGTGGGGGGGTTAGCCATTAGGGATTCTGGTAGGCCAGCCTGAGAAGATGTATTCTCAGTGCTCTCTTAACGCTATGAGGGTTGTGAGTGTGCCTGATCGCCCGCGGTAGCATGTTCCAGAGAACTGGTGCAGCACGTGTGAAGTTTTGGAGACGGGCATGGGAGGTTCAGATGATTGATGAGTGTAACCTGATATCATCAGCAGAGCAGAGAGAGCGGGTAGGGTGGTAGACAGAGACGAGGGAGGAGATGTAGGGAGGAGCAGCGCTGTGGAGAGCTTTATGGGTGAGAGTGATGAGTTTATGGTGTATTCTATACTGGATAGGCAACCAGTGCAGTGAATGACACAGGGTAGAGGCATGAGTATAGCGGCTGGAAAGAAAGACAAGCCTGGCTGCTGCATTCAGGACAGATTGGAGAGTGGAGAGTTTGCACTGAGGGAGACCGATAAGCAAGGAGTTACAGTAGTCGAGACGAGAATGAATAAGACCAACACTGAGAGTTTGAGTTGTTTCCACAGTGAGAAAAGGACGGATTTTGGAGATGTTCTTGAGGTGCAGGTGACAGGAGCGGGCGAGTGATTGGATATAGGGGAAGAGACAGATCTGAATCTAGTATAACCCCAAGACAGCGGGCCTGCTGCCTAGGAGTTATGGTTGTGCCACACACTGAGACAGGAATAGCAGGGTAAGGTCTGTTAGTAGTTGGTGGGATGACTAGAAGTTCAGTTTTAGTAAGGTTTAGTGTAAGATACAGGGAGGACATGATGTCAGAGACAGCAGACAGGCAGTTACTGGTGTTTTGTAGCAGGGCAGGAGTGATGTCTCCATCACTAGATGATGACACCAAACCCACCTATGGGCCTTAATTGAACAAATATGTCCTTTATTCAAATGTTTTCTTTATTAAGGCATGTGTGTTGCTCTTAATGTTAGGAACTTTTTCTAATATTTATGCTAAGGATAGTAAAACATTGAAGTATGAACTAAGCCTTAATTGCACTTGTTATTTTCCTGAAAAGCACCCTATTCTGGTTTGTTGGGTTTGTGGTAGGTTGTAAATTGGACACATTTAGTTGTACACTGTGCCTTTGTGCAACATAATCAACTAACTTGTCCCTCATTCGAGTGACTATAACCATGCTTTATATTGCTATGCTTCATATTTGATATTTCCTTTTTACCCATGACATTACTATCATTGATTAGTTTAGTTTACTGATACAGTAATCTAGGTAAATACAAGTGAAAAGGAACTAATTTGTAACGTGACTAAATTAATGCAATGTGTTAATATGCAGTTATATTTACAGTTGAAACCAGAAGTTTACATACACTATATAAAAAGACACATATGGATGTTTTTTTCCCTATCTGACATGGAATCAGAATAATCCTTACCTGTTTTAGGTCAATTAGGATTACCACAATTATTTATATTTGTTAAATGCCAGAATAATGAGCGAGAGAGAGAATTTTTAAGGCATTTTTATTACTTTCTGCAAAGTCAAAAGATTATATAAACTAGGATTACTGTGCCTTTAAACAATTTGTACAGCCCATGTAATGATGTCATGTCTTTGGAAGCTTATGATCGGCTTATTTGCAACATCTGAGTTAACTAGAGACACACCTATGAATGTATTTTTTAAAGCACACCAGAAACACACTACTTCTGTGCGTAACATCTTGGAAAAGTCTAAAGAAGTCAGCCAAGATATCAGAAAGAGGATTGTGGACTTATACAAGTTTGGATCATCCTTGGGTGCAATTTTCAGATACCTGAAGGTGTCTCGTTCATCTATACAAACAATTATGCACGAGTACAAACAAGATGGGAATGTCCAGCCATCATACCGCTCAGGAAGGAGACCGGTTCTGTGTCTCAGATATGAACATGCTTTGGTCCGACATGTGCATATCAACCCAAGTACAAAAGCAAAAGTCCTTGTGAAGATGCTAGTGGAAGCTGGTAAGATTGTGTCATTATCCACAGTGAAAGGAGCACTGTATCAACATGGGCTGGAAGGCCACTCTGCGAGGAAGAAGCCATTACTCCAAAAGAAACATATACAAGCCAGATTCATGTTTGCAAATGCACACAGTAACAAAGACCTACATTTTTGGAGATATGTCCTGTGGTCCAACGAAACTAAATTTGAAGCTTGGAAACGTAAAAAGACCATCTCAACTATGAAACATAGGTGTGGCAGCATCATGTTGTGGGGTTGTTTTGCTGCAGGAGGGAAACTGGTTACAAAGTGACTTAAGTATAACCAAGACAATGTTTTGGAGTGGCCATCACAAAGCACTGATCTCAATATTATTGAAAATGTATGGGCAAAGCCGAAAAGGTGCGAGCAAGGCGACCTACAACCATGGCTCACCAGTTCTGCAGGAATTCTTACCAACTATTGTGAGAAGCTTTGTGGAAGGATATCCAAAGTGTTTGACCCAAGTCAGTTTAAGGGCAATGCTACCAAATACTAATGAAATGTATGTAAACTTTTGACTTTGCAGAAAATAATAAACATACCTTAGAAAATTATCTCTCTCATTATTCTGGCATTTGGCAAATATGAATAAATTAAGTAATCCTAATTGACCTTAAACAGGTAAGGTTTATTCTGATTTCATGTCAGATAGTGAGAAAAACATGCATATGTGTCTTTTTATGTAGTGTATGTATACTTCTGGATTCAACTGTATGTTATAAAGCTAAAAAGTATAGCAGTTGTTTTTTATTTTTGTTTTGTTTTTTTACATTAGACATATTGGTTGGGTGACTTTTTTGTCTTCCACTTTTCTGTACTTATTTTGACTCCTCTCTTGAAATACTTATAACTTATAAATAGACGTGTTCTAGTCTTTTAGAACATACAGAAGGGATGAGTGAGTGATGGGTATAGAACATCTTCCTAATATCACAGAGTAAAGCCTGAAGAGAGGACATGGTGATAGTTTCACTGCCTACATCTGTCAGAGATAATCACATTGCTTAGATTGATAAATCTGCTTTGCAGTTACTAGCACATTGGCAAATATTCAAGTGTAATATCTACATGAAGTCATTTTAATAAGGCTGCATATTGGTATTGACATTGCACAATGGGAATATGAATTAAGTCAGCTTTCATAAGTGCCGATCACTGAGGAAGAGTCGTGTTGGCAAAACATACTGAAAACTTCAAGTCACCTACATGATGAGATATGATACAACAAACCTAATGTCTTGCTGTTCCAATGCTGGCATTACACAAGGATTGATGACTGTGATAGAGGTGATATTCAGGAAATGGAAGAAACAAGTTTCTTGGCCAGATATCTATTTGTTTTTTTGCTTACATAAATTTATATAACTTACCCAGGTCTGGAAGTGCACGGATTCCATACATGTTGCCAAGAAACAGTATTACCTTCACAAATCTAAAGCTAACATTTGCTAGCACAGCTGATTAGGCAGTGTGGAGTTCAATGCCCTATATATTAGTTTTGCTACAATGCTATATAGATTCTTAGATTGAAAAACTTGCACAAACGCAATTACTGTCTTCTTTAAATATTTTTAAAAATGTTATATTACATAAAGAAGGCAACCACAAAAAGATGTATGGTTTTAGGGTAGAAAGAAACCCTTCTGTGAACATTTTGGTAGCATGGTTGCCCTGTATTCATTTAGTAAAAGTTGTTATTGATTAGATTCCTAGTTTAATACAAGGCAGCAGGGATTGGAGCAATAAACCACTGGACATGGGGTGTTCAAACATTAAACCTATTAAACATTTATATCTGATTACAGATATTGTGTGGGTCCCAAATTAATGTGCACATCTTGATTGACATGAAGGCGTTACCTCATCACTGAACCACCCTCCATAGACTTTCAACAAACAGCTGATTTTCGCGAGAATAAAATTAAGCAGTTCAAATGAGTGGCTATCCATTTAACTCATGCAAGGCTTTAATCTGCCAGAGTAGGTTTTGCTGCTGTTCTTGGCAGTAGTCTTTCCCTTATGACATTCATATTGCTTATTAGGGCATATCAACAGGAATTGTTTGGCTGTGCCCTTTTTTCATAACTAGCAACCATTAGCATATACTCATAGATGTAATTAGCAGTATAGCAGTCATAAATTGTTTTCATAGTAGTCCTTCAGCAATCATTTTATAATATTCAAATAAAGTGTACTTATAAATATTCTCAAGGTTTATATATAGCAAAGGTACCACATTGTTTCTGAAAGAGCTTTAAGAGCTTTTGTTAAGAAATATACATTAAAGAGGTAATCATATCATAGACATTTATGCATCTTTCTCCATTCACTTTTGTGGGAGTTCCAAAAACAGCTGAGCTATTCTCTAAGATGAGAATACCCCTCTAAAAACTTATAAATGTAAACACCTGCTATAAAAGTTTAATTTCTAAAGCTGGCCTCAGATTTATCAATGAAAAGTCATTCTGAGGCACATTCATTATTCAAACATTCTAACTTAAAGGGCTTCTCCACTCCATCAATTTTTTTTTGTTTTCCTTTTTATCTAGCTTGTATAATGAGATCAATTATTATTATTATTATTTTTAAATAATGTTTATTAATAATTATTTCTTCTTCTTGTATTTTTATTTTTTATTTAATAGAACCGGAAGTGATGATGGTCATACCATCAAAACTTCCCTTCTGTTCTGGGAGATCCTTTATAGGTGCTCCTGCCAAATGAACATATGCACACTGTCCAAGAGGCAGCTCCATCTATACAGCACCCCCTTACTGCCCTTTTCAACTGGAATGTCACACTGTACATACCAGTACAGCATGCAATGTCAATCAGCTGCCTCTACAACCAGCAGGATATTGGCGTGTATTAAAAGAGGAATATTGTTCCTGTATAAAGCATTGGTATGTCCTCATCTGGAATATGCTGTTCAGTTCTGAGCTCCAATTTATAGAAAGGATGTAATGGAGTTAGAGAAAGTACAAAGACGAGCAACCAAACTAATTAGAGGAATGGAGCATGTTAGTTATGAGGAAAGGTGAAAAGAATTAAACTTATTTAGTCTTGAGAGACATGATTAATTTATATAATTTATATAAGTATATAAAGGGGCCATACAAAAAGTATGGGGAAAAGTTATTTTATGTAAAACCCCCTCAAAAGACAAGTGGACATTTCCTCCGTCTGGAGAAAAAAAAGATTCAATATCCAGAAAAGTAAAGCATTCTTTACCATGAGAACTGTGAATCTGTGGAATAGCTGCCTGAGGAGCTGGTTACAGCAAGAACAGGTTAGGTTTTCAAGGAAGGCTTAGATAACTACTTACAACTAAATAATAGTAATACTGATGTAGCCATTTAAAACATCTGGATCCAGTCTGATGGTAATTTTGGGATCAGGAATGAAATATTCCTATGGGGCAGATTGGTTCATGCTTCAGGGGTTCCTAAGTCAGCATCAGTAGGGGAAACAAAGCTATACCCCTATACATATACCCCTCCTTTAGTGCACATCTTTCCTTACCCTTGGTTAAACTTGATAGATATGTTTTTTTCTTTTTCCAGCCATACTAATTTTGTAATGTGCAGCCTTTTCACAGATGCTCCTGGCCCCACAGTACATGCGCACTGTTTTGGAAGCAGCTGCATCATACTGTATTCATTGCCCTCCTCACATGAAATGTCCCAATGTACCTATTAGGGGCCGTTCACACGGCTTATTTCGGCGCGGATTGGCGCCGTACTGCACGCCGGATTTACGCTGCAGTATGGCGCCAATCCGTCGCAGTAATTACGGTAATCCACAGTTCTCATAGAGAACAGTGGATTCCGTCGCTCCTCCCCGCTCGGCGAATCCGCCGTGCGGGGAGAAACTGACATGCTCATTATCCAGGCGCAATACGCGCCGTGGATAATGTAAGTCTATGGGGCCGGCGGGCCGCGCCCCCGCCCCGCACCCGCCCCTTATTCAAGCCGGAATTGCGAGCGCAATCCGACTCGCAATTCTGGCTTGAATAAGCCGTGTGAACCGGGGCTTAGTGTGATGTTTTGTTTGGGGACAGGAGTGTGCAGCTCCTTTAAAAATGCTCTCCTCTCTCCAGAGCATTAATGCTGTTTTGGAAGAGGCCACATCTATACTGAAACCACCCACAAGCCCAAACACAATGTTACACGCATACGGAGGGCAAGAACATTTGTAAAGGGTCCACCCACCCACTTCAATAGATAGAAAGCAAGTTATGACGTTCTGAATCTCATCGATTTTGGTTCTATTAGATCAGTTACAAAAAAAAAAAAGAATGAACAATAATTTTATGTAAACGTTATTTAAAGAATTAACAAGCTAGATACAAAGTAAAAAAAAAAAAAAAAATTGTAAAACCCATTTATGTAATAAATAGACACAAGTTGCTATAATTACCCAAAAGACTACTGGGAAATTCTTAGCTGATTATAATTATACACTGTGAATGTGACAATAGAGGTTATTTTACAAGATGCTTTTAAGAATACCCAATCAATTTTCTACCTAAAGGAAAAGATTACAATCAGAAATTATTGTTGTGTCACTGCAAAAGCTCAGAATATAAAGTATGATAACTTATTATCATTGTAAAAACCATTTTGCGCATCACTGGCAAGCTCTTCGCAAGAGTATACAGATGACGCAGTCATACACTAGAAAAACTTTGAATATGTCCATTTATATGTTACAATTCAACAACATCACCTAAATGATGATAATAATCAAAGTATGAACAACTAATTAATTACACGTCTTAATTTTTCATTGATTGTTCTTTCCATTTATACCAGGCAATTATCACTTTAATACTTTGAATGATTCAAATAGTAATGATAATTGCTCTATGTGAAAAGGGCTAGAAGCAGAGACATGGTGAAGTTACATTTGCTGTTATTCAGTAGGAAAAAGTGATAAATTATATTCTCTTATATACCCTGTGAGCATTGGTAGGAAGGTTACATACTGACCAGACGGGGACTTAAAAGCAGCCCTGTCACAAAATCCTCACCAGCAAACATACAGTAACATTCCCACCACTCCAATATCATATAACATAGCGGTATGGAGTGTATTCTAAAACAATTTTATTGCTTCTTGGTCATGCACATCAACACATCAAACCACACCACCGACACAAAGAAAAGGAAATTGGAACATAGGTATGCCTAATTATAAGGTCCAGCACTGTCATACATAGTTGCTTTTACAGTCAGGGACAAGCATTTGCTACCACTCTAGAAGAATTCACAACCATAAAACTGTCATACATTCACAATATGTGCCACAGCGGGATGGAACCTGAAGCTCACTGCCTAGCAATTAGGATGGCCACACTGGGCCTGCTAACCAGAAAAAAGAAGGGGTATATTGAATTACCCTGGAGTCATTTGATATGGGATTATGATACTTTTTGTTTTCCAATGGGAAGTGTATGAGACGATTGGTCATATTCCTATTGTCCAGTGAGACATAATATAGTTAAATTGGACCTGTCAGATTGAATACTGTGTCTAATCTGCAGATGTCATGTTATAGAACAGAAGAAGAGCAGATTAAATGTAGCTTTGTGGGGGGGGAATTGTATAACTTGTATTTTATAGTATTAGTAATAGTATAAAATAGCATTTTATTCTTTTTAATCTCTATCAATTCTGCCCTTTGGTATCCAGACATCTATCTCTGTAGGCACCCATACAGGGAAGTCTGTTCATTTTTAAGTGAAACCTTCCACTGGACTCCTAAACCCAGAATAAGAAGGGATTTAAATGAATAAAATGCAAGTTATACAGAATTGTTTCCTACAAATCTATATATCAATCTGCTCCTTCTGATCTATAATGTGATGCCCAACTGGACAGTGTTTTCATGTACAAAGATTCCTTTGAAGTGAGTTTCTGTACATATAACATATGAGAAGAGAAGAGGGTAAGGTCTGGACACACGAGATTGGTTGTATTCCCCAATGCCCAGTGAGGAGTACATTTCATAACATGGTTACTTATCATTCAGAGAGAAATCTGGGTAGATTATATTCAATCAGAATTGGTAGATTATTTTCTCTGTTCTCCATTGTTGAAAGTTGGTCCTAAAAGTTATTTAAGATTCCCTGTTGTCCAATGACTGTTGGATTACATGGTGCAACATAAAAAGATAAGAGTTACAGTTTATGTGGACATAACAAAGGTCCGAAAGGAAACAGACAGGCAGATAGATAGATAGATAGATAGATAGATAGATAGATAGATAGATAGATAGATAGATAGATATCATTCATGTCCATCCTCCATCTTGGACACTCCAGGGTGTCTCTTATAGCTCTGGGATTGCTGTTCTTGGTAACAAACATGACATTTATACATAGGACTGTATTTTCAAACTGGCCTCAGCAAGCTTTATTATTTAAGCAAGATAAATACAGAAGACAAACATAAATCCTAGACTGTCTGGCCACTAAATAAACACTTAGAGAGCCCCTCTCTAGCAGTGGTCTGGGCCTACCGCCCACTATCACTAAACAATATCTCCCACTTTACATGCTTTCCTCAAGCTTGATCGGGTCATAGCCTACTCCTTGGCTTAGGCGTTGCTCCCAACTTCATAATACTAGCAGTAAATGTATGTAACCAAGAAGTGGAAATGATTATATTTGGTGGTTCAGTTTTTTATAAGTAGCAACTGAAAGTATAGAAATAGCTAATTTTCCCATAATGTTATAAAATTATCTAGCTATTGTGGCAGAGCGACCTCAGCTGGTTGCATTCCTCTGCCACTAACAAGCGTACAGCAGGAGACATGCAAGGTCCATGCCACCAAGATGCCTACCCCTCGGTGGGGGAAGCTGGTAGTTTGGCATCAGTAACCATAGATTACTGACACTTATTAGTGTTAACCCCTTCACGACCCTGGGCATATGAGTACGTCCCAGGGCTGCTAAGGGGCTTTCGGGATGCTCGACCCCCCCCCCCCCCCCCCGCACAGCTGGCGGGTGTTAGCGGCAAATCGCCGCTAACACCCGGCAGTAACAGCGCCGGGTGTTACTACCCATCAGACACCGAAGCGATCCCCCTGCAAAGCCCCTTAGCGGCCCTGGGACGTACTCATACGCCCAGGGTCGTGAAGGGGTTAACATTAATAAGTGTCAGTAATCTATGGTTACTGATGCCAAACTACCAGCTTCCCCCACCGAGGGGTAGGCACCTTGGTGGCATGGACCTTGCATGTCTCCTGCTGTACGCTTGTTAGTGGCACAGGAATGCAACCAGCTGAGGTCGCTCTGCCACAATAGCTGGATAATTTTATAACATTATGGGAAAATTAGCTATTTCTATACTTTCAGTTGCTACTTATAAAAAACTGAACCACCATATATAATCATTTCCACTTCTTGGTTACATACATTTAGTGCTAGTATCATGAAACTTATACTTTACTCATGTTCTATAATTCATATAATTTAATTTACTATTTGATGGATTTCTCCTTGGAGCTGTGTGGTATTTACACAGCAAATATGTTTACATGATATATTGAAAAACTGGGCCAAAATTTTATTATATTTAATCATAGTAGATTTATTGATTCTTAAACCTGCTTCTCCTTATGCCAAGCATACAAATAGCAGATTTAAAATTTTGCACTAGAGAAATACCGTAAATATAGTTTACTTAACAATACGCAGGCATCATCATTTCTACTGGGTGGATCAGTGAGACATTTACAATATAAATTTGCGGCATATTGATACATTCACATTTTTCAATACTGTCTAATATTTAGATGGTGTAAACTTAGAATAGACTGTCTGCACCAGATATCTGGCATCTTTTCAGCCCGATATCAGGGGCAGCCCCATTCGCTACATGTTTAAATGTCCCGCATGCCATTATCAGGCGCATTACATAGTGCCCACGGCACTTTGTAACGTGCCCGATCTTGAAGGGCATGCGGGAGGCGAGGCGCACTAGAACCATAGCGAAGCTATAGATTTATAGCTTCGCTACTGCATTTTTAGGCGCATTACTGCTGGAACAGGTATACCATTTTCAAAGTGGTATATCTAAGCCAGAAATGTCAGACAAGCGCCTGATTTATGCCTCACTGTAGAGCAGGTTCATAAATCAGGCGCATTCTAGACTAATATTATGCGCCTAAAATTTGGTGTTTAAATGCCAAATTTCATACATGTCGCCCTTGGTGTATGTTTAGCCAAGTCCCCTTTCCGCAAAGCTATGCCCTTTACCAAGGCCATAACTGTCGCCAGTCTTCTATTTATATCATCGTTCAAAAATGACTAGCTCTGAGTGGTAATGTAATTTAGTCGCAAATGACTGTTGAAGACAATCAACGGTGCAAAGGTGATGATCCCATCTAGAAGTAGGAGACAGTATACAGAACACCAGTGGCCAGTGAGGATGGCAGGGCGCTGGAACAAATGAGTGGAGAGGTATGCATATATTTTTTATTTTAAATGGGACCAGCTATATTATTACTGTAAATAACTTTTAAAAAGTATTGCTTTTCCAGTCAAATAAGAATGACTGGAGAAATCCTTTAAATAACTAATGCATAATCCCTTTAAGACATCGGTGGGTACTTTGGGTAGCATGACAAACTTCTGATGACAATAACTTTTATTTGTGCATTCACCTTTTTTGTTTGCACTGTAGAGTTTGCACAGAGATTGTTTTAATATGTCTATAAAAAAACATCTGCCCTTGTGTGATGTTACAATAAATAGCACTATATCTGTTAGCCCTGTTTTGACATATCACTAGAATTATCTCCACGTAGCATCGATTGCGTTCTTCTCTTCTCTTCACACCTTTTATTTTTATACCCTGGTGATTTAAAGATAAAAACAAATTATAGCAATATAGGTTTGTACAATAGGACCACACACTTAGGAACTTAGGCTGAGTAAGCAAGATTTTACCTTTACCACTTAATGTCATAGCCGTAGGTCATAAAGGATTGACATATGGTTTTTGGTTTAATGGCTTATAGAAAAATAGCAATTTGTTTTCAACTGTTTTCAATCGTCTCCGAGTTTAAATGAGGCAGCGTATTGCAAACAATAATAAAAGAAGAAGGCATTTTCTTTAGCGTTTAAGACTCCTGACACAGCATTTCATTGCTTGAGACCCTAAGGCTCACAGAGCAATAATATCTTGCTTCCCTAATTGCCACTCATCATTACATGTTGAAATAATCTCTTCTTCTTATTCTTTCCCTCCTAGGTGTCCATTGATGAGCGCATCAGACAATTGCATGAAGCCCACAGGGATTTTGGCCCCACGTCTCAGCATTTCCTTTCCAGTAAGCATTTTAACGTCTCTTAATTAACCTGCACGCCTTGTGGTTGACTCAAATGTCCTATTTCACATTGTGAGATTGTCCAGACATCACATTAGATAGCTTATTCTCCTATAATATTAAGTCTGCACCTCTCATATAAAAATGCTGAGTGGTGAAGGTTCAGCAGAGCTCCTCAATGAACATCTCAAGGTAACAGGATACTAACTTCAACTACTGTAGGCTGGTTGAACACAGCTGAGAGAAGGAAATTTAGTGCTCCTTTAGGACATGCTTCACAATTACTGATCTGAAAACAAAAGCATTTCTACTTTATACTTTCATATCAAATTAGAATCACTCAAGGAAGCATGGCTTGTTTCTTTGAACCCTAGAACAATGTTATCTTTACATTTACCTGCTATAATCCAATTATTAAAGATCATTTAGGCATGCTGTTCTCTTTGATTTAACCTTTTCAATATTATAGCAATATATCTACCTACTTACCAACTCCATCCAAGTCTCATATAATTTAGATGTAATCAACATGTTTTGCTTAAGTGATGCATATCTGAAAAGGCTCCCAGCTGCTTACAGTGCTGCTTTATGTTCCAAGGACAGCTGCTCAGAGAAGCCAGACATACAAGGATGGTGAACTGGGAACTTAGTGGGTTATTGTTTTCCGCAGCAGAGCCAACTATAATTCAGTCAAAACTGATGTTTAGGTGAAACCATAGACTTGTTATTAAGAAAAAACAGACAAGAAAAGAAAAAAAGGTTAAGCATAGCTTGTTAAAGAGTTCTCGGGCTATGAGTAATTAGTGGAAAAGACTATGCCCTTGGAGGGGTAATTTGGTGTAATTTAGTTTTCATTGTATAATTACATTTTCACAGCTTTTCTCACATTTATCAGTGCTCTCTTGTTATGAGCTAAACACCTGCATGTCCATCACAATACCACTACAGATTCTCTGGTAGTAAGAAATGAATGTTTTATGACTGCACATGGTGGTCTAATGTGAATATCCCTGAGGATATAAAATGCTCCTCAGAATTTTTTGTTTCATTTGGAAGATGCCATACGGTACCAAAGTAAAAGGATGTCCTTTGGTAGCAAACCTAGTCTTTGGATTTTGTCAGCTACACTGAAATTATTTATCATGTCTGACCTTATGTAGAGAAAGGGTGTACCACTCTAAAGCGACCAACTAAAGACACACCCCAACATAGAAATAAAGAAGGAAGGAATAAATAAAGAAGTTAAAAAAAGTGCTAAAATAGCAAGGGATAAAATAATGTAATACTTTATTGGTAATAAAAATAGAAACGGCAGAAGATTCAACTGAAATACATTTAAAAGACCCCAAAGAAAAGATGGGGATATAGAATTATCACAGCAAAAGTGTCCTGGTAAAAGTTCAACAATCTGGTGATGCAAAAAAGTCCACAGGGACAAAATAATAACATACACACGTCAAAATAGATATGCAAGGAAAAATCTAAATATCAATGAAAAAGGAAAAATAGAATGTAGGACAGTGTCCCAAAAAAGCAAATAACTAGGTGATGAATAAAAATAACCAACGTGTGGAGCTGTCACCCCTGATGAAGTCTGTTTAGGGCGACACTCCTCCTGTAATCTAATTCTTGACCTGGTCATTTGCTTTCTTGGGACACTGTCATACATACTATTCTTTCATTTTGCAGTGATATTTATATTTTTCCTTGCATATCTATTTTTTGTTTGTATGTTATTATTTTGTCCCTATGGAATTTTCTGCATCACCAGATTGTTGAACTTGTATCAGAGAACTATTGCCCTGGTTTTTCTATGTACCCATCTTTTCTTTGGGGTCTTTAAAATGTTGTTGAACTTGTACCCGGGCATTTATCATGGTTTTACCCTGGTAGGTCTATATACCCATCTTTTCTTTGGGGGGGTCTTTGTTAAATGTTTATAAATTGAATGTTCTGCTATTTTTATTGTTTTTATCAATGAAGTTGTATTTTTTTTAGCCCACTCGATTTTGTCACACTTTTTCTTCTTTCTTCATCATATATGACCTTATCATTAGGAGAGATGATCAATGTGAGATGGTACTAGTCTTGTTCATGCATCTGTATCTGATACTGCAGCTCTGCTACAATCACTTGAATGAAGCTACGCTGTATGACCTGACATCTTCACAGATATGGATGTTACTGAGATAAAAGGACTGTAGTATTGAAGCAAGTGTCCCCATTTTTCTCCTGATCAACCTTGATGCCTTGACCACTACATATTATATATCATTTGTCTGTCTTTCGGATCAGCAATCAATAATATACCAGGAAAACATCTTTAATATAGCATTTATCATTTGTCTTTGGAACATTACACTTCCAAAGGGGTGTAGCCCTTCTACTTCCGGGCAAGTAATTCACCTGACCTATATGATTTGGCATCATGCACCTTGCCATTAATATTTCACACTATTTCTTGTACATTCCTGTAACAATAAGTCTACCAGAATATTTACAGTGCAGAGCAATACTTTTGTGCTATCATGAATGACCTTTCCTTTCCTGATTGCTCGCAAGAGCATATTATAATATTTGACCCTATCAATAGTAAATTAACTGTCATTAAAATTTAAGATAAAAATATGAAGGCTGTTATTTTCCTTTCTAAACGTTCATAATAGAACATGTTATTCACATCAGCGATAATTTACTACCGTTTTGTCTCTATTACCATTGTGATCGATTGTACTCTCTTGCATATTCAAATGTGTCTTGTTCATGCTAATACCAGGAAACAGAAGTGTCAATTAAATGCTGGCATTTTTACCATTTCTGCTATTAATTTAGGTGACCAGTCATGCTAATTGTTTTAACCTTCAGTTTTTATGCCCTTAGTTCACCTCATTAAATTTCTGATGAACCTTCTCTTCTCAAGCTGTCAATAGTTTACACAGGGTTTGTACCTCAATGCTAAAGTTTTGTTTAGTATTGCTGATCCAAAACTTTACAACTTTTTACAGTCTACTGTATAGCTGAATTATGAAACAAATTCCTAACATGAAATAATGGTTAGAAATCTAGTAACTGCCCACAAGTGCCTTAGACTGTAAGTATTTACTAGCTAAGCTGGCCATAGAAATTAAATACATATTTGACTCCCTAATTTCAGTTGGATCAGCAGACAAACTAAAGTCTATGGATGACCACCAAGGGATCAAGCAATGTTTGATTCAGGTTCCTTTGTTCTGCCTGTAGAAACTTCTGGGAAATTCTGTTAAGAGATTCTGCGGCAGCTTGTTCCAAGCAAGCTTTTTTATTGCAGATTGAGTGATGGGCCCATAGCTGGCTTATGTGCTTGGTTATCATTACATTTAATCCCAGGCAGTTTTGCATCCAGAGCATAATGTCTTGTATACAAAGCATAGAATACAGTTGGTGCATTTTAATTAAAGAACAACCTCAGTGGAATGTGAATTGGATCCTATGTGATCAGGTCCCCACTCCTGTGTTTTTGTAGTTGGAACTGGCAAACATATTCTTCTAATAGGTTTGATAAGTGAACACTTTTTCTATTGCATAACATGTAAAGGAAAGCTACAATTCTTAAACATAAAATATTCAATATTTAGTAGCTGTTCCTCTAGCAGCAGTTACAATGTATCACCAGTCTTCTTTGAAAAACTTCTGAAGCTCTGTCAAGTTGCTTGGAGACTAAGAAAAAGCTATGTTTAAGTCCAGCCAAAAACTCAATTGAATTCAGGTCCAAATTCTGACTTGGCCACTCCAGGGTATTACAATTTTCTGTTTCTAAGCCATTCTTGCGTAGCTTTGGGTTTCTGTTTAGGGTCATTGTGTTGCAGACTACAGCAGCTTTCTTGTACTTTTGTTATATTCAGTTTACCCTTTACCTTCACAAAACTTTTAGAACCATCTTCAGACAAGTTATCATCATCATTTTCTACTGTGTGGAGGTGGAATAATTGATGTTGTGCATCATTTATTCTTATCTTAGCATTAATTTTACCAGAGCAATTTAAAAAGTGAAAGTAGAGCTCTGATTCGATGATATGGGCAACAAAGACAGTCTTAGGGCACATCCCCACGGCAGTGGACAAATACCGGCCGGTTTGCTGGCCGGTATTTGTCCTGTTTTGCGGCCATCCTCACGGCCGCGGGGGCGGGGGGTGGCTTTTCTCCACGATGAGCGGAGAAAAGCCCTCCCCCCTCCCATTGAGAAGCACACATTCCGTCCGATTTTCGGACAGAAGATTGTGCTTCTATAATGTTTTTGCCGGCGGCAAAACAGTCCAACGGCAAAACCCATGCAGTGGGGACTGCTGCACGGGTTTTCCATAGAGCATAATTGTACTCATTTTCGGCCGGTTTTTCAGGCGGTCTGAAAAACCGCAAACCGGCTGAAAAACCGTCTGAAAACCCTTGCCGTGGGGACATGCCCTTACTGTTAGGCCCACTGTGTTTAACCCACTTTAAGTTATATCAGTTATGGGACTGAGCAATATTTTTTAATATGGTACACTTGCTGCTTAACTAAAGCCTTCTGTTTTAGTATGTACCACATTATCAAGTCAAGTTATAGCATTGGAAAAGTTCGATAGTTGCAACAAAATTGCTAATGCCCAACCATCTATTAAAGTAGCATATGAACGCTCCCAGATTTAAAAAGTGCATATAATATAAAGCATAAAACTAGAAAAATACAATGCCAAAATAGCAGGCGTTTGCTTGATTTAGCACTTTAAATGGTATAAAAATCACAAAGCGTTTCTCCTGTACACCTGATGAAGCCTATCTAGAGCATAGGAGAAACGTGTTGTGATTTTTATACCTTTTAAAGGGCTAAATAAAGCACTTTTACCTTGCTTCCCTACAGAAACCATAACTATAGCTTTGAGCAAAGACATAGCCATAGGGACTGCTCCGAAGTTCTTTGACAGGACTTTTCACTCATCATTCACATGGGGATACCCATGCTAGTCTACCTGACTACCTAGAAGGAGTCATGGTGGATAGGGGTGGATTTCTCTGATAAAGTCAGAATAGTAGGTGTTCAGCAGCTAGGGGACCCCTCGAGACTTCCGAATAAGTGGGTCGCAGTCCCAACCTCTTCAGTAGTGTTAGTGCTATGGTGGCTTTACATAAGCAGTAATTCTGCATTGACAAGAAAAGAACATACAAACACCTGCAAGTGGGAGCACTCATTTCAATGGAGAGTTTAAATTTGTAGTTCTTACTGAATTAAGAACAAGGCCCCAATCAGGAATGGTACTCATTCAAAAAGATCAGTAGGAGTCTCCCCTGCAAGGCCCCACATAGCTGACTTTTATAATGTGCTTGCGCCAAATTTAAGTACAATTAGTACTATTGTAAATACATGTTTCCCTTAATTACTCACTGTATTTTACCTTTCATAGTCATCTTTTCTTCTAGACAGAACTAAAAAAAATCTGCACATTCCTGGAGTTTGGGCACTTTTTCTACAATGATAAGGGCATTAATTGAAATAACAAAAAATAACAATAAAATGAAAATAAAGCAGCATATAGGCAGTGGATTTGTAGCTGTTTATCGCTCAACCAAATGTTTATCATGCCCATTGTTATTCTCTTTCCTATGCTATCTTTAATCTGTAATATAACTTCACCTATATTCCATTTTCTGTGTACTGATTAGCTACACTGTAGACCTCCATATGACTAGTGTGAAACCGTCAACCCTAAAATCTATGCTGTTCTATTAAATATAAATAAGACACACCTTCATCTAGTCAAGATAAACTGTTTTCATTAAAAAACTGGAAGGTTGCTATGAATACATGTAGCCTTTGTTGATTTGCACTGGGAGGTAGTACAATTTTTTTCCATGCTATTATACAAGATTTGGGTAACATCCCTATATGTTAATGTGATATTTGTTTCCTACTAGTCAAAGGTAAAGGGGTATTCCCATCACATTGACTAGTTTTAAATATGTTAGCAAAGGTAAATAGAGACTATTACCAAATGCATTGCTGTTTTGATTTTGCTCCATTTCAGAGTTAGAGCAGTTTTTATCTCCTGCTTGTTTACACAAGTTTCTCTAGTTACTAATAACTTCTCCCTGCTTTAGCAGCCCCAGCCAGAATGGTGACATCACCACTATGTATCTTATCAGCAGAACAGGAGTTTATATTTCTTATTGGCATGTTTTAACCCTTTAGAGCTTTATGGCCTTTGCCCTACTGTTAAAATCTCTCCGTCACCAATGTCCCTCTAACAGGCTCAGCTAAGAATAGCAGAGCTGAAATGTCGGTCAATGCTGTAGAACTCCCCATGTCCTTAACAGGAAGGGGGTGCCTGCAGCTGATTTTGAAGAACAGGCTTTGTGATATAGCTAGATCAGATATAGAACAGGAAGTGATAATGGTCCATTCGGATCATTCTTTCTGTTAGGAGAGGTGATTGGTTGGTCCTATTGTGGTAAAGGCGCCTGAACTGTGTGCAGTCCTAGTTAGCTACTGGTGTTGTGCACTGATAATGAGGCCACCACATGCATACCCACCGCGCTCCCTGAATGGGATTACTATATGTGGCACCTGGATGGATGCATCCTGATTAGCTGATTATCTACTGGCCCTGTGCACAGTTCAGGAGGCATGAGCATCTACCACTTTAAGAGCCACAGATCGCACTCCACAAAATGGAACATCGCACTGTTCCATTTAGAGAGGACAATGTGCAACTCCTCTATAGATGTGCCTGTCTCCTGAACTATATGCAGGCCCAGTAGCTAGTTAGATACTGGGCCTGTCTGATGCTTAGGAGGTAAAAATAGCAGGTTTCCAAAAGGCAAATTATTACCAAAATTTCCCAACTATCACCCCTTTTTTATATTATTGTCAAAAATTAGCAATAAAATGTCATTTCTATTATAGGACCAAAAATATTAAAACCAGTCAGGCGCAAAGTATATCTAATGAATAAGTAACCTGAAGATGACAACAATCATTAATGAGGCTAAATAGGATCTTCAGTACACTACCTCCTAATATTATTGCCGTCTTAAAGATGACTTTGCCCCTTAACCCCTGTGCGTTTTGCATGGTGAAACATGTCGGAGGGGGGGGGTGGCAGTATTAAGTCCTTTTCTGAGCAGACATTTAGGTAATAGTATCAGGAGGTAGTATACAGAAGATATTTATCCTATTTAGTCTCATTACTGATGGCTGTCAGCTTCAGGTTACTCATTCATTAGATTCACTTTGTGCCTGATAGGTTTTAATATTTTTGATCTTATAAAAAAAAGTTTAATTTATTGCTGATTTTGGATAATAATAAAACAAAATGGGAGGATAGGACATTTTTTGTAATTATTTGCCTTGTTTTAGGAGGTGCTCATTTTTCTTTGCCCACTGTCTGGCCCTTGGAAGGGCTTGAGTTCAACTTTTATAGAGCCATAATTCAAACAGCACAAGTCCTGGGGACAGGTTTGAAAGGTTCACTTCTATGCAGTGTGTAGAAGTTATGATTTTTACTCAGTAAGGTTCCACTGGAAATTGTCAATTAATCAAACAAACATAAAGAACTATATATAATGTCCATTCACAGTGAAGAGAACAGGGCCATGCATGCCAACCCGTGCTGGGCTTGTAAATGCAAAGGTCAGGTGTTATGACATTTCTGCCCTTCATTTTAAGAGTTTGTTCTGCTCTATCTAGTAGACTGCATGGTGAATGGTTTGAAATCATTTTCTTTATTCTTCAGTAGTTTGTCTTTCTCCGTTGGCATTTTATTTTACATTTCAGCAAGATGAACTCTTTAGGTTTGCCCTTTTCATACTTGCCAGGTAATTTGTAGACAGCACCTGGTATATATAGCTAGCTTCAGACTGCTGACAAGCATTTAGCAAGAGTCAGCCAAGCATCAGACCAACATTGTAGATTCTACTTAGAATGAACATTGGCCTAAAATAGCTAAAGAAAAAAATAACTTGTAAAAGCAAAACCACTTCTCTCATTTTTCTCTCATATCCCTTTAACCGTGACAAAGACAATGTACATCAATTTTGAATATACAAATGTTAATTCTGAATTACATGGAAAATTGTGTAAATATAATCTATCATAGCAACTGGCAGCTCATAGCTAGTGATTTGTTCTAATTGCAGTTATTTACTTTGGTTTCTTGTTAATTGTTAGTGACTATAGGTTACTTTATAATTTTGTAATTAAAAGGACCCCATCTATTGGATGGAATGCTTTTATTGCTTGGCCTGGTAGCGTTTACAATTGCAGATCATTATATGTTATGTAATAATGCAGTGTGAGCACTATTTAATTCTGTTAACGTATCTTAGTCATATTTAATGATAGTAGGGCTACTGCAATTAATAATTATTGGCTTTCTGCCAGAGTGGAAATATTAGTGCAGTGCTTTTGTATTTGAGCAATATTATGTTAGATTTTGAGGACACTAAAAACGATGCTATGACACAGGCTTTGGACTAGTTTTGATTATATATTTACATATATATACATAAATAAGATTAAAGCTAATCTCTCTTCATTTCCATGCTGCCTGGGATCTACTCTACAGTCATGCAGTCTGGGCCTTGTTACGTTACTGTTTGAGTGATCAGTATAGAACCTACTTTAATACTTAGGCTGGAAACGCGTATTTTTGTTGCACCTTTTATAAGCTTAACACTATAGTGAGAGAACACATATCCTTTCCTTTATTTTTTCCCTAATTTATGAATCTATTCCTGTATTTGGTTCCAAAAATGGTCATAACATTTTTTTTTGCGTGATTCCAGACTTAAAAGTGTTGTTACAATAATCATTCCTTTTCAGGAATAATGAACTATTGAGATTAAGGTCTTAAAAGGTTTTCTCCTTCTTGCTGAGTGATAATATATTGCTTTGATATGATTAGCCACAAGACCACAGTCGGTTATAAGAACAAAGGATTGAGACCCCCTTCAACTTTTTTTCTGTGCAGTACCACTTACATCCAGGCAGAGAACTACAGCTTATCCAAGTGAGTTGAAGAAGTTGTACGTTGTCTGTTCAGGGATTGTAGCAATGCTGGTAAAAATTCATAAGGAGCCATGGGGTTCCCTAGAACATTGTGGTCCTCTTCTTGCCAGCAATCAGGCAGTGTCTTAGCAGCCAGATTTAAACCCGACAGCAAGTAATGGTGTACCCTAGGTAATGCTCACACTTCTTTCAAAAGAAAAAACATTTCAGGTTAGGTATGATAAGTCAATAACTAGTGCATCAAGCATCATGACCAGCTTGGCCCATTTCAGTGTTCCTCAGTGTGCTTTTTTATGTTAAGCCTTATAAGATTTAGTCTAGATAAAAGAGTGGCTTCATTTTACAGAGCAGTGAGTTCTGAAGACATACATAACAGATTTAGAGTTTAACCCCTTAAGAACCAGTCATTTTTTTTGTCACATTGTTTTTTTCCTCCCTACTTTCAAAGAGTGCTAACTTTTTAATTTTTCCATTAATATGGACATATGAGGGCTTGTTTTTTGCTAGACAAAATGTACTTTGTAATAGTTCCATCACCCATACCATAACTCCCCAAAAAGCTACAATGTGCAATAACTTAATTCCATCATTTTTGTGGGGATTTTGTTTTTATGGCATTCATTTGTCAGTATAAATTATGTGTTATCTGTAGTCTGCAGGTTGGTGTGATTTGAATGATATCAATTGCGTAGAGTTTGCATTCTGTTTTAGTACTTTAAAAAAGTTTAAAAAATTCTACTTTTAAATTTGCGCTGTAGAACCATATTCTGTGACTAATCACTTTTTTGTTTTTCCACCTATTGACCTGAGTGACGGTGCATTTTTTGTGGGTTGAAGTGTTATTTTTATTGATGTCATTTTGAGATACATGCAACTTTCTGATCCTTTTTATTCCATTTTTGGACATGAATTTTGGCATTGGGAATTTTTTATCTTGTATGGTGCTTACTGTATGGGTTAAATAATGTTATATGACAAAAGGGGGCGTTCAGAACTTTTAATATTTTTAATTAATTGTATCTTGAAACCTTTTTTTAGGGGGGTTCACAGTCAATTGCACACTGTTCTGCATTATGTATGTAATGCAGAGGGTTTATAAAAATGGTGTTCATATGACTTCATGAGTAGTAAGATGGCAGCAACTACTTGGCATCCCACAGTCTCATGTGGCAATCACTGCAAGCATCTAAATCGTTAAACAGCTGGCTCCGATCTCTGCTGTTACTTGCGGGTGCCATCTGTATATGACAGCCGGAACCTGTCGTGTATGGAGCAGGCTCAGCAAGTGAGTCTGTTCCATACTCCCTCAGTGTCTCCCTGACATACCAGTACGTCATGGTGCACTAAGAGGTTAACAACATTTTTAAGGTTGTATTCACAGGGAAGATATTGGGCCACACAAGTAAGCACAACACTGCAAAACAATTGTTTTCTCCCCGGCAATTTGGCATGGTTTTCTAATGTGGCTTTTGGACACATAGACTCTCATTTGTGGTTGTGCCAGAAAAGTGACTTAAAATGCACCAAAAGGTGACGCATTTTTGGCACACCATATGATACATTACTACGGGCTTTATACACCTTTTTCCCACTCTCTGACACAGGAAGTGGCTTATGAGAAGATATGTGTGGCTTCATTAGAAAGTGGCCATTTGCCATGATGCGACATACTGCGACAAAAAATCTGCAACAAAAATACAGCAAATTTTGTCATAGAAATAAGGCAAAAAAAGATAGATCTTAAAAGGTAGATAGTCTAAGTATGGGAAACAAATTTGAAATTCTATAAATAAACATGAGTCATCATGATAAATTGGGCATTTTTTGACTAAGTTTATTTTGTCTAACTTTTTGAAACAATAGTAAATTATTCCCATAGTTTTTCTATAGGAAACACCTTTCTAACAGTGCCCTTTAGGAATGTACACTTAAAATAAGAGTGGGATAAAACTTAGTGAAGGCAAGTGGTTTTTACTAGCTTATTTATCAGCTGAGTGGATTCCAAAGCAGTTTTACACATAGATGTGATGGCAAAGAGCAGGTAAGAACCTAAAAGGTATTAGTGAAATATCATTCCGACGGCCTTTATGGTTTTGGATCCAGCATAACATCCACAAATTCTAATTTTTCATATGATAACCTAGCTATGGAAACAGTTTCATTTCCATGGCATATAAAGCATTATGAATTCTGTTGACAAAAACAATTCAGAAACCGCCTTGGGAAAACAAGCACAAGCGATATAACTCCTACATAAAATACATAGACATTCTTAGTCCCTTATTTATGCAGTTATCATCCACAAGGTTTTCTATGTTCAATATAATTCTTACAGTGTCCTTTTAATTTTGTACAGTGATCAACCACTACTGTACATGTAGGATTATTAGTGTTATTAAGAAGGCAATTTATTGAAATATAACTTAAATCGGATACATGTGTAGCAGGTGGTAATGATTAAAAGTCAGTAGAAAGCCAGTTGCAAAGTAATGTAGATTGGTATACCAGCTCCAGGGTATCATCAATAGATATTTTGGTCTATATTTACAGCTTGGTTCAAAAGTATTCTGACAGTGACATTGTTTTCGTAAGGTTGGAAAATGACACAGGTCTATCAAATCCAAACTATTGATTGAAGTTTAGACTTTCAGCTTTAATTCAAGGGGTTACCAAAGCTATTACATGAACTCCAATATTTAAAATGACTTCTTTTACATGGAAGATTTTACAAGTTAAAAATAACTGGGCAAAATAACATTATTCAAATTTTTAACAAAAATGTCTAAAACCTTCAAAAAAAACCTCCCAAAGTCTTGTCCCGTTTTTTGTCTGCATTAAAGTTGGAACCTATGGCATCACAAAAAGTTGAGCTATCTCCCTTGAAAGTTTAATTGGGGGTGTCAGATAAGTGACTCAGCCTGTTCACATCTGATTTGGACCTGATTATAGTCAATGACGTCTATGAAGCACCATTGGTGTTCATCATGAAACAGATCTGGCACCACTGTTATTTTTTGGTTTTCTGTTCTTAGAACAGATGTAAACTGAGTCTGGATTGCGTTGGATCATTACCCATACATGAAGAAAAACTGATTATATTGTTCAAATTATTATAGAAGCTTACTTAATTGTACACTAGTCACAAATTGCTTAGTCAACATAGTGTGCCTTATCTAGATCATAAGTGTAGAGCAAACAATTTATCACTATCATAGGGCTATGAGAAATGCCAAATGGCCAATGTCATAATACATGTCTATTTTGTTCCACATGAGGTCTCCGTACTTAGCACTGAAGATTGCTGATAGCACTAGATATTGTATGCATAGTTACATATCTCAGAATATTTTGGGGGACATGTCTGAAAACTGTCTTGGTCTAAGACTTTTCTTGTTGCTCATAGCAACCAATCAGAGTGTCCGTTTCATTTTTTCAGAGCTCTATATGAAATGAAAGGGGAACGTTGATTGGTTGACAGTTTTCATACATGTCCCCCTTTGGTTTTTGGCCAAAATCCAGGTTTCATCAAGTGATTAGAATAATATTATATTGTGTATTCACTTTCATTTGTATTTTATTATAAATAAAGGGAACTGGGAGAACCTTCTCCCAGATTACCATATGCCACATGACATCTGTGTCTGCCTATCAGTTTTCTCATAGCCAGTAAAGCTATTAAACATCTTTGATGTGGAACCAACCAGGCAAGAAGGGAAAATCCTTTAGCAGTTCCTAGATCAATTTACTTTGTCCACATCCAAGAAAATGTCCAAACCATTCTGTCTTCAAAATGTTCTCTTCCCATCACTCACATCACTGTCCAAATAATCCTGTTCTAGAACTGCCAGTTGTTTCAGGAATTTTCTAGCACATTTTATTGTCTGTTCCTGAACATTAGAAATAGTTTATATTTTGAGATGAACCCTGTTACTTACACTCATGAAGGTGTGTCTTAATTGTAAACCTGGACAATAATATTTGTACCTATTGTACCTGAGAGTATTCCTGACTTAACTAGATGTTGTGAAAAGAGTTGTTGTTTATTAAGCAAAGAATTCTGAAATGATCCACTTTCGTTTTCTCTCATGCACTTCCAGGCCTTTTGGTGTTACTATGCCATTATGTGCTTTCATCTTTTTAAGAATTTCCAAATTGTTGCATTGATCACTCTTAACGTTGCAGCTATTTTTCAGATACAATTGATTTTGTTCAACCTAGGGATGGCATTCTGCACTTGTATTGACACCTCTTTGGACCACATGTACTAAGTTCCGATAAACAGCCACCAAATGAAAATTCAATACTCCAACAACTCCAGACTTTTTATCTCCTTTAATATGTCATGAAATAATGAAGTAACATGCCACATTAGAGAATAGACTTTGTCAAAAATGACCGTGATTCCTAAATAGTTAATATAATATTGCTGTTAAACCTCTTAAATAAAGCTAAAATTATCCACTTCAATCACATTTTAATGGCTTTGATTCAAATTCAGTGCGGTGGTGAACAGACCCTTAAGTTTGAAAGTTGTGTGACTGTGCAACTACTTAGAGGCAACTTCATATATAGTGCAGTGTCACTGTCCAAAAAACTTAAAGGGAACCCGTCCTACTGAACATGGTATCAAATCTGCCAGCAGCATGTTATAGCGCAAAAGGGAGCAGACTGATACATAGTTTGTGGGGAAAGATTTAATAAAATTTGTAATTCATTCATTTAAACTTCTGTTTATTTTTAGATATAGAGTCCAGTGTGCAGTGTTATCTATGTATGCACACCCATACAAAGAAGATGTCAATCCCTCATAACACTGCCTACTGGACTCCTAAACCAAAAATAAGCAGGTTTAAATGAATGTATTACAAATTCTATTGAATCTTTTCCCACAAACTATGTATCAGTCCGCTCAGCTCCTCTTGTGCTGGTAGAACAGATACCATCATCTTCATTGTGACGGGTTCCCTTTAACTGTATGTATAGGGCAATTTAGCTACTAAAATAACAAGCCTTGTCTTCATCATGTTTCCCTATATATACAAATCAAACTAGTTTTATGTTGACAGTAAAGCAATGTCCATGGCAGTTATACTTTTTACTCTTTCTAAATGCTAAGTACTTCCCCCATAGGAACCTACAAAACCTTAACCCTCGCATGCTCTCTGCCTCTTGCACCTCTCTCTACCATACCCTCATTTTATGACCCAGATGCAGCCACCGCTTTCTACAACAACACAATCACTTCCACTCTTGACTCAGTCACCTCTCCTACACAACAGAACCCACAAAATCATCAGAAAACCCTGGCGCATAGGATCCACTAAACAGCTGAGGCGAGCTTCCAGAATTGCTGAACGTCACTGGAAGAAAGCCCACTCCACCGATGACCTTATCTTATACAAACAATCACTCGTTCCATTTAAGTCTGCACTCACCTCTGCCAAACAGGATTACTTCACCACTGTCATATCCTCCTTGTCTCACAATTCCAGAAAACTTTTTAACACCTTCAACTCTCTCCTTCTTCCCTCAGCACCTCCTCTGCCAACTCTCCTATCAGATGATTTCACCACTCACTTCCTAAATAAGATCAATCTCATCAGAAAAAGCTTCACCCCACAGTCCCCACCACCCACCTCTATACCTGCTCAGTCCCCACTGCCTACCACTATTCCTGCACAGTCCCCACAGCCCACCTCTACACCTGCACAACACTACTCCCCCTTAACATGCTTCTCTACTGTTACTCATGACAAACTTTCCTCTCTACTGTCCAAATCCAACCTCACTACCTGTAACCTTGATCCACTGACCTTCCTCCTCATCCCAGACATTAGTGCTGTTATCATCCCAGCCCTCTTCCATCTCTTCAACCTATTGTTAACCTCTGAAATCTTCCCTTCCTCCTTCAAACACGTTAACATCGCACCCATCCTAAAGAAACCACCTCTTAGCTCCTCCTCTCTGTTCAACTATTGCGCTAACTCACTGCTTCCATTTGCCTCTAAACCTCTTGAACAACATGTCAATCTTCAACTGTCCTCTCATCTCTCCTCCAACTCTCTCCTTGACCCACTGCAATCTGTTTCCGTTCCCACCAATCTACTGAAACTGCCCTAACAAAAGTCAACATTGACCTAGTAACCGCTAAAGCCTCACACCACTACTCTGTGCTTTTCCTTTTTTGACACTGTTGACCATTGACTTTGGCTAAAAATCCTCTCATCCCTCAGCATCCCGGACTTGGCCCTTACCTGGATTTCCTCATACGTCACTGATCGGGCATTCAGCGTCTCTCACTCCTGCACTGTCTCCTCCTCTTGCCCGCTCTCTGTTGGTGTCCCCCAGGGATCAGCCCTGGGCCCACTACTCTTCTATATCTACACTCTTGGCCTGGGTCAGCACATAGCATCACATGGCTTTCACTACCATAGCATCAATACCACCTATATGCTGACAACACCAAACTTTACATCTCCAGCCCTGATGTTAACTATCTGATCTCCTGGATCCCAGACTGTCTATCATCCATATCCTCTTTCTTTCTTTTCTTTCACTAAATATGGAGAAAACTTTTCACCATCCCATTTTATCCCCCCACCGGATCTCTCTATCACAGTCAATGGCTTCATACTTTCAGTGGTTCTGCAAGTCCTCTGCCTTGGAATAACCTTTGACTCCTCTCTGTCTTTCAAATCCCACATCCAAGCCCTTACCTCTGTCTGCCACCTTCACCGGAAAAATATCTCTTGAATCCGCTCCTTCCTTATCTTCGATACTACAAAAATGCTGGTCCATGCCCTCATGATCTCCCGCCTAGACTACTGCTTCCCCTATACTCTGCAACTCACTGCCCCAACCCATCAGACTCCCCTCCACTTTTACTAGCCTCAAAAGCAACCTGAAAACCCAACTCTTCAGGATTGCTGCCACTACTCTACCCCACAAACATGTCAGCTCCTCACCTTCGGTGTCTTCCCCCCTTCCGAGCAATTTGTAAGCCCTCACAGGCAGGGCCTATGTACCAGATCTTAATAATCTATCATCTACCAGATGTTAATAATTTATCATCACCATTGTACTTGTTATATATTTTAAAAACCCCCTAAAAATGTCCCAATTTGCCCTGGAAAAAAAGGGGATTTTTAAAAAAATTTAAAAAATAATAATAAAAATTTTCATAATAATTTTTTTGAAAAAAAAACCCCAGGGGTTTAAAACCCAATAAATTAAAAAACCCTTTAAAAAAATTACCTTTTTTGGGTCGGGGACCTTAATATAAAGGACTTTTTTTCAAAATAAATTTTTTTTTTTGGTTCAAAATGTAAAAAATTTGAGATCATTAAATATTTATCTAATTGGTGAATTTTTTAAAAACTTTCCAAAAAACCAAATTTAGAAGTAATACAAACTATAAATATTGCTATATCTTGTAGCTGATTTTTAAAAAAGGGGACTTTACAAAAAACCCCATTTTGGGGAATATTACTAAAAAAAATATTGTAGACTAATGGGTTTTTTAGCCTTTTAAAATTAAAAACAAAAAAACCTGTATCTAAGCCACTTTTGAAAAGTTTTAAAATAGGGAGCTTCTATTTGGGCCCTTTTTCCACACCCTTAACCACTGAAGACAGGAGGACTTAATGCTTGTTTATTCTCTATAATCCTTCTGTTGATTTACCTTAGTGTCTTATATAGTAAGGTCTTTACAGAGGGGGTCCAAGTTCAGGTTCACACCACACATTTAATTTAGACATATGAAAAACCCTGGGACTGGCCCCCCGTTTTTTGGGAAAAGCAACTATGGTACATGGGTGACCTATTGGTTTTTAAAAATCCTTTAAATCAAAAATTATCTGATACTTTATTTAATTAAAACCGGTTTATGTGATACAATGCCCTTTCGGGGTTAGAGGGGGGAAATTAAACTTTTTTAAAATTCGCTTACCCAATAGAAATGGGCCGGAGATGTTAATTTTTATCCCTATTGAAAGGTTTGGAAACAGCAGGAAAGGGAATAAAAAAATGGTTTTAAAATATCCGGCCCGGGGTCCTCCCCATTTTCCCCTTCAGAGGGCCCAGACAAAATCCCCCAAAGGTAAGGGGGCCTTTGGGGGGAATTTAAAAGGCCAATTTTTGGATTGGGGTTTTCGGACATTTATAGACCTGTCGACATATGTTTAACGGTTAATTTTATTTTTGGCTTTTAAGCCTTTCCCCGGGTTGGCCTTTTTCAGGGGGGTGTGAGCAAGAGCAGGGTGGGTGCTATTTCCCAAAGGGTTTTCCACCCCCCGGGGTTTCCACTCCGGGTTTTTTACCTGGAATATAAAAGTCGGGCAGGGAAGCTGACTGGGGTGACTACAACCCCCAGGTTTACCTTTTTTTCGGGAGAGGGGGACACGCTGGGGGATCGGGGGGAAACTTACAAGCTGATTTTAAAGTTGGCCCTTTTTGTTGGGTTAGACCCAAGGGAAGGGGCAGGGTTTGTTTTTTTAGTCGGTGCATGTTTGGGCACTTGTTGTTTTTTTTTTGTTTGTTTGTTAAATAAAAAAAACAGGGGGCCCCTTTGTATTTTTCCCCCCGAAGATCTGTCTTGTCTCTCCCTTTGAAAATCCAGGGGGTTGCCAAAAATCCCAGAGCCGCTAAAGCTCCCAAAAGGGTTTGGGGGTTTATGCAAGGGGGGGCATTTTAAAAAGGCAGAAACTATTGATAAACACTGGGAACGGGAAGGGGAAGCTTTTAAGGGAAAAAGTAGGTCCTGGGTGAAAGGGCTACCCCCACGGGTTAAACCGAGTTGGGGAAAAGGGAAACGAGCTGGTAAAAAAAGCTGTTAAAAGGGAAAAACCCCCAAACCCTCCAGCTGATGGCGGCTAGTCGAAAGGAAGGGCACGGGGGAAAACCATCCGGGCCCAAGATAAAGGAAAAAAAGCCTTTTAAATTAGACCCCCAGGCCCCGGTGAAGGGAGAAAACCAAAAGCAGGTGAAACGGGGACTCTGCAGCAGCAGCTTAAGGCCCTCGGGGTTTGAGGCCAGGGGGGTTTCAACGGTGTGCAGTCAACCCCCCCGGGCCAGGGGGTTTTTGCAAAGCCCCCTGGGGAAAGATGAAAAAGGATGATGAACCGGGGTTTCCGGGGGCCCCTTCGAAGGGTTGGGGGAAAAGAGACAGAAAACCTGTGGAAACCATTTGGGCGATTTCCCGGGCCCCCCTTCCCAAAGGGGGGCAAACCAAAAAAAGGCCCCTATTTGGGGCCTTAGAGCCCAAGGGAGGGCCAAGGACTACGCCAAATTCCGTGGTGAGAAAAGGGCCCCGACGGGGGGGTAAACCCTTTTTGGCCCAAAAAGACCCCAGAGAGTAAAAAACCCGGGGGTTTTTGGGATCCCCAAGCCCGAAAAAGGTCTAAAAATGTCCCAAACCTGTTCCACCTTCCAAACCCAAAGGGGCCCTACGCCGGACACTCTCCCCCAGCCCGGTGGTTCAAAGGGTTGGTCTGGGGCCTTTTAAATGCGGGCCCTTCCCGTCAGGCTCGGGGGGGTTTGGTGGGCTACAAGCCCCCAAAAGGGGTGGATGAATGGGGGTTGGTGGGGGGGGGAAAATTTACAGCGCCCGGAAAAATTTCCCTGCAGGTCCCTCCCCCCCCAAGAGGAGTCCGCAGACCCCCCAACCGGGAAAGACTGTTCCTGCCCCAAGAGGGGGGTCCACCTTTTTAAGCGGAAGGGGGGAGAAAAACCCCCCCCCCAAAAAGGGCCCCCTTTCCCAAAAAACCCGGGGCCCCCAAAATCTGGAAGTGAAAAGGCTAGGCCCATGTGGGGGCACGTTGCCGGGGAGGGGGGAAAAAACCCATGGAATGTGGGTTTTGGGGGCTTTCTTCCTGGTTTCCCGGGGGGCCATCTTACTCACAAAGGGGTTTTGCGGTTTGGGGTGGCCCGTTGAGAGGGGGAAAGGGGCCCCCGGTTTAAGGGGACTTTCCCCGTGAAGGCCCCTTTCCGGGGGGAATGGGGGAATTTTGGGTACCCTCTTTGAAAAGCACAGTGATGCCCCCAAAGATCAACTACCCCAACACGCCGGGAAATAGGGGTGTGTGTTTTCAGGGGGGACAAAAAGGGACTCCCAATGCCTTTAATTCCCAATAGGGGGACTGCCTGTGGGGGGGAAAAAAAACATGGGGGGGGGCCCGTTGGGGCCCGGGTTACCCCATGGGGCAATTATCGGATGTGTTTTTCCCCTTTTTTTTTGGGATTTTGGGGGAAAATTAAAAAAAAATGTAGGTATGATATGGAAACCGCCTGTAAATAACTTTTAACCGGCCATGGGGTTAAATGTAGAACCGCTCCCTTTTTTCCATTTTCGGTATGGCTGGAGACCCCAGGGAAAAACCCCCTTTTGGGGTTGGGAAAAATCTCCCCCCTTTGCCCGGCCCCTCCGAGAGGGAATTTTTGGTTTCGGAAAAATTTGGAGGGACCATAATTTGCGGGAAACCCTGGAAAACGAAAAAGGTTTCCTAGTTTGGGGAAAAAACCCCGGAACCTGGGGAGAATTGGTGTCCCCTCACTTCCCCGTACAGAATAACCTCCTGTACAGGGGGGAAAAAGGGACCCCAACCCGAGGGGGTTTAAAACCCATTTGGGTGGTCCCCCGGGGACCCATTTTCCGTTTGGTTTTGGAATTACCCCTTTCCCATGTTTTGGGGGACACTTGGGGGGGGGAAAAAACGGGGGCCCCCGGGGGGAGGGGGGGGAACTTTTACGGGCCCCGGCATCTATAAGGCAGTGGGGGGAGTTCTGTCAGCCCTGTCCGGGAGTTTCAGGTCCACGCCCCTAGACCCCATTTTTTCCGGGGGGCCCCCGGGTTTCCCCCTGCCCCATTGAAAAGGGGCCCTTCGAAGGGATTGGCATGGTTTTGGTAGGACCCCCCCCCTAAAGGGCCAGGGGACATCGGGCCTATCCCTAGGGGGAAAATGGATTATGCCCCCCGTACCCGGGAGGCCATACCCCTCAGAAAAAACCTCCTCCTAAAAGGGTTACCCTGGGGGGAATATTCCACTTTTCCCCCGTATGGGCCCCCAAATTGGGATCCGGGGACGGGATCAGGCACTCCATTAAAGCCCAAAAAGGGCCCCAAAGGCTTTTGTCCGCCGGGTAAAATTACCCCCTGCGCACCTCCTTTTGTACCACCCCCGGGAACGCGGCCCGGGTTGAGCGGTTTCAATAAGCCCTTTAAAAGGGAGGGTTAAGAAAAGGGGGGTGGACAAGGATGGGGGGTTTGGGGATGGCCTGTTCCCCTATTGATGTTTTTTTATCCGGGAAGTCCCAACAGGCTTTTCTACGGGGTTTTTCCCCCATTCGGCTGCTGTATGGGGGGACTTTCCCCGGGGGGCCCCGGGGACATACCAGGGAGACCGGGGAAAAACCAAAGGGGAAAAACCCCTTAAAGGAGTGTCACCCGAGCTTTACGCCGCCCTTGCAGGACAGGTTCGCGGCTGTTTTTCCCCATTTTTGGGAAAAAATGCCAAAAGGCCCAGGGGCTCGGGGCCTTTTTTTACAACAGGACCGCAAGGGCCCGATCCTTTCACCCCGGGGACGGGTACTCTTTATTTTGTCCCCCCCGTAGAAAAGCAAATTTTAGCCAAAGGGGCAAGGCCCTTTTGAAATCTGCGAAAGGGTAGGGGGAGGTGAAACTACAAGGTTTTCCAGCCGGGGGAAAAGAAAGCCCTCCAAATATATCATGTCAACCTAAATTAAAACCATGGGGGACCGAGAAAGTTTTTGGTGGCTGCAAAGGAGGTCGGGGGCCCCAAAAAAAGGGGGTTTTCCCCGGTTCTTTTTCAGAACCCTTGTCAGGGGGCCCAAAGGAGGAAAGGAAAGGTAGGGAATTCCTAAAAAGGCCCGAGGGGTCTTCTTGAACTCCCGGGCCGGACAGACGTCTTTTTAAACCCATGCCCATTATCCCCGGGGCCCGGTCAAAAGGTAGGGTTTTTAAGGGACCATACAGGGTCCCGGGAAAAGGGCCCCCAAGAGGCAACCTTATAAAGAAGAGGTGGGGGAAAAAAATTTTTGGGCCTTAGGGGTCATAGAGAAGCCCCCCCAAAGTGGGTGGTGGGACCCAATTGTGGTTCTTTTTTTTCCCGGATGGTAGCTGGCGGTTCTGAAACGATTTCCGCAAGTTGAATGAAAATCCCCAAAATTTGACGCCTCCCCAAAGGGCCAAGGGCGATGAGCTGATCGAGGGTTTGGGGGCCCGCGAGGGGATATGACCCCCCTTAAAAACCCCCACCAGGGGTATTGGCAGGTTCCCCTCACAGATGAGGGGCCCCCGGGAAAAAACAGTATTCCCCTTTCCCCCAGAGGGACACCTTCCCAGTATGTAGGGGCCTTCCCTTTGGTTTTCATGGGGCCCCCCTGCGACCTTTTCCCGGGCTTTAAAGGCTTATCCCGCAGCGCATAAAAAGTATGCAGCCGCATACCTGGGGTGATGTGGGATTTTTTTGGCCTGGACTGGGTTCCCATCTGGCTTTAAGGTGGGAAGCCAAATTTTTAGACGCGAAGGGCCGCTGGGGTTAAAAAAACCAAAACCCCAAAAAAAATGAGATTTGGGCTAGAAAGGGGTTTGCTACCCCCGGCTACAACATCGGGGGGGATCATCCAAAAAAACCCAAATAGAAAAAGCTTGAAAACCTTTTTAAATTTTGGGCCCCCTAACCCGGATCCAAAAAACAGGTTTTGAGCCCTTTTAGGCATTTGCGGTATTACAGGAGGTTTTGTGCCAGGGTTTGCCTAATAGTGCTCCTCTAAACAGAACCCCCCAAGGGGGCGAAAGTCCAAAAATGGTAAAGTGGAGTTGAGGGCCGAAAAAAGCCTTTCCCAAAAATTAAGGGGGGTTTAGGTTTAAAAGGCCTGTTTCTAATCCAAACCCAACTTCAGGGAAGAAATTCCCGTTGCAGACAGTTTCCTCGAAGTTTGGGTTAGGGGCAGGGCCCTTTTTCCCAAAGGAAATTTGGGGAAGGAACCCATCGTGTACCTTTAGCCGGGGGAAAATGTCGGGCCCGGCTGAAAAAAAAAAAACGCCCTTGTGGGAAAGGGGGGGGAATTTTTGGCCCCGAAGTGGGCCATTGGGTCACTTCGATATTACCTGGGGGGAAAAACCTTTTAGGGTTTATTACAAAATGGGCTCCCCCCCTAAAATGGGGTGTCCCCAAAAAAAAGGGGGAAGAACCCCGAGGGTTGACCCCCGGTTTGGGTTTCCCGGGCCACTAAAGGGCCTTTTAAAATTTTTGCCCTCGAAACACCGGGCCCGGGTCCCCGGGAGGGGAAAACGCCGGGCATTGTCTAGAAATGCACAGTTTCGGGGCCAAGGTGCTCCCCACCCCAGGTTTTAGCAGAGGGGGGGGGGGTATTTTAAGGGGGGCAACGAGGTTTTTGGGGTTTTAATGGTGTAAAATATCCCGGCCCCGGGGTCTCGCATATTTCCTTCCCGATGGGCCCCAAGGGCAAAATGCCCCCCCAAAGGGAAAAAGGGGCCTTTTGGGGGGAAAGAAGGGGGAAATTTAGATAGGTGTCGACAGTTAAGACTGTCGCAAATGTTTAAAAGGTTAATGTTGTTTGGCTTTTTAGGGCCCTTCCCCGGGGCGGCCTTTCATTGGGAGTGAAGGGATAGGCAGGGTGGGGCTAAAACCCCATGGATCCACTCCCCGAGGTTCCACTCCAGGTTTTTTCTGGAATTTATAAGTCAGCGGGGAAACTGGTTGGGGGAGGGCCCACAATCCCCAGGTACCTTTAAGTCTGGAGGGAGACACGGCTGGAGATCCAGCAGGAAACTTACAAACTGATAGTAAATTTTGGGCCCCTTTTTTTAATTGAGGCCCCCGACGGGGGGCGTTTGGTTTTGGTTTTTGTTTGGTGATTTTCCTTGCACTTGTTGTTTTTTTTTGTTTTGCTGGGTTAAATAAAAAAAACAGAGGCCCCGTATTTTTAACCCCAAGATCTTTTTCTTTTCTCCCGCCTGAAAATCCACGTGTGCCAAAATCCCAAAAAGCCGCTTTTTAAAACTCACACTATCCATTATAAATAGTCTGTTGAAATTTTGTAAAATGGAAATTTTTCAAAACCGCAGGTTTGGAAATTTAAACCCTTGGGAAAAATCTCATTTTTTTCCAAAAAAAATTAAAAAACCCCCCCCCCCCCCCCAGAAATTTTTTAAAAGGGGCTTTTGTAAAACTGAAACTCTTACCGATGTCGGTAACAACCCCTGCAATTTTAAAAATGCAAAAAAAAAAAAAAAAAAAAATCAAAACCCTAAACTGTTTCCCAAAGAAAAATTTTTTGTATAAATGAGAAAAAAAAACTCATGGAAAAAAAATTTATTGAACACTTTTACTGACAATTTCTTTGACTTGGTACACAAACCTTTGTTGGTGCTTTACAGCTTCAAGACGTCTCCTGTTTAGGGAAAAATAGTTGCATGCGGCTCCCGGGGGGATTTCGCCCAAATTTTTCAACACAAAAAACTTTTTCAAAAACCTGTTTGGTTCTGTTCCTTTTATGAACTCTGAAGGGTTTAAATTCCCTTTTTTATAAAATTTTCCATTGGATTCCCGGTTTAGGTGATTGGCTGGGCCCATTCTAGGGAAATTTTTTTTTCCCTTTTTCTTTTCAGTAATTTTTTCATTATCCTTCCTTCAAATTTTTTGAAGTTTGCAAATTCCCAAAACTAAATAAACCCCCCCATTCCATGATGTTCTCCCCCTCCAAACTGCCCTGTTGGTTTGTTTTTTTGGGGGGATATTTCCCGTGCCTTTTGGCCTTTAAAAAATGGTGTGTTTTACGTTTCCAAAAAAGTTCAAATTTTGGGCTCATCTGGGGGTAGGCCATATTTTTCACAGTATTTTTAAAATAATTGTTTTTAAATGTTGTTCAGCAAACTTTTTTAAACCGTGTTAACAGGGTTTTTGTTTTTAGGGAACGAAGGTTTTTTCGTGGTGAGAATTTTTTACGGCCATGGAGGTTTAGTGCTGACTTATTTTGTTATAATTGTAACCCGCCCAATTTTTTAGGGGTTTTTTTAGCTCTCCTTTGGTGGTTTTTTGGGTCTTGGACAACTCTACTGATAATTTTTTTTCCCCTCTGTCCCGAAATTTTTGGGGGAGCACCCTTTGGGTTTTTGGGCCGTTTATGTTTAAATGGTATTCTTTCCAAATTCCGAAATTTTTGGGGCCCAAAAAAAAAATTTTTTTTTCATGAAATCTTCGTAGTTTAGAAATGGTTTTGTAAAATAATGTCACCAGTATGTTTTGAACCCAATTTAGAACTTTAAAAAGGTTTTTTAAGACAAATTCCAATGGTTTTAAAACCCCTCTTAAGGGGGTTTCTTTTTATGGCCCCCTTGGTAATTTTAAAAAAAAAAAAAAAATGTAAAAAAAAAAAAATCCCAAATTTTTAAAAAAAAAAAAAACCGAAAAAGGCAAATTTTTTAAAAAACTTTCACCCCTAATTTTTTTTTTTCAGGGTCGTTTTTTTTTAAATTAAAGATAGATTTCAGCTGGGGGCTATGGGCTTTTCCCCCCGGTCTTTGCCCTCTTTTTTCCCCATGTTTTTCAATAGTTTTTCCCCATTTCCTTTTCATTATTACAGTACATTTAAAAAAAAGGAAGGCATCTATGGTTTTTTTTTCTTTTTCTTGTGGGAGATTGGATGGGGCGTTATCCCCCTTTTAGTGAGTATTCCCCCTGTCAATAGCAAACCCTTTTGAAAAAATAATTTTACTTAGAAAATTGGTGACATTTTTAATTTCCTATTTCCAAACCCCCACTGAAAATTTTTTTAGTATTTTATTTATCAATTTTTTAAACAAGCAAAAAGAAGTGGGGAAAAAAAGAATGTTCGAGTGTGGGAGAGAAAAGGACGATTGTGGCAGATAAGTATGCCTACCTATTTAAAAAAATTTACTTTTATGTTCATTTTATTTTTCAAATATGGGTTAAATTTCTGCATAAGATTCTTAAATGACTTATAATTGTATAAATATTAAAATTATGTTGTTAAGGACCTCTCCGGAATACTTATGTATTGCGTATCAGAAGAAGGTTAAAATCCATCGTCAGCTCTGGACGGGTCCATCTGTACTTGTAAGAACAGCAAGTGCATCTCTTTGAGATACGAGGAGAGAGAGCGCAAAGTCATGGCAGTCCCATTTAATGCTTTCTTCCAAGTCTGCCATCAATCTTGGCTATTATATATGGGAATGCCAACAGTGTTTAGGGAGAATCTTATCAAAATTTTAAAAGCTCTTTTCTGAAAGTAACTGTGTTTAAATCAGTTGGTTGAATTTTGCTGGACTTTGATTTGGCACAACAGAGCTGAATACATTTCTGTGTATAATACATTTATACAAAAATAAACTCAGCAACCTGTAAATTATACAGGGATTCTGTATCTTGCATTCATAAATGTTGTTACTTCTAACATTGTTGACCGCATTAAGCATCTTTATGAGTAAGGTCTGCAGTTTTACTCTTCAGCTGTCTTCGACATATTCTATAGTGGTGTGACACAATAAGCACTGTGACTCAGGTTTGTACTGATACTAATGGTGTCCAACGGAACCCATTGACTAGACGTGGCACAATTCGTGTTTTTGTTGTTGTGTCTGTCATTTCAACAGAAAAAGTAGTGCAGCATGCTGCAATATTTTTTACATAATCTTTGATAGAATCTGTAACAAAAGCTTTGAACTGAACCTCTGACACTGATATGAAAATAGGCTTTGGGGATCATTACTGTCATGACTATCCATGCCTTGTCTCTAAATTATATCTAGTCGCCAGAGTCAACATTTGTATAGAATTTACATGTTGCTCATAAGAGTTTGGTTAATATATTTTAACTTCCTCACACATTTCAAAAATATGCTAATGCCTGTACAGAAGTACCCAGAGTCCCGACAGGTCCATAATGCAAACTTGGTGGGAGTCTATGTGCTGTTATATGTTACTGCCAACATGCACTTTTCTTTGCTAAAAGCAATGCTACAAGCTGTCTTCATAGGATATTATGCCTTGCTGAATGCCACAGTACAGATTTATATGAGATCCACCTCCTGCAAAAAACTGGAACTGTATACTATACAATATGAAATTATAAAATGCAATTATAAATGATTTTTCATATGAATATCTCTCCAACTGTGAAAATAAAAGTGCATATATCAGAGTGTTTACTTTCTCAGGAACATATATTTTCTATAAAAAAAAGAAAAATTGTGTAGTCAGAAACAAAGAACTAATTTCAAACATCATATGGATCATAAAAAATAACCCAACTTAACTGGTTAAATGCCAAAAAACAAAAAAGACGAGGTATCAACATTATGTTCTACCAAAAAATGTTAAGACACCTTGATGGATTAACATAATTGGTGTTTTTTTGGCAAAATATGTTCATAGAGGCGTCTTTTTAAATTATGTTTTGTGCAGAGAACATAAAGTAAATGACAATACTGGCCTTTAATTATATAAACTACTGAATCTTTCACAGTTTATAAAATCCATTATCTTATAAAAAGAACTACCATGACTGGATTTAAATTCTGTGATCTTCTTCGTGTAGCTGCACATATTACAGCAAAGTCTCCCAGATTGGAAATTGCCTCTTAATGACAACCAAGTGTCAGAAGAGGAAATTTCTCTCTACAGACTGGGTAATAAAGCAGTGCCCAGCAATTTACCTCGCTTAGACACAAAACGTAAACCATCCTTCAAAATGTCCGCATAATTACAACTATTTTGTCCATCACTCTTAAACGATTTTTCATGTTACTTTTTTATTTACCCTTCTTTGTCATGAAGAATCAGAGGGCTTTAACATTCCATGTTTCTAGTAATATGCTTCTTGAACTAAGTGCTGTTGCATGTACTACAGTATATATTGAGGTGGAATACAAGTTCAACCAGGCACCCACTCAATGTGTGTGCATTAGTCAGGACACCCCTTCATTGCACAAAAAAGTGTCCCCACTGAAGCTATATTACATACTGTACATTGCACTGACTGGCAGAAAGATTACTGGCACTCAGTTCACTAGGCAACAAATAAGGGAAGAGAGGCAATTAAAAAAAAATGTCATTAAACAGCCCTTTCAGTCCTCTTGAATAAGAGTGCTTTACAACCACTTATTTATTTTATTCCACAGCACTGCACAGAGATTGTCAATATTCACATTGATCCCTGTCCTCATTGGGGCTCATTGGGGCTCTAATTTCAGACTAAAATTTTAATATGTGTTTTGGAGTGTGGGAGAAACTAGTGTACCCGGAGGAAACCTATGAAAAAGGGAGATCAAACAAACACTATGCAGATGTTTCCTTTAGTGAGTTTTGAACCCAAAATCCCGGTACTACAAGCCAACCATGCTAACCACTTATTGCAATTTTCCCCTTACTTCTATTTCTACATGGCAAAACCTGTAATGCATAGAGAAAAATGTACTGTAAAACATTATAGGAATATAAATGTTTCTAGGAAAATGTAATTCACATTTTCCTATCCAAAAACTTGCATACAAATTTTAAAACCAAATTTTATACATTTTTCTATTAACAGATCTTTAACGACAAAATCCAATATAAAATTTAAAAACAAACTCTTACTATATCAAATGTATTTCATGCTCAATTTTTATCTCCATAAAATGCATGTGTACTTATATACGGTATGTGTACTCAGCTTATTCTACCTAGACAGTTACTATCAATATGTATGTACTGTTAACATTCCCTCCTCTTCTTTAGGACTCTTCACTGCTTAGAGCATACTTACACTGTGGTCTTTAGGTCTTGTTTGTATCCTGCTTACCACTTCAGCTGCGACACTGACATAAAGGGTCTATTCATGGATATTGAATGCTTATCACCAAAGAATCTATGGGACGTCAATACCTTCAAAACAACTGCTCTCAATATCTTTCCACTTTAACACACCATTTCAGGAACTCATTAAGACAGTACTCAAGAAATCCATTCACTCACAAAGGTACATGAGAGTTAGGACTCTACTAGAGGTGGAAATTTATATTGGCAAACCTCTTTTAAAGACTGATTGTTTAAACCTATGGCACATATTCTGTACAGAGTGAATGTATAAGAATTGTTGGGCCTTGCAAAAGCTATGTTTGCTCATTTAAGACCTTTGTAGTTTCAAAATGTTCATTTCTTATATACGGTTATTTTTAAGCAATGAAAAGTACAAATCAATTCACCACTCAGTACGGAGAAATCTAACCTTCATTCTAGATATTGTTTATGAAGACTTTTACTGTAGGTCAGTTAAATAACATTATAGAAAATACACAAAAAAATATGTGTTTGTGCCCTAAGACAGGCTTCTCTAAGCAAAGTATACTTTTTAGTGCTGGTTAAAAATGTGGCGATAAACAGAAAATATTCCTTAGCCAAGTATTGTACAGCATATATTCCAGCAAGTTTCTGCTACTTTTCCTCAGTGTCTGTCAATCACAGTTATAATACATTAGTGATTTGTTTTACTAACAACTAAATAGTTCTAAAATTGTAATTCACTATTAGGCAAACAGGTCCGAGGTTCTCATTCACTATTAGGCAAATAGTACTGGAGTTGTTGTTATTCACTATTAGATGAACAGTTGTGGAGTTGATGTTATTCACTATTAGATGAACAGTTTTGGAGTTGTTGTTATTCACTAATAAATGAACAGTTCTGGAGTTGTTGTTATTCACTATTAGATGAACAGTTCTGGAGTTGTTGTTATTCATTATTAGATGAACAGTTCTGGAGTTGTTGATATTCACTATTAGATGAACACTTCTAGAGCTATTGTTATTCACTTAGATAACGTTCTGATTGTTGATATTCACTATTAGATGAACAGTTCTGGAGTTGTTTATATTCACTATTAGATGAACAGTTCTGGAGTTGATTTTATTCACTATTAGATGAACAGTTCTGGAGTTGTTGATATTCACTATTAGATGAACACTTCTGGAGTTGTTGATATTCACTATTAGATGAACAGTTCTGGAGTTGTTCACTTTTAGATAACATCTGGAGTTGTGATCACTCACTTCTAGCATGTTAACAAAGATAAATTCTGGAGTTGTTGATTATTCACTTTTAGATGAAACTTTCTGAGTATGTTATTCACTTTAATTAGTGATACATATTAATGAACACTTCTAGAGATATGTTATTCACTATTAGATGAACACTTCTGAGAGTTGTTATTCACTTTTAGATGAACACTTCTAGAGCTATTGTTATTCACTACTAGATGAACATTCTAGAGTTTTGTTATTCACTATTCTAAAATGAACAGTTCTAAGTGATTGTTATTCACTATAGATAAACGTTCTAGAAGTATTGTTATTCACTATTAGATGAACAGTTCGGAGTTGTTTATTCACTATTAATGAACAGTTCTGAGTTGTTGATATTCATTATTAGATGAACAGTTCTGGAGTTGTGTTATTCACTATTAGATGAACAGTTCTGGAGTTGTTGTTATTCACTATTTAAGATGAACAGTTCTGGAGTTATTGTTATTCACTATTAGAATGAACAGTTCTGGAGTTGTTGTTATTCACTATTAGATGAACAGTTCTGAGTTTGTTATTCACTATTAGATGAACAGTTCTGGAGTTGTTGTTATTCACTTTTAGATGAACAGTTCTGGAGTTGTTGTTATTCACTATTAGATGAACAGTTCTGGAGTTGTTGATATTCACTATTAGATGAACAGTTCTGGAGCTGTTGTTATTCACTATTAGATGAACAGTTCTGGAGGTGTTGTTATTCACTATTAAATGAACAGTTCTGGAGTTGTTTTTATTCACAATTAGATGAACAGTTATGGAGTTGTTGATATTGACGTTTATATGAACAGTTCTGGAGTTGTTGTTATTCACTTTTAGATGAACACTTCTAGAGCTATTGTTATTCACTATTAGATGAACAGTTCTGGAGCTGTTGTTATTCACTTTTAGATGAACACTTCTAGAGCTATTGTTATTCACTATTAGATGAACAGTTCTGGAGTTGTTGATATTCACTTTTAGATGAACAGTTCTGGAGCTGTTGTTATTCACTATTAGATGAACAGATCTGGAGTTGTTGTTATTCACTTTTAGGCAAACAGTTCTGAATTTGATTTTCGTAATCGATCTTCTTATAGATCTTATAATCCATATACATTTTCTTTCCTACAGGTCTGCATTATAGACATGTAGGTTCTTTATATGCCTCCATAAGGCACAGTATTGTTCCCAAAAAACAATGTTTCTAGAGGAAAATACCTTTGTAATACAGCATGCCTAGGAACAAGCTACAATTTTAAAAAAGCAGGTGGACGTACATTATGGGCCAACAGACTATGAATACCATATTAATGATCAATGAAACACTGATTTGTCTGTAAAATGAGTGTAATTTATTTTTTAAAGTTTCATTTCTGCTAAATTCGGTTATGATTTGATTGCACCCTCATAGTGTACAAAAATATGTGTATACAATAAAAATTTACGTGTTCAATGACAAGTATTGTCCATGCCTATTAAGAATCATCACCACTATCCTACATTTATTATTATATAACATCACCTTCAATACCTTGGGAACAGAACTTTACTTTTTTTTTAGTCTGTCCTGGTCCTGTCTACTGCCCATCCATATGTGAGGTATTTATGTCACCTATAGCATTGTCCCATGTATTTTAGCTGTAACAGTATGTCCTGTACTTTATTAAGCCTCTACGCACTACATTTGGACTTTTTGGCAAAGGTATTAGTCTAAAAGATTTCTTAATATATACAGTACCTCTGACTAAAGGTTCCAATGTATGCCACTGAACAGACATACAGTGATATACATCCTCCATTTATTTCAGTTGTAAATTTTTTTGAGGTGGTTCTGTGTATATGAAAGTTTGGTATGCTGTGCGTTTGTTTAAAATAAGTTATGCAAACACATACTACTCTAAAAGAGACCACAAAGACACTTTTCTGGCGTTATTAAAGGTGCCGCATCCCGCAGGTCGGGCTGCGGGCGCATTCGTTCCCCGGTATGCTCCCCTGCGCAGGGAGCGAGGGGCACCGCGGTCCGTGTATCAGGCCGCAGGCGCACTCATTCCCCTGGGCGCATATACTCACCCAGCCGTGCTCCTGCTCCCCTGCATCATCCTGCCGGCAGGTGCGCTTGTCCCCGCTCTTTAGGGCGCGTGCGCCGGCTCACTCTAATTTAAAGGGCTGGTAATCGGTTGATTGTCAGCCACTGGTCCAATATAATGGCTCCACCTCAAACTTACCCCCACCGGATCTTTAGTGCCACGTGCCTTGAGAGAAAGCCGTTCTTAGTGTATTTACATCTCGTCTGTGTTTTCGACCCTAGCCACATTTCTCGATCACGAATCTTCGCCACCTGCCCTGATCTGTTCGCCTGACCTTGACTACGAGTTTCGTCTCACAATTTGATACCTTCGCTGCACCTCAGCTGCCATCGCAAGCTAGTCGCATCAGGGGTAGCGACCTGGTAGGACTCCGACCGCAGCAAGTCCATCCTGGTGAATACCGGGACCTACTTAGACTGCTCCCTGGCGTGGCCATCACCACCGCTTGCGGTGGTCCAGAGGATCCACTACTCCTGTCGTTACATCTGGCCTTTATTGAGTGAATGGAATAATATATGTTGGACATATTTGCTAAATGTAGGGCTTAGATGCAATGTAAAAAAATCTCATAATCAGCAAAGTTTGATCAAATTGGGATGTAAAATACCATATGGATAGAGTGTGGTGTGTAGTTAACTCCTAGGGCTTTTAAATTCATGCTGGCGTCCATGAAATGTAATAATAATAATCATAGTATTCTTTATATATAGTGCCAACTTATCTTGCATCTCTTTTCAATTCAGAGGGTACATAAACAAAATCAGATTACAGAGAAACAAACTATTCAAATAAAATGCATGATAACCCTGCTTGCAAGAGTTTACAATCTATGAAGATTAGGGGTGAAACAAGACATATTGGGCCACATGTATGAATCCCGCCGGGTCGGGGCGCACCTTTCCGCCAGTTTTCCGGCGGAATTTGCGCCTGATTTATGTCGGGGCCGGGGCGCGCTCATACATAGCATGTAAAGTCCGCCGCGCCTCGCCAGTGTTTTAGGCGCAGTGCGGGTCCGAGGCGCAGTGCGGAGCTGCGCCTATGATTCGGCGCCGGAGGTAGTGCGGTCATAAATGTGGGGTAAAGTCCGGCGCGCCTGGCCAGTGTGTTAGGGCCATGGCGGGGTCCGAGGCGCAGTGCGGCGCTGCGCCTATGATTCGCCGCCGGAGGTAGCGCACTCATACATGCGGGGAAAAGTTCCCTGCGCCTCGCCAGTGTGTGTGGGGCGCAGTGCGGCGACATGGGCGCAGTGCGGGACTTAGGCGCCGTGCAAGACTGCGCCGAAAAACAGTTCCGATGCGAGACAGGCTGGAAAAGCGAGAAATCATTCCACATGTCGGTGCGGAGTATGAATCAAAAATCGCCTTTATAAAGGCGTTCAACATTTTCAGGAAAAGAGCTGAACCCTAAAAAAAAAAAAATACATAAAACAAAATCACTTTCCAAATATCCTAATTCAAGAATTAGGATATTGGAAATTGCCGGGAAATACAGTAATTCAAATTCTGAAAGCTATTCTGATTGGTCGGCATAAACCGGCCAATCAGAATAGGAGCGACAGTGAACCATTAAAACCTATGGGGAAGTTTAGACCAATCAGAATCCACGGCGGGATAGTTCTAAATACAGTAAAAATGTTGAAAAGAGCTGATTGGTTAAGCTACCGGGGACTTGGCTAGCTCAGCCAAACAGAATAGGAGCGACAGAGACCCATTCTAGCCTATGGAGAAGTTTAGCCCAATCAGAATCCACAGCGGGATAATTCAAAATACAGTAAAAAGATAGAAAATAGCTGATTGGCTGAGCTAGCGGGGGCTGGCTATCCCAGCCAATCAGAGCGCAAGCTACTTCTCCCATTATAGTCTATGGAGAGATGGGCGCAATGCAATCTCGGCTCTCAGCGCCGTGCGGCATGAAGTATTAATAAAAAAAATCATTTTTATTAAGTGTAAAACATTATCAGATAAAGAGCCGAACCCTTCTTTACAAATAAAGCAGTTAAAAACCCGAACAACGCGTTTGTCGCCGAGACCGGCGCTACATAGGGAATTGCAATAGAGAGAATCGCCGGGAAATACAGTAATTCAAATTGTTTAAGCTATTCTCATTGGTCGGCATAAACCAGCCAATCAGAATAGGAGCGACAGTGTCCCATTATAACCTATGGAGGAGAATTGACCAATCAGAATAGGAGCGACAATGTCCCATTATATCCTATGGAGAAAAATTGACCAGTCATATTCCAAGGCGCGACAGTTCAAAATACAGTAAAAATGCAGAAACGAGCTGATTGGTTGAAGCGGCGGGGGCTCGTCCAGCTTAGCCAATCAGAGCGCGAGCTAATTTCTCATAGAGTTCTATGGGGAAAAGAAATTCTGAGTGCGCTCTGTGATTGGCTAAGTTAAAAGAGGCGCCGTTATTTGGACCAATGGGAGAGCGAGCGACGCTCCTAAGGGTTTTCTAATGCAATCTGAAATCAAACTGTACACGGCCGAAATCAAATTATAAGACTGCAGAAGTGGTCCTGATGTGTATATAAAAGGAATAATAATATGGGGTAACGAAAAAAAAATATTAAATCAATAAAATCATGTTTATTTCTTTATTTTCGTTAGCCAAGGATCAATAGTATGGGTGCAACGAAAATAAAGAAATAAACATGATTTTATTGATTTAATATTTTTTTTTTCGTTACCCCCATATTATTATTCGTTTTATATACACATCGGGACCACTTCTGTAGTGTTATAATTTGATTTCAGCCATCTACAGTTTGATTTCAGATTGCATTAGAAAACCCATAGGAGCGTCGCTCGCTCTCCCATTGGTCCAAATAACGGCGCCTCTTTTAACTTAGCCAATCACAGAGCACGCTCAGAATTTCTTTTCCCCATAGAACTCTATGAGAAAGTAGCTCGCGCTCTGATTGGCTAAGCTGGACGAGCCCCCGCCGCTTCAACCAATCAGCTCGTTTCTGCATTTTTACTGTATTTTGAACTGTCCCGCCTTGGAATATGATTGGTCAATTTTTCTCCATAGGATATAATGGGACATTGTCGCTCCTATTCTGATTGGTCAATTCTCCTCCATAGGTTATAATGGGACATTGTCGCTCCTATTCTGATTGGCTGGTTTATGCCGACCAATGAGAATAGCTTAAACAATTTGAATTACTGTATTTCCCGGCGATTCTCTCTATTGCAATTCCCTATGTAGCGCCGGTCTCGGCGACAAACGCGTTGTTCGGGTTTTTAACTGCTTTATTTGTAAAGAAGGGTTCTGCTCTTTATCTGATAATGTTTTACATTTAATAAAAATGATTTTTTTATTAATACTTCATGCCGCACGGCGCTGAGCGCCGAGATTTCAGTGCGCCCATCTCTCCATAGACTATAATGGGAGAAGTAGCTCGCGCTCTGATTGGCTGGGATAGCCAAGCACCCGCTAGCTCAGCCAATCAGCTCTTTTCTGTCTTTTTACTGTATTTTGAATTATCCCGCCGTGGATTCTGATTGGTCTAAACTTCTCCATAGACTAGAATGGGTCTTTGTTGCTCCTATTCTGATTGGCCGAGCTAGCCAAGCCCCCGCTAGCTCAGCCAATCAGCTCTTTTCTGTCTTTTTACTGTATTTTGAATTATCCCGCCGTGGATTCTGATTGGTCAATCCTTCCCCATAGGTTTTAATGGTTCACTGTCGCTCCTATTCTGATTGGCCGGTTTATGCCGACCAATGAGAATAGGTTTCAGAATTTGAATTACTGTATTTCCCGGCAATTTACAATATCATAATTCTTGATATTGCGCCGTTCTAGAGTTTTGGAAAGTGATTTTTTTTTATTATGTTTATTTTTTACGTTCAGCTCTTTTCTGACACTGTTTTCCGCCTTTATAAAGGCGATTTTTTTCGGATTCATACTCCTGCTGCACGGAGCGGAGCGCCGAGATTTCTGTCGCGATCTTCTATCTGCTTCCTCGCATGTTCGGATCCTGCTTCACTTCGCCTCTGCCGGAGCATTTAGACCCAAAAAAACCTGGTCTGCCTGTCAGGGCTGCCGAGCGCTGCACTGCGCCTCGCTTTGCCGACTCGCCATCGTACATGCCTCGGGGTTTTCGAGCGCGCCGCGTCCCGCCCCGGAACGCCTACCCCGTGCCCACTGCCCGCCCCTTCATGCGGGGCGCAGCTGAAAGTGGCGAACACTGCGCCTAACACCGCATCCCTGCGTCCGACAGCGGGATTCGGGCTGGGAGGCGCAGTATATGCCAAAAAACGGGCGAAAAGCCCGATCATACATGTCGCCCATTGTATTTAGTGCATCCCCTTTGAGACCTAGATTCTCCTTAGGAGACATGACAGCTAAATACGTTTTGAAGTGCCTATCTGCACTAGAAAGATAGCAGGATGGAGCAGGTACTCTATGATTACTCCATCAACGTTTAAAGGATTACATGTTAGTAAGCAAAATATCCAAATTAATGAAGTTCATGGGAAGCTTATCTGGCCGCCAAACTATCAAGAGCCTCACAGCTGGTATTCCACAAAAGGAAGTGTCAGTTCTTATCAAGTCTTAAATTAATAAACCTGTAGGAATTATACATAGTAAATGTAATAGCATCAATTTTAAAGAATAATAATGTGCAGATGTGCCGTCAACATATCTACATCATAATGGCAGTAGAGCCTGCCCTTATCACATCTCAGAGATGCAGGAACACATTGTATATTGTTCCTGTAAATGGCTGTTTGTGCACAAGGAACCCAATTGTTTGGTTTGCAAAATGTAAAAGCTGAAATAAAAATATCTAGAGAAAGCTATTTTGCTACATGCATACTGATATAAACCGAGGCTGAGAGTCTAAACGCAGTTAGTCTGCTTCTCCTCCAGCTGCAGTCGTATTCTATTCTTTGAAATGTTTTCTATGCTGCTTATTTTGAATCTGTATTTGTATACAGATACACAATAAATGTAAATGGTTATGGTCACATCTGTCAGCATCAGATTGAAAATCCATGTTTCTTGTCTGGAAAGTAACCTTTCAGCTGGATGGAAGAACATATGCTATCAGAGATTTTACTAACTTTATGGAATAGGGGACAGTAAATAGTGGATGATGCATTCATGTTTGTGCTTCAATAAGGGCATTTACACTCAATACATTAATCTGATATAATGCTTCATACAGCCAATAGTGACACATTATAGCAAAGCAATTTAGTTTCATTTCTGTTATATTTTCACTCTCATGACTGCTATCATACATACTGTATCTGTACGGTCCCTTAACATACAATATTTATTGGTTCTGGTAAGACCATTGCATAACTCTATGGAAAACGGGTCATTGGTTCTGAAGTTTAAAATGTCACCCAACATAATGCAAAATTAATATAAAAGAAAATTAAGCTGATAACTAATACCGATAAAGCAAGTCTTTACATACATAATCAGGAAGAGCTGCTGGAAGCTGGAAATCACTTTGTATTTGAGGATAGCAGCCTCTTTGGATTATGTAGTTTATATACAGTGTACCAAATAAAAAGGGGCTCTCACCTGATACCCAATTGAGCTCCTCATTCTGGCACATGTAAAGAGCAGTACAGAATGTGTAGTACTGCACTGTACTGTAGGAAGGCGCTACTCGACCACCAATCACTTCATACACTTCACTAATACAGATGTCTTACAAGTAAAATGATCATGATAATTAGTTGGATCTTCCAATCAATCACATATGTTGCAGATGGACACTGTCTGTAACACTGTCGGGCTAGTGTGGTTTTGAAATTCAATCCCAGGAAAGACTATTGTATGGCAAAGTATTGTATCCTGAGGCCACTGTAACTTGAGGGACCACTGTATTTATATATTTAAATGACTTTGGCACATAAAAGGGCCACTGTATTTTTTATGCAGTTTTTTTAGCAAATCCAGCAGAAAGGAGAAGTATAAATCGTTCTTTTATTTTCCTCTTCCACCTAAATCCACTTCTAACTGTGGATTAAAGAAAAATATATCAAAATCTACAGCAGGTTTTTTTTATGTCTGTGTGAAACCACCCTAGCTGTGTCACCAAATGAGAAAATGTCAAACTTAACCCAGTTGGAAACATTTTAAGACAATGTATTGGCATCATGTCTCCCTCAAATCAGACTTCCACTGTTTCCTCATAAATGTTTGCACTTTACTTTGCTGAGATACAATTTCCTTTTGACAAAAAAGGAACTGATCTCCTGAATAGGATGCAAAAGGGGATTAAGGATGGTTTTACAGGTGTAATATGGCTACCTTTTAACCCTGATGACCCCCAGTTCTACGGAACTAAACTTAGGTCCTATAGTTGTTAAAAATTCAGATAGAAACAGTAATATGGGCAATAAAATATGACCATGTTGTAGCCATGCTCAAATGTGGGACTTAAGTGGTAAAATACCGAGAGATACTGTGAATATTTTGTTACACAAGTACATGCTAAGGTGAGGCAATCTAAATCATCAAGTCCATGCACATAAGGAAAGTGTCGTCCAGGGGCTCATATATCTATTGGCCCTAAGTACCATAAGGCATCATGCAAGTATTACCATCATGATGATGTCACCAATGTGTGTTATCTTGGCAGGTTATTGGTGAATGAATCTAATATAATACTTGGCCATTTTTTTACTCTCTTATATGCACTGTTGATAGCATCTCTGTATATCTTTGCTTATGTCATTATCAGCTTTTTAGGTTGTTTGTGCTAAGGGATGCACTACTACTGCCAACTATCTTCTGTACATTATTTATATATTTTTGATCAGCTTATTTGACATTTTTTCACTGTCGTGGTGGTATATACAGCTTGAGTTAGCTGTGGTCTATGATCCCTGATGAATCCTGGTACAACTACAGGAGGAAACACGTTGGAAGAAATAAGGCAAATCCACTAAAAACATGTTGAGGTGGAGATAAGGTTAATTCATTTACTGAGATAGAAGCAGTATTTAACCCGTATGATCTATCCCCTGATTGTTAACGTGTCTAACTGTTTTGGTAGGGTTAATAGAGTTATCATTATGTAAGTTAGGTTCCGGTTGGAGTCGCCCCTATTGGGGCGGGTGCTCCATATTGTGGATAGTTAGGAAGCAGTTTGGTGTTTGTAGGGGGTAATAAAGTTTAATAGGCTTTTGCTTTCTTTTGTTTTGGTTGTTTATTTTATTTTATAATGGTATTTATTAATGGTTAAGTTTTATGAACATATCGTTGGTCCATGCAATTCCTCTGTTGTGGTCAGTTGTAGTGATTTTTGGAGTCGCTGGTATTTCTTATGTATTGGGTTACCCAGTACTGATATTTATTGGGTTGTTGTTTCTTGTCCTGATGACCCCCAGTTCTATAGAACTAAACTTAGGTCCTATAGTTGTTAAAAATTCAGTAAGAAACAGTAATATGGGCAATAGAATATGACCATGTTATAGCCATGCTAAAGTTGTGGGACTGAAGTGGTAAAATACCGAGAGATACTGTGAATATTGTGTTACACAAGTACATGCTAAGGTCAGACAATCTAAATCATACAATTCATCATTTTATATTTTAATTATTTAAGATATATGATCCTGCCTAGCAAATGTCTTTTAAACTGCCATTGTACATGGTCTACAAACTTATTGACCTCTTTGTATTTAAAATTGTGTCATCAGTGCACATCCCGCCTATACATTCACTCTGCTGTATCCAACTATAGCATAAAACAACAAAATGTTCTTCTCTTACTGATAGCTCCCAAGCTGCCTATTACTTTTTCCAATTGGATGACTATGATTCATGCATTTCAAAGTCTATCTGAATATAATCCAAAGGGATCATTATTTGTGAGAAAGTAAGTGACTTAGTATGGATTAATAGCATTGACTTGTATGGGGAGATGAACTACTTCTGTAAATGAGTGCTAATCCTTGCAGGGTACTAACCAGTAAATAATGCAGATGTCTTCATTAAGGATCCAGATTTGTGGTTATGGTAGCAGTGACATCCAGGAAAGTCAGTGACTTTCTGTGACTTTCAGAAATCATTGTTTTTAATAACTACCAGTAAAATCCAAACATCCTATCTCTAATGGGACTTGGAAATGAAATATGCTGCGTAGTGCAGTCAGAACATACTGAATGAGACATCATGAAATTGTCATAAGCATAACTAAACAATGGTTGTTCTGCTTTCTAGATTGTAGCTTCAGAGATTTGCGTTCTCAGCAAATAAAAATGTCTGTCTTATCCACATGGGTGACATATTTACTGGTTTGATAAGCAGTAGGCAAAAACAGTATAACTGCCTGGAAACCCCCAGAAGCATTTTTAAGGAGAATTATTGTTGCAAACACTTTTGCCAGTATGCAAGGTACACACAAGGCAGCTCTTCCAGGTTGTATGTTGCTGCTATTCTCTTCATGATGAAACGGTTACCAGCCATATTTTGCTTTACACAGCATCGTCTAGCTTATTTCCGTTCATGTTACAAGTGACGCTATGACACATGGATATTCATTTTCCATTGAAACTGGAAACTAAAACAAAAAAGACTCCTATTAACCCACTAAACTTCAGTCTACAGCAGAAACCATAGCTTCCAAACCAAAACACATTTAACCGGCACACTAACTTATTATATTATGATTGTGCAAGTTCTTGTATCGGTTATGTACCTGTTGTGCCAAGGCTATGACTGTTTAAAAAACTTGTAATGGGAGCAGCACCGTCCAAACTCAGCACTCAATGTGCACAAAAATAGATAGATGCAACAGACCGTCCCAGGTGTGTCAGTCTTCACTCACCCATTGGAATTCCATAAACATATAAGCATTGACGTCAACATCTTCCATAAAAAACATCTTTAATTCATGTGAGCAGCATACATAAAATGCAACGTTTCAGCCCATATAACGTGGCCTTTCTCAAGCAGTCTTGAGAAAGGCCACGTTATACGGGCTGAAACGTTGCACTTTATGTATGCTGCTCACATGAATTAAAGATGCTTTTTTGATGGAAGATGCTGACGTCCATGCTTCTATGTTTAAGGCTATGACTGTTGTCAGTCATCAGATGAAAGTTATGTTTTTTAATTTGGCTGAAGGTGTAAGGGCACGATACTCCACCCCTTTGTTCTTTAATGCTTGAAGCACATAGGATGAAATTGTTGGTCAAAATATAAATCATAGCTGTGCTTAAAGGGGTTTTGCCACAATCTAATGTTGGCGTGGGATCCTCCAAAATGGGTATTTAATCACTTTTCCAAATATATGTGAAGCTTGTGGGATCCACAGCCTTCCTTACATGCCCTTAGTTTCCTGACAGTTTACATTAGACACGACCAGGAGCTGGCAGGAGCTGATCTGGACAGGCTTGCATTATTTGAACTTCTTATCTGATGGTGGGGAATATGAACAAGCTTTGAAGGGACTGGGGAGAAAAGATCCTGTGTTTTTTGTATAGAGAATACACTGGTTGTAATGTAATTATCTGAGTAAACATGTAGACATTCCCTGGCTTTATAAGGGACTGGGGAGAAAAGATCTTGTGTTTTTTTGTATAGAGACTACACTGGTAGTAATGTAGTTATCTGAGTAAACATGCAGACACTCCCTGCCTCCCTGCTCAGCCCTCCCCCCTCCCACTGCATTAGTTTGTGAACAAATGAAAGAACACTGCCTGCTCGGAGCATATCTTCTCTCCTGTGCATAATACAGTTATCCCCTGTGGATTAGCCAAGCAATGTTTACTCAACTAAAGAGACTGAATATCAGGAGCGTGCATGGGGTGTGGTGCAATGACATCACAGAGGAAGTACTTGTTTGGTTTTTTTTTAAACACAGAAACATAACGCCCCTTTTTTCAAGCCTCAAGAGGGGAGTATCAGCCTGTAAGGTAAGGAACTTACTTCTTGGCAAAACCCCTTTAAAATTCTTAATTCCCTTGATTTGGTTAAATGTGCAGGTATTTAGACATAAAATAATAAATGTTCCAAATGTGCAACTCCGTTGAAGTGCTGCGCCATCCTCATTTATTTCTTCTGAACGCAGACATCCAAATGGCCAATCAGTGGCTATAGTGGTCTTGTGCCAGTGCCATTTGGCCAGCTCACTTCTAAACAGTGACATTATGCAGTGGCACATGACTGCTGCAGTAGCAGGGGCGTTGCTAGGGTCCTAAAACATCTGGGGCCCGGGCCCTTTGTGTTTTGCTCAGTAGGGCTGGGTTCACACGACATTTTTTCACGCCACATTGTGAACTGCGGATGTATTTTTACAGAGAAAAACCTTCTGCTCCTGTCACTAATTTTCAGCATATTCCACATAGAGTGACCCTATATCTATATACCTGCCTCAGCAGTCACAGCACAATGAAAATCACCAATGACAAATTTACTTTTTCAAAACCACTCACCTCCGTATGACAGTGTAATATCCCTAAATAACAGTCACCATATAATCCACTGATACATGGAGCAAATCTACCAGACAAATGATTGTTACTAAAAACACTCCTACAAAACCAAGACCCAAATCTATTACTACAAATGACCAAATAATCCTGCCAGACCCTGACTGAATGTGGCCCCCACATGTGACTATCAGCTGTACACAGGCTCTGATTACATATACCACCGCCATACAGGGACCATATAGTGGTAGATACTTGTTGTATGTAGACTCTGCAGAAATATAAAGTGATTACACTGCAGTTACATTTAGTGACTCACAGGAGACATCATTTCTGATCAGCGTCGTTCACTTTCCCTTTTCTTCTCCATCCGGTTCACACCTTCATGCTGATTTCTCCCGGCCACGACTCGTCCCTGAGGATTTGGACACAAATATCTTAGAATCCTCACATTTTCAGCAACTCCTTACTTATAGGTATATAAGTCCCCTCATTAGGGAGGGGTATAGGTCCCCTCAATTAGGCAGGAATATAAATATAGGGGCACTTAGGCAGGGAATAAGATATAGGGTCAATGTCAAGCGGGATAAAGAAATAGGGTCCCCTCTCAGGCAGGTTATAAATATAGGGCACGAGCAGGTAATAGGGGCTCAGACCCGGAATATAGGCCACAGGCAGTATAGGGGCCGCAGGGAGTATAGGGGGCCACAGGCAGGTATAAAGGGGCCACAGGCAGTATAGGGGGGCCCCAGGGAGGTATAGGGGGCCACAGGCATATATGGAGCCACAGGCAGGAAAAGGGGGGCCACAGGCAGTATAGGGGCCACAGGCAGTATATGGGCCGCAGGCAGTATATGGGGCCGCAGGCAGTATATGGGGCCACAGGCAGGTATAAAGGGGGGCCCTAGGCAGTATATGGGCCGCAGGCAGTATTGGGGCCACAGGTCACATATTCAGCACTCCTCAGTATAGGATAAGTCCACAGTAGGTAGTGATGGTCCCTCATAGGCAGTTATAAATATAGGGTCCAAGGCAGTATAGGGGTCCAGTCAAGCAGGTATATGGGCCCTAGCAGTATATGTGGGCACAGGCAGGTATATATGGGGCCCGACAGGAAATATGGGCCACAGGCAGTATAGGGGCCGCAGGCAGTATAGGGGGCCACAGGCAGTATAGGGGGCCACAGGCAGTATAGGGGACCACAGGCAGTATATGGGGCCACAGGCAGGGATATGGGGCCACAGGCAGGGATATGGGGCCACAGGCAGTAGAGGGGGCCTCAGCAGATATAGGGGGCCACATGCAGGTATAGGGGCCACAGGCAGTATATGGGGGCGCAGGCAGTATATGGGGCCGCAGGCAGTATATGGGGCAACAGGCAGGTATAGGGGCCACAGGCAGGTATAGGGGGCCATAGGCAGTATATGGGGCCGCAGGCAGTATATGGGGCCACAGGCAGCATATGGGGCTGCCGGCAGTATATATGGGGCCACAGGCAGGTATATGGGGCCTCAGGCAGTATATATGGGGCCACAGGCAGTATATAGGGGGCCACAGGCAGGTATAGGGGGCCATAGGCAGTATATGGGGGCCACAGGCAGTATATAGGGGGCCACAGGCAGGTATAGGGGGCACAGGCAGTATATGGGGCCGCAGGCAGTATTTATGGGGCCACAGGCAGGTATATGGGGCCTCAGGCAGTATATATGGGGCCTCAGGCAGTATATATGGGGCCACAGGCAGGTATAGGGGGCCGCAGGCAGGTATAGGGGGCCACAGGCAGTATATAGGGGACCACAGGCAGTATATAGGGGTACTGAGGCAGTATATAGGGGCACTGAGGCAGGTATATGGGGCCACAGGCAGTATATAGGGGCACTGAGGCAGTATATAGGGGCACTGAGGCAGGTATATGGGGCCACAGGCAGTATATAGGGCCACAGGCAGGTATATAGGGGCACTGAGGCAGGTAAACGCTATAAAAATAACAACATTAATACTCACCTTAGTTCCCCCGGCGAGCGCGCTCTGTCCTCTTCAGCCCACGCTCCTCCGGCAGCTCCTCGGCGCACAGCCTGTGACGCGCTGTGCGCCCGAGGACAGGCAGCGGTGTGATGAGGTCAGTACATCGCGCCGCTGCCAGCTGAGCCGTACGGGGCCGCGGCAGGTCCTCAGTGCAATGAGGACCCGGCGGCCCCGCTGTGTCGGACCCGGAGATGGTCCGACACTGTCTGCGGGGCAGGGAGCGCTCGCTCTCTGCTCCGCAGAAGCCCTCCGCTGTATGTGCGTCCAGCGGACGCACATGTAGCTGCAGGGCAGGTCGGTGCTCCAGGCCCATGGCAGCGGCCTGGAGCCCGGGAGGTTCGGGGCACAGGGGGTTTTATTCGGGGCCCGAGCCCCAATAAAACAGCCTAGCAACGCCCCTGTGCAGTGGTGAGTTCCCCATACAGAAGAAGGGAGAAATAAAGAGAAGACCAGAGAGAGTGAGGGCAGCACAGCTGGATTCAAGGTTAAGGGTAGAGGTGAATATCTGTTTTTTTTCCTTTTCTTTTTTTAAATTGACTATATCAAGCTAAAATTTAAAATTTTAAAGTGGACAACCCCTTTAAAGCTCCTGGGCTTTAATGTAAAATCTCTGAAAAAGGAATACAACAGCACTCCAGTAGTTCACTTTATTCACATAGACTTTTTTTTAAGCTACAAAAGAACCCATATGGTATCAACACAATGGTAACAGCATTACCATTTAGATTCTCACTTGATAAATCTACAGATACACTGTTATAATGTTGTTTTATTCCTTTTTTCTGTATTGATGCCTGAATGCGATGTTGTAATCCCATTTCATTTGGAACATGTATACACACACAGAGAGTTGGAGTTATACTGCCTTATCTCCTGTCTATTACATCCAAATTTAAAAAGCTGTGATAGAGCCATCTGTAGTCATAGTATTCTTGTATGGGGAAGAAGGACTTTTTGAGCCCCTAAGTCGCTAGGTTCCAGATATAACTTCACCCTTGCCAGTCCCTGTAGCTATATACCTGGCACTATTATAAGTTTGCTGTTTACTTTTAAATAAGGATAAATATTATTATTTAAATTGTTTTCCTTTCTTGTATATCAAAGCAATAATCCCCTATCCAAATAAATTATGTCAAGCTACTCCCAGGACTATGATCACATACAGGCAGTCCCTGACTTACACCGTTCCAACTTACATCTGTCCCCTAGTTGCAAACGGAGATTTATGGGGCATGCTGGCACTTGTAGTTCTATGTCCCACAGTAGTCAGAACTGTGAAATGACAAGTTCCTGCATGAAATCTTCTTAACAGGGAAACAGACAGCAATTCAAATGTAAAAACCCTTCCCTGCACTATCCAAAACTGAAAAAAAAACCTTTGTGCTGGAGTTACATGTAATACCTGTTCCGACTTACATACAAATTAAACTTAAGAACAAACCTACAGTCCCTATCCCGTTTGTAACCCGGGGGCTGCCTGTACTGTGCTACACCTATTAAAGCATGGCATGAAGACATGGGCCCAGATATATGGAAAGTGTCTTAGGTAGTACTGTATCAAAGTTGAGCTGATACTTATGTTTGAAATTGTCTCACGGAACTTTATAAATGTGTCACGTCACAAGACAAAAATGTGTCTTAGCCTCGTCACTTTGAAAATGACATGAATAAAAACACATGAACTGCAACATTTTATGGCATGAGAACTTAAAGGGGTTTTATCGCTACAAAGATCATGTCTCAGATTATGGGGACAGTAAAAATAAGCACTTTTGTAATTGGGTTGCATTACCTCTGTCACTTGATTTAGCAGATATGAGCTTTTCTGTAAATCTGTATTCTGTTTCTGCTGCTGCTGGTCCGGACACGCCCCTGGCGGGATCCCGCCCCCCCAAGACACCTCCCCAGCACGGTGATTTGCTGGATGACATTTAATTAATCCAGTTTGGATACGCCCCCAGAAAGGAAACACCCCGGCCACACCCCCTGCACTGTGATTGGCTGCCTGCACACTTTGTGTTTTCTCCCCTCTGAGCTGTTAAAATCGATAGTGAAACCAAGGACTGCTGTCTGTATACTGATCTCCCAGCTCTAGCGTGAATGATCTGGGCAATGACTGGCTGTTTAAGTCACAGATCCCCTCATATAACAGAGTCTTATAGAGTCTCCTGCCTGTCAACAGGGGGAGAGAAGGGTAGGAGGGCAGTGTGCATTGCTCCATATAACCCAGTCTCCTGTCTGGTAACAGAAGGGGAGGAGGGAGGGGGCAGTGTACGCTCCTCACATGTCTCATCTGTGTGTATAACTGCATATAGCACAGCAAAGAGCATGTGGAGCCTGAAGGCTGCAGACATAACAAGCATGCAGGAGGCTACAGAGCTGTTATATCCAGACAGCCTTCTGCATCCCCTGCTTCATATAAAATGTTGATGTCACAGTTCTTCAGTGAGGGGAGACACGCCTCCTGGGAGTAGGGACAGCCTGCTGAGAGGAGAGACTCACCCCTGCATTACAAATTCAATCTCAGAGAATTAGCTGAACAGCACAAACAGTTTAAATGATAAAACTCCTTTAATAAATGTGTCTTGCCATAGGAATTTGCATAGACACACTCCTTGAAGAGTGTCACAGACAAAATTGTTGGTCTTGTCGGCACAAATGCTTAAAGGGGATGTATCGCTTCATCAGTTCGGCTGTTTTCTTGAAGCTTGATTCTATCAGTTCCTGAAATTCAGAGGCACTTCTTCCCCTCCCAGCTGGGTGTTTCTTAACTGAAGGGGAATGACATCATCCCCCACTTCACTGTTCATGCTCCCTCCTGAGTCAGTGTGTTCCCCCCTTCTGAGTCCACATGTCACTGTCCTCTCCCTATGCAGTCTTATTTTGTAAGAGCTGTTTGTTTACATACCACATGCCTGCATTCAGTCTAGACAGTCTTCTATGAACTCAGAGCACTGACCTCTTCTCCTCTCACAGTTGGAGGTTTGTTACAGTTGAATCCAGTCTTCTATGAACTCATCCAGAGCACAGACCCGTCTCCCTTCTATGTTTACAAACAGGAGCATTAGGCAATGAGGCACAATTCTGCTGTTTTCTGATTGTAGAAGCAGCTGCAGTGTCAATGAGGAGCTGCTAGCTGTATCGAGTGAAATTGTTGCTGGCCCCTTACATACAGGAGCATTAGGCACCGAGACACAATTCTGCTGTTTTCTGATTGCAGAAGCAGCTGCAGTGTCACTGAGGAGCTGGTGGCTATATAGAGAGAAATTGTTGCCGGCCCCTTATTCAGAGTGAGAGAGGCAGGACTGCATGCTCCCGTGAATATGAATGGGTGCTGAACAGAATGTGAATTAGTAGAGCCAGCAGCCAATGAAATGCAAGGAGGTGGGATCCGACCGCCACTGGGGAACAGTTTTTACACAAAACGAAGATAAGGCAGACTGTGAAAACAACACAGCTTTGCAAATTACATCCAATTGCAAAGTTGCTTGTTTTCACTGTCCCCTTATTCTGAAGACCATTTAATGAAATGATACAACCCCTTTAAGGAATATGTCAGATATGGAACACGCCATTATTTCAGTTGTAACCTACCCTACAAAAGACTGGTGCACCAACTTTCTGGGCCATGGTGAGTAGGTACATCATCTGTGGACTGCCTTGGTGTGGTGGCTCTGTTATAAGTTATCTCTGGGATCCACCGGACTATTAGCACTCATCCTTGCATTTTTAACAAGGGCAGTAAGTTTATCTAAAGTAGTTATCAGTGTGTTGTATACATATTCCCGTTTTCACTGATGAACCCCAATTACTATGGGGGAAACGCGTCGGATTTAATGAATTCATCCAGATTCATTTGGGATAACTGAATGTATACATCTTTGTTTTTGTCCTGTTTATGTTTTTTTTGTACAGTGATAGTTAGTAATAGGGTGTTGGTAGTTTAGGTAGGGGGGGAACGCCCTTATTGGGGCGATTTTCCCATTATTTGATAGGTAGCCATAGATGTAGGATTTAGTTTTGTATTAGTTTAGATAGATTAGGGGTTTTTTTTGTCTTTACATTTTATTTGTATTTATTAAAAGCTAAGTTTTATCTGCTTTGTGATCCCTAGGATTTATGCTATTGGCTTGTGGTTTCGACCATGGTTAGTAGGCCCAGAGGTCAAAGTACTACAGGTTGGGAATTTAGGTGTTAAAGAGAAATCTTTATGTTGTGCCACTTTTGGTTCATGTTTAAATAACTGAGCATTTGTCTTTCCCATCATTCTATTTGGAAGCTCAACAGAAATGGGTAATGAATGCGGCTTTAGAGAATTTATTGGTACATTACATGGCTGACAATCTGATTTGTGCTGCCAAGCAAGCCAGGTGTTTCTGTGAATATGTAGCATTGCAAACAGTTGTCGCCAATTGCTGTTTACTGAAGTGATGGAATGAAGTAAAAGGAAACAGTTTTTTTTAATTGTTTCTTTAAGAGAAACAGTATAATTTTTTTTCATGGTACTGAATAACAAATCAACATTAGGCTAAAGTTCTTTAGTCGCCAACAGTTACTGTCTTAAGGGACGTCAGATTTGCTTCATTAGTTTTACTCTTGGCTCATTTAGTTTGGATAAAAAATACTTCATTATTCTTAATATTTATTTTTCCTTTTTTATTGTTTAGCCATGATGCAGTTTTCCTACAGTTTTGTGAAAGCAAAGTTAATTTGCCAGCAGCTATGCACATGTTTACTCCCTTTCTTTTACCTTTGAGACTAACTGGGTCAGGTATAACAAATGTTCTTAACCCACTTTAGTCAGCAACCAGAGTAGCTGAAGTCGGCAGAAAAAAATGCAAAAAGTACATAACAAACAGCCAATGTCTAAGACTCTTTTGAAATATACAGATAAATGTTCGCCTCTTCCAGAAAGCTGTGATTAGTAGAAGATTCATCATAGTAATGAGAGTCTGAATATGTGTATTTGGATCCCAAGTAAGCCGTCACTAGTGTGTGCAAACTGCCTTTAATGATTCAATCACAGCTCAAAATATCTATAAAATATTGAGTGCAGCTATGAGTAATTTAGAGAAAGAAATATCTGCTGTTTTCTTAGAAAACTAGAAGTCATAAAAAAGCTAAGGAAGAATAGCTTCTCGTAATAGAATTGTTCTGTCATTTTCTACCACTAATCAGGTCACAGGGAACATGACATCATTTATGACTTACTTTACAGTGGTGTCATCAGCCATCAGTGATGTCACTACAGTGAAGTTGTCAGCCACTTCTTGACTTAATTGCATTTTTTTAACCTTTTAGAAGGGTGCTCCAACAGAACATTGATCTTGACATTTCCTGAGGCTTAGATCATGAGTGACCAGCTGTAATTGCTAGCAGCAAGTTTTCATTTCCCCACAGCACCGCCACAGAAGAAATGAACCATTACACAGTTTCCACTGAAATTACCAGACTGTCTTTGTAGAACACAGCTTTTTGGATAGGTGCTTTCTATAGCCAGTCTCCTTTATGACTGATGGGGCAGACCCTCTATAAAGCTCTAAATTTACTACTAAACAAGGTTTTTTTTTAAATCTAGACAATCCTGTTAAAGGGAACCTGTCACATAGGTTGTGAACCCCTTGCTGAGGGTAGCACAAGCTAGTGTCAGACCTGCTGTTTCCAGCGCTGTGCCCCTTATTCTGTGAGATACAGCAGTTTTAGAGCATTTACAATCGGGCATATCTATGGGAATGTTGACCCCTAAATTGGCAGAACGCCTGTTACCGGAGAATCCTATTACTCCAATATACCATGCTCTGCCCAAAATCCACAAAGAGGGATTTCCACCTGCTTTTCGACCCATCGTCTCAGGCATCAATTCTCTTACTGAGGGCCTGGGACGATGGGTTGATACACAGCTCCAACCATTGGTCTTACAAATACCAGGTCATCTCCGCGATACTAAACAGTTGGTTGGGATAATGGAGAATCTGGTTTGGTCCGAGGGTGCATCCTGGCTCACGTGCGACTTTGTAGGCCTTTATCCTAGCATCCCTCACCACCAAGCTTTGACAGTGCTATGAGAATTCTTTAATAAATTCAGTGAATACTCCATACACAAACAGGAATTTATTTTGAAGGCGGTTGATTTTTTACTCCACCACAATTATTTTTCATTTGATGGGAAATATTTTTCACAGGTGTGTGGGGGCCTCGATGGGGGCCCGTTTTTTTCCCCTTCACTACCAAACAATATACATGTCCTCTTTTTGAGGACATGTTTTTGTTTGCAGGAGAAAAAGATTCAAGGCACACATTTACTGGTATTGTCGATATATTGACGACCTGCTGTTCATATGGCAGGGTCCGTCGTGTTTGATCCAACAATTTGTCAATTACCTTAAGGCCGTGTTCACACGGCTTATTCCCGACGGATTTGTGAGCCGTATTGAGCTCACAAATCCGCCATGAATAAGGGGCGGGGGCGGGGGCGGGGCCGGAGCGCGGCGGGGGGCCCCGGGCTCCCGGCCCCATAGACAATGCATTGTTTAACGCCGCGTCCTCGCCGAAAAATAATGTGCATGCCCACTTTCCCTCCCCCCGGCGGATTCGCCGAGCGGGGAGGAGCGACGGAATCCACTGTTCTCTATGAGAGCAGTGGATTAAACCCTAATGACAGGGACGGATTGGGCCGTACTGAAGCGCAAATCCGGCGCGGAAATACGGGCCAATCCGTGCCCAAATAAGCCGTGTGGGGAAAAAGGCCAAAAAGTAATACTTAAAAATCTAAATTTACATAAACCCTCATCATGAGGTCAAATTGACTATTTGGATATCACATTTTTTGGGTAAGAGCAATGATAAAATAGAAATTATAAACCCTTTTTTTTAAAAAAAAAAAAAAAGCACGCAAAATTCCATTTTTTCAAGCCTCCTCTTGCCATCCAAGACATGTAGTGGAAAACATTTTCCCCCTTTGGGGAGTTATGTCGATTTAAAAAGGAATTTTTCACAGTCAAATCATTTTGGGAAAACAAACAAGAAAAAACACATGTTTTAAATTAAGACAGTGAGATTATAGCAAGAAGACACTATTGAAAGCATCAGAACGAGTTGAGTCCTTAGATAGGGGTGACTTATTAAAGTGCCAACCAAAGAGATCTAACCAGGGCAATATTAATAGCATTACCTTCAGTACACGCTATAGCAGACAATTTAAACAAATCGTTAATATTGTCAAAACATTGTTCCCCCTGTTATTCGCAACCCAAAATTTAAAAAATCTTTTCAAACTCAAGTTAGATTGTCTTCATAGACCCCCGAGCCGGGGACCCCCCTCTTCCACTTATTCCCCTCCTTAGCCACGATGATGGTGGATGGACTCCAAGGGTTTTCACAAATGGGGGCATTCCTGTACTTTTGCAAGCATGTACAGCCCTAATCAATTTGTATCTTTTAGTAACGGCAAAGGTTTCCCCTTTTAAACTAAAATTCAAAAAATGAAATAATTTGATTAGTTGCGCAGCCCCCGCTTTACAGTCTTTGGATTACTACGGTCCCTTAAAGTGAGGATCGATGACCCTATCCGATGCCGTCCCCTTTCACCTTTTTTAAACCTCTGCTTTTTCAGTACTTTGCTTACTAACTGCTGGGATGTCCGATTCACGTTGGGCATCGAAAGTCCTCGCCGCCTAGAGGCGGAGACGGAAAGAAGCTTTTGTCCAGGGAGGCTTGGGGGTTTTCCATTTACCACAGGTCCCCCCTTGGGCCTTAATATAAGAAGCTTACTTACCTTATTAGGAGGGTTTTCGTGACTTGGTAGTCGCCACAGCCCGATATTTATATTTATTTTTACTATACATGGGTCTTTCTTTGCTTGCATGTTTTTTGTTTTATATTTGATGTTTTTTATATAATCATGCATTGTGTCATGTGACCGGCTTTTTTCCGATATAGCCACGGTTCTTTCCGGTCCACAGACAGAGCAGTAGTAACAACCATGAGTAAGGGGGTTGTCACTCCCGAAACGCGTAGGTTCATCTAGCTCGAACGCACCCATGTAATTCTTCTGCTGCTATAATTGCATAACCCTTATCTCATTTTTGTGCATTCATACAAGATTTTAAAGAATTATGAATAAAGAAAGAAAGTTTTTTTATTAAACGGATTCCTCTTCATGCCTGATCAAGCTCCCCTCAGAGCGGTCTGGAAGCTGGTTACACTTACCTTTTCAGTTTTAGAGCATTTACCCCTCAAATCTTATTCATGAACAGATGTTAGCTCCACCCACCAAAGGCTAGCTCCGCCCACTGACAGTTTTTCACATGTTTCTACCTATTCAAAGTAATAGGTTTGTCAGTTGAGGTGGGCGTGGCTAGCCTCAGGTGGGCGGGGTTTGAAAAAAACTGACACTCTGAAAGACTCTTCGAATGACTCTTCTGGCTGAAAACTGCAGATTTGAGCATTAATTACACGAAAACTACAGCATCTTACAGAATAAGGGACACAGCGCTGGAAACAGCATGCCTGACACTACCTTGTTCTGTCTACAGCCGGGGGGGGGCAAAAACTATGTGACAGGTTCTCTTTAAAGAATAAAATCCATTCAAAACTTAACAATAGTCAAACAGTAGTAATTAGGGAATATGGAGATCATTGAGGGCCTGTTGATATATTCCTCCCTTTGTTAGCCAGAGCAGCTATTGCAAAAGTTTCATCTTCTGTCTGATTCATGTTTATTTGAATTTGTAGCTGTCTACTTTTTCATCCAATGGTAACAGCTATTCAGCAATGGACTATGTCAGCTAATGGACCAACAGTGATCTCCACGAAGGCTGTATTCATAATCGGGATTGCACTCTAATATATAAAATTTCTGATCATATAAGTGAAGAGCACTTTCATATAGCTTCTTTTCAAATGCAAAACAATGAGCCACATGTATGAAAACTGTTTAGGTCTAAAACTCACTTTTTTGCCCATATTAACCTATGGGCAACAAAGTGAATTTTAGACCTAAACCATTTGTTTAACACTCCAAAAAACGTACAATAACAATTCTTGGTATCACAAACAAGTTTTATGATAAATAACAATGTTTACATAACCTGTGGTTTGTTGCTTCAAAACGTCTCAAAGTGGAAATCATCCAAATATAAGGGTATGTTCAAACGCGTTTTGGATCTGTTTTTTGGTTCTGTTTTTAGATGCATATTCGGATCCGTGTTTCAGACCCTAAACAGACCCAAACAAACGAGGAGTCTATGGACCAACATTTTTTTACTAACTTAAAGCACAATGGGCCACATGTATGAATCTGTTTAGGTCTAAAACTCACTTTTTTGTCCATAGGTTACTATGGGAAAAAGAGTGAGTTTTAGACCTAAACAGTTTCATACATGTGGCCCAATGTGTCAAGAGAAAACAGTGTCTGAATCACATGGATAGCTAAAAGTGTCAAAAAGTTCTCACATAAAGTGACACATGTCAGATTTCAAAAATGGGGCTTTGTCAGGAAGGCCAAAACTGGCTGGGTTCTTAAGGGGTTAAGATATAGACCACATTTGTGGAACCACATGTAAAGTACCCTCTGCTCTGAATTGGAAACCCTTTAGTGGGGTGCAGAATTTTAGCACCTTTGATGATGCTTGAGCAATTTTGGCATGATAAGCATGGGTATGTTCATAATCCGGATTATCCAGTTGGGGCAACCTTATTTATTAGATTATTGTGTCATAAACCATGGTTTCATGAAATATTTAATTTGTCATTTCATTGAGTTGGTTACATCATTTTTATAGTAGATATTTTATTTGGCTACACAGCAGTACAGTATACAATACGGTATAGTTCAGTTCCACATAAACAGTTGTTCCATTAAACAGTGGAGAATATAGTTCACTATGTAGATTATACGGTATATCTGAGATTGTGTTTGTGCCAAGAGAACAGCATGGCAATTACTGAGACTTTCATTTCTTTTGGGGGCTGGAGGAATGCTTTGATGACCAGATGGTACCATGACACCAGGAGAAGGATATTTTTAGAAGGAAACATTCACAAATTGTATAAGATTGCTGTCTTTATACCTGTGAGCTACAAGTTAGTTCACAGAACTTTACTTTCACTGCTGCATCTTGTATTTCTTCTGGAGATTGTTATGGAGATTATTTGTTGCTACATATGGTAGAGCAAATGCAGATTCACAGTATTTTTGTGTGAGCTTCCCTTTAAGCAGAATGTTATAATATAACTAATCAATATCTCTGGATAGGCTGAAGGAAACATTTCAACTAAAAACACATCAACTAAAAAGTGTATAGAATGACTATTTACAAGAAATATACATACATACAAATAGTGTATATATATATATATATATATATATATATATATATATATATATATATATATATATATATACACAATAAGTACACACCTACACATGCAAAAATACACTGTGTATAAAAAACAGGCCTGAGGCCTATTTATGGTCCTAATGCTGAGCACATTGTCCCTCACACAGGCCATGCTCCCCTGTCTCTCACAGCTCCGTGTTTTCCTCCTCACACAGACCTCCATCCCCAGTCCCTCACAGTTTGGGCCCTTTCTCCTTCACACAGGCTCCCCTTCCACGTTTATCACAGCTCCGTGCCCTCTCTACATCATACAGGTCAACCTCCCACATCCCTCACAACTCTCCCTCACACAAGCTCCCCTTTACCATCCCTCACAGCTCCAGACTCTCACACAGACCCTTCTCCCCTAACCCTCACAGCTTTTGGCCCTCTCTACCTCCAATCCTCCATCCATCACACTTGGCCGACACTCAAAGGCAACCCGCCATGCTGTGGACTTTCTGCAGCTGCCTGTGAGTGTCGGTTCTGCTGCTTTCCAGGCCTGTTCCTTTTACCAAACTTGTGAATCAAGGGGCTCGCCAGCGGCTGGCCCCCTTGTTTTGCATTTTGATGTGGACCAGGTACGGCTGTACCCCCAGTACTTCCCTAATGGTAGACCTACCCACACTGATATAAGAAAAGCTGTCAATCACTGGACTTTCTCCATCTCTTAATGATTCCTATCAGCATTTTCTCTTTCTTTTTCTCTGAAATCCTGCTTCAAGTTATATAAACCTATGTATCACAGAGCTCAGCTTCTCTCCCTCGCTCACATCCTGAGCTCAGATAGGGTAGCAATAAAATACCTGACAGGTTCGTTCCTCAAACATGACGAAAAATGAGATGTGAATAGCACCAACATAGTAGCTAATGCATAAAACATAACCAGGACTGTGAAATAAGAACGTGTAAAGAAACATAGTTGCAATCCCTGCTGTTGCGGTCAATGGGACAAATATTAATAAGCTAAGGTATGCTAAGGTATGCTAAGGTATGAAAAGCTAAGGTATGACCTCAACAGTGTCGTGTCTAGTTTAATAAACCTCTTGATAAATCATGGGTTTGCTCCTTACATTGACTGTCCACTCTGTTTATTCAGATCCCAGACAAACAGTCAATCAAACAGTCAATCAACTTCTTAAGATAGAAACAAGTGAAGTTTATTATCACATCTTCAGGACAGTGACAGTCCAACAGATGACAAATTTCTCTTTCATCCATAATATAGGCCATCTCCGAGGTGGAAGCAATAAATCATTGTCTCCATTAAATCTGAACGACATTGTTGGCATACCTGATTTCACCCTGGTACAGTCTCTGTGGATTCAGTCAGCCAGCATCAAGTAAAACTTTACAGACCTAGGAATTTAGAGAAATTGAAACCATAAAGGATGATAGACTGGGGAACTTTTCTCTAACAGAACCAAGCTATAATGCTTAATATGTGAGCATCACCATACACAGTTTGCTATATACCAATACAACAATAGGTCGTTTTTAATCCCGTTTTGGGCTTTAAGAGTGCACCAGTTTTTGTTTTTTTTCTTATTGTCATATTTTAAAAGTCATAGTTTTATTACTTTTCTGTTGACGTAGCTGTATGAAGACTTTTTTCATTCTTGGTTTTAAGGATGAGTTGTAATTTACAGTGCCACCAGCTTAGGTTGCATAAAATCATTGCACTTTGCACTTGAAATGTATTTGATAGCTAATACAGATACTTTTTTGTATATTTTACTACTTTTTCAGAAACTTTACATACCTTTGAAAAAAGGAAAAAGCTTTCTCTTTGTCACATTCCAAAATCCAGAGCTGTTGTATTTTTCATTCACGTAGCTGTATGAGGGTTTATTTTGGTGGGTGAGATCTAGTTATTAGTAGTACCATTTTGGGATACATATGATTTTTTTGATCACTTCTATATGGATTTTTCAGGAGAAAGAAGGAGGTAAAATACAGCATTCTGGTATTGTTTTTAGGATTTCCTTAGCATTCAGTGTACAACTAATTGCATTAGTTTATTAGTATGGGTCATTTTGGATGCAGAGAACTAGTCATGTATGTATATTTTTTTATTTATTTTTACATAATACCACATTTTTGTAAAAAAAGGTATTTTCCCCCCTTATATTGTAATGTTTTATTTTCAGTGGTTGCACTTTTTTTGTTGTTGATACCAGTAGGGGACAAGACGATGTCATAACTTGATTGCTCATATAAAATATTGTAATGCTGTCTGTAATCCTATAAAGCCTTACCAAGGCCTAAAGATGTACAAAATTGGAAGACTTAAGGGTCTTTATTAAGCCTATGGCTGCCATGACAACCAATCAGTTTTCTTGGATTATGTCCAAGGGGTTCAGGGGTGCCTATAGAGATGATGACCTGTCTAATCCCTTAGATGCCATGACTGCTAATGTGCCGGTAGTACTGAAATAAGTTGTTGTAGATGACGTCCTGTTCACATTTTCTTAATTGTTTTCATTGTTCTGTTCTGTCATAGGAGCCAACAATTAAATGAACAGTGATGTTGGATCTCTTAGGGTATGTCCCCACTGCACGGGTTTTCGGCCGGTTTTTCAGCCGGTTTGCGGTTTTTCAGACCGCCTGAAAAACCGGCCGAAAATGAGCACAATTGTGCGCTATGGAAAACCCGTGCAGCAGCCCCCCCTGCACGGGTCTTGCCGTCGGACGGTTTTGCCGCCGGCGGTAAAACATTGTAGAAGCACAATCTTCCGTCTGGTTTTCGGACGGAATATGTGCTTCTCAATGGGAGGGGGGAGGGCTGTTCTCTGCTCATCGCGGAGAAAAGCCATCCCCCCCACGGCCGGTATTTGTCCTGTGCAGTGTGGGTGCGCCCTTACATTCCAGACTCCAACAATCTGTTTACTATTATGGAGTCCACCAGGTTTCTGTTATGGTGTCATTTTACTAGACAAGATAGATTAGCATGCTGTACTATTTTGACCAGGAGTTTTTACAGAATCTGTGATGAAGTCCCCAATGAAACTTCTGACACATATGCTCCCTGTTCATTTCATATAGTAATCTGAAAACATGGAAGTGGAGCACTTATTGGTTGCTATGGGCAACAAAGAAAGTCTCAGACCTAGACAGTTGTCATACATGAGCCCCAAAATGTTTCCATTGCTATTACAAATAAGGTTAACAAGCACAGTACCAAATTAGAAAAATAATTGTGTGTAGAATGGGTGAAAGACAGCAAAAAAGAAAAATGTAATGGACATGGCAACAACATAGCAATCCTTAGTAGGTATAATTATTATTTTATTCAAAAACCCAAAGAGGGACGTGTATGAAAACTGTCTAGATCTGACACTTTCTTATTGCCCATAGCAACCAATCAAAGCACCCCTTTGATTTCAAAGAGTGCTCTGAAAAAATGAAAGGGGCACTCTGATTGGTTGCTATGGGCAACAAAGTAAGTCTTAGACCTAAACAATTTTCATACATGTGGCCAAAAATGTTAGGTGACATATGCAACTCATGGTAAATGATGGAAAGGGTGTAATTACAAAATTTCATACTGACGGTACAAAAATCGAAAAAAATCTCCTTATAGTAGTATGTAAATTACACACATTCTGACACTCAAAGGGCCTCATGTATGAAAACTGTCTAGGTGTAAGACTTTCTTTGTTGCCCATTGCAACCAGCCAGAGCCCCCATTTAATTTCATATAGTGCTCTCAAAACAATAAAAGGGGAGCTCTAATTGGTTCCTATGGACAACAAAGAAAGTCTTAGACCTAGACAGTTATCAAATATGTCCCCCAAAGATGCTTCTTGCTTTTATGATTTTATCTTAAAGGGGTTGTCTCACTATAAGTATTGCTTTTTTATGTTAAAGATCTTGCAAAAACAAGTCACTTTGCAATATGTGTCCATTAGCAGTGTCCTACCTATTCCTAGATATCCCCTCTTGTATGGGCTGCATCAGCTCCTCAGGTCGCTATAGCTACAGACCTGTTTTATCTCTCCTGATAGGCTGCCAGCACTGGTTGCTATAGCTACAGACCTGACTTGTACTGCAGCCTAGTAGCAGCCAGTAAACACGCCCCTGAATTCAAAATGAAACCAAGAAAAAAGGACTGAGGTAAGATGAATCGATGTAGTGAGACAACCCCTTTAACTCTCCACTTACATAAAATGACACACATATAAAGTAATATGCTATTATAATATACAGTAGTATTATTTTATGGTTGTTTTCGGCATGATACATAAATATCACTCTGTATGGATCCCAAATACTTTTAATCTTATGCTCTTATAGTCAAAGTTGTGGATATAAATTTGGCAGCTTTAATTAGGTTTATGATGAATTTTTGCATTTAGCTGTATATAAATGAATACATTTATATTTATAAATGAAGAGCATTTCTTACTTGTGGAAAAAACAAACAACTTTTGCTTTTGTTGTAATTTTGAGAGCTATCATGAATACAAACAATGCAAAGTGGATCGCATTTTTAGATACAATACAAAAAGCAAACCAAACAGTTTCTGAATCCTTCTACTAACAGGGAATTGCTTGTATTAATGTGCAGATTTTTTGTCTAATCCCCTTAATTGATTCTTTCATTTCACTGCACACGTACGGGTAAGATGTATTAGTTTAACTTACGTTCAAGTTTGTCAGTTATTACATTGTTATTACATTTCCTACCTTGCTTTAATTGCATTAAAATTGATAAACAGTAATATAATATTACATTTCTTAAATTTGATGCTAGAATTCTGAAAATATAATTTCTCTGGAGTCCATGTTACCCTTACATACTAATAACTGCTGAGCATCTGCAAGATAATTTTATCCTTGGTTGTCCTATGTGCCAGACTACTCACTCTAAAGTTTTTCTTTGTGTCAGATTCTTCCTTTATAGTTAGCCATTCCTTTCCAATTTTTGAAGCTCACCACTCCTCTTTTTAATTCTTTTGAGTGTCAGTCCAATTTAATACAATCAAATCTTTGTGTACTGATATGCATTCATGAATTTGAAGCTCAGCAGCCCAATTATCAGCTTGCCCTGACATGGCATAACAGCTCCAAGGTGACATCCAAAATATTCTATACCATATCACATGAGTCTGCTGTAGTATTTATTTCATTTATTAGAAAAAATATCATGGTTAACTCTTACTGCTTGTGCCAGTAGTGCCCCATCCCTCCTCATACCTAGCATCTTTGCAACCAACCCTGATTACACTCTCCTTAAGGGTGGTGCACAACAGCAATGAGGAAATCCTTGGCTCAATTATTAGCCCTTAAGTACTAAGAATGACATGTATGAATGAGGCTGCGTCATTTTTTTGCCGTGCTTTGAGCCAAACAAAAAGGTCTTAGTCCTTTTATATAGATGTATGAACTGTCCTACGCCAAAACTTGGCACATTGTATGCTAGATATGACACTTTTGAAAGCAACAATGAGGCAGGGGCGTGTCGCGGCAGAATCATACAATGTGCCAAAGTATGGTGCAAAACTGTCGTTCATACCAATTTCAACATGGCATGGCCGAGACTACTTTTGGTGTGGAACGGGACACATTAATAAAGTGCTGTGAGACACTTTCATACATACTGTTGGATATTATTAATCCCTTACTGACCCTGGACATACTGGTACGTACTAGTGTCAGCAAGGGGTTATACAATGGGATTGCTCCGCTGGTGGCAACTGCCGGCTGCTAATTGCAGCTAACACCTGCAGGTAACAGCATCAAATGGAGCCGGCTCCATTCCGCGCTGTTTAACCCCTTAAATGCCTCTGCGTCAACGTAAATAAGAAATGGTGTCGTGCACCTTTTCTGATCCCCAATTGGTTTATGTAGCAACGGAAAGCCTTATGAAGGCTCTCATCACTGCCATGTTTTCTGTTTTGCTACTTCCTGCCCCAGGAGCACTCAGTGTTTAAGTAAAATAGTTTTTTAAAGCATTAAAGAATTATACATATGTATATATACAATTGTTCATATATATATATATATTGATAATATATATATATATATATATATATATAATATATTGTAGGAAGGCACAAGGTGCGGTAGTTGACGGACGTAGGAAGGCACAAGGTGCGGTAGTTGACGGACGTTATGTGTCACCGATCTGCCTAAGATCGGTGAAATAAAGCCCTGTTATTCTGGTGTCAGAGGCAATAGGCCACTGACACGGTTTTTGTATTGTTAGTATGGCAGTAATGCCGTGATCCGGGTCGGGCTTTATTGGAGCAATCTGCAGAGTTGGGTGGGATGGGCTGCTCCCACATCCAGTCCTGGGCTTACCAGCCCAAAATAAGGCCAGCAGGCTCAGGTGAAAGGGGGTGTGGTTCCATTTCTGTCAACACCTGCTCAGTGGAGTGAGCATAGTGAGAGACCAGAGCTGGGCTTGCAACCCAAAAAAGGACTACAGAGACCTGCACAGGGGTTTTTGTTAACCCCGAACCGCTGTACGGAAACGTGACCGATAACACGGACTAAAGTTATGTTTGTTTTGCTGAAGCAAGCCCTGCATTTATGATTTTCTTGGTTTTGTGACTGTTGAAAATAAATCCTGCAGTGTTGCACGTTTAAGGACTGCCTCCGTTTGAGCAATTCTCAAAATTTTGGTGTCTCGGATGCGGGCAACATCCGGGTGTAAGAGGCTGCATGTCCGGGATTAAGGTGCAAACTACTCTTAAAAACCAAACAGCGAAATGGAGGACTGCTGAAGCACCTGGTGCAGGTGAGCGCCCAACAGCAACAGGCCCATGCTGAGTCCGTGCGGTCCAGCAGGAAACGAACCACTCCTGATTGGGCAGATGGCCATCATGGAGGAAGCGATCCGGGGAAGGAGGCCCCGGCCACATCACTCCAAGGACGGACAGCAGCCGGAAGAGGGTACAGACGCCCTGCAGAAGATGACCCCAGAAGACGACGTGGAAGCCTTCCTTACCGTCTTTGGGGCGGGTTGCTGAACGGGAAGACTACCACTCCGCAGTGGGCAAGGCCCCTGCCCCGTTTCTCACCGGCGAGCCTCAAAAGGCTTACTATCACTTATCTCTGCAGATGCCAGGGAATACCCTCGACTCAAGTCGGAGATTCTGGCGCGCCTGGGTGTGACGTCACAGTACGGCACAAAGGGTGCATCATGGGATACAGGATGGCCCAGGCCCCCAAGGCCCAAATGTTTATCTCCTGCACCTCGCCAGAAATGGCTGCAGCCGGAGGTTTGTTCCCCACCCAGATGGTAGAGAGGTCATGATGGACCGTTTTTTCACCCCTCTTCCCAAACCAGTGCAATGCTGGGTGGTCGCAAGGGAACCCCCAGACGGCAAAATGACTTGATCGGTTTTAGGGGAAAGAGAATATCAGGCCATGGAGAATTCCCTGGCTGATCCAGGACCCTTTGCCTCTCCCTACTGGCAGACCCAGACTGACTCAGGAAGCCAAACAAGGCGACGTCCCAATCCCCTGTCCGGGACATTATCTGCTGGAGATGCCAGGCTGTGGGGCATGTGGCGGCCCGGTGGCCCCTGGGCTCGGAAACCGATGGACTGTTCCGTGGGCGCGAAACGTCTCGTTGGCGCTCCGGCATGCACAGCGGGTTGGACACTACCAAGGGACTTCCACTCTGTCCCATCGGGGTGAATGGCAGCCTCTCATGGACTTTTGGCCCTCGGAAGTTTGGTCACTCTCCTGACGGCCCGACCCTGCATATGTTGGTCCCAGGAAACCTTGGGGTCACATGCATACATGAGATACCAAAGTGTACCCAGTGGCCCAAGTCATGTTAAACTCCATTAAGGGTACAGTGTCAAAACCATGTAGGCATTTGGCGGGGGTTACTACATGAAGTGATAATAGCCGGACTCGCCCCTCACTTTGGGTTTGTGGGAAAGTACCGTCCAAGGGAAGCCCCCCGACAGCCCTGAGTGCCATGACCCCAACGTGGCCCCCGAGTTCCCATTCCGGTCATGGTAGTGACGAGGGGGAGCCAACCCCTGACGAGACTGTTTCCGACCTAGGGTCTCCCGGGGAAACTTTGGGACAGCTCAACTGCAGGACGGGACCCTAAAGGGCCGTTCAATAGTGTGGTAGTGCTTGATGGGGTTCCTCAAGAGCCAGGGCAAGGAGAGATTTCCCCACTTTGCTGTAAATGGAAACCTGTTTGTATCGCATTACCAAAATCCACGGGGAAGCCCGTGGAACAGCATTTGGTTCCAAAACCATACCGACGTATGGTAATGGATCGGCCCACGGTCATGTTTGGGGGGCCACTTGGGGGCAGACAAGACGTAAAAAGAATTCTACCCAATTTAAAAACTGGACAGGGTGCAAACCGTGGAAGCCCCGTGATTATTGCCATCCTGCCCCAGTGCCAGTAACCTCCCCGGTCGCCATTTCCGTACCCTCTCATACCCCTTGCCTATTTTTGAAACTCCTTTTGAGAGGATCGCCAGGATTTATGGGACCCCTGGTAAAATCGCTAGGGGCACCAGAATATCTGGTCGTCATGACTATGCCACCAATACCCTGAAGCTGTGCCCCTAAGAAATGCTTCCTCCAAGGTGATTGCTAGGAGTTGTGGCACATATTTTCCAGAACGGACTACCGAAGGAGATCCTGACGGATCCCAAAGGGAAACCCCTTCATGTCAAAAGTTATGCGGACCTGTGTAAGTGCTGAAGTGACCCAACTACGCACCTCTGTTTATCACCCCCAGACAGATGGCTTAGTGGGAAAGTTTCAACAAACCTTAAGGCCATGTTGAAGAAGGTAGTCGAGAAGGATGGCCAGATTGGGACTTAACTTTTACCTTATCTGTTGTTTGCTATTAGAGAGGGTTTCCCCAAGCCTCCACAGGGTTCTCCCCTTTTGAATTACTTATGCAGACATCCGAGGGTCTATTTGATATTGCCAAAGAAGCTGGGGGAGTAAAGTCACACCCAAAAAGTGTTGTTGAGCATGTGACACAATTACAGCCCGCGAATTGCTCAGGTACTCCCCAAATTGTTAAGGAGCATCTCTTTCAGGGGCAGGAACGCAAGCGAGAGTCTATAACAGGGCACCCAGGGAAGGCAGTTTAGTCCTGGGATCGGGGCCCGGCTTTAGTACCCATGTGGAAGCAAGTTCCTGCAAAATGGCAGGTCCCTACGAGGTATTTTAGAAGGTGGGGGACGTCAACTATAGGGTCCACCACCCGGGAGAAGGAAGCCCTATCAAATTTATCACATTAACTTGCTCAAGCCCTTTGGGAAAGATAGGACCCCCCGAGGCTTCTTGCTTGTGGTCCCAACCAAGTCGGCGATTTAGAGGTGAAGATCGCCGAGACCCTGTCCCCTTTTAAACCCAACATGCAGGGAGCTTTACAAAAAAAACAGGGGCTTGTTCACAGAGGCCCCAGGACTAACCTCTTTGTGGAACATGAGAATCGTGACCGAGCCTCAGGTGAGGGGAAGCTTAAAACCCTATAGGATTCCCGAAGCCCGAAACAGATAGTGGCAAAGGAGTACAAAGGGTGTTCAGATTAGGAGGATAGAGGAGTCAAAAGCGGGTGGTCCAGCCCATCGTGTAGTCCCAAAGCCCAACGGGAGTGGCGGTTCTGTAATGATTACCGCAAGCTCATGAAGTGTCAACGGTGGATGCATACCCTATGCCCCGGGTGGATGAGCTTTTGAGAGGCAGGCCAGCCAGATATATCACCACCCTAGACCTTTCCAAGGGTTATTGGCAATTCCCCTAGCCAAGGAACCCGGGAAAAGACGCATTTTCCACACCGGAAGGGTCCTTCCAATATGTAAGAATGCCGTTTGGTTGCAAGGCCCCCCCTACTTTCCAAGGCCATGGGCAGGATCTTAAAGGGCCCACAGGCATATGCGTCACGTACCTAGACGATATTGTGATTTTCACCCGGGTGGGGAAGCACCTTGAAAAGGTCCAGGCTGTCCTGGATGCGATAAGGAAAGGGGTTATACCATCAATCCCCGTAAGTGGGGGATGGAAGAGGGCCCCATACTTTGGGGGATATTGTGGAAGAGGATGATAAAACCCCAGTAACTAAGATTGGGAAACCATACAGAACTGGCCCCGTCCGCTTAATAAGAAACAGTGAAGCGTTTCTGGCAATCGTGGGGTATTATCGCGTTTATCCCCAAGTTTGCCGAGAGGCAGCACCCTTCACGGACCTGACAAAGGGGACTAAGTCCACCATGATCAAATGGTCCCCAGAGGCTGTGGAGGCCTTCCAAAACTTGAAAGTAGCCCGTGTAGACAGCCGTTTTAGTCGCCCCAGACTTCTCACGGGAATTTGTGTCAAACGAATGCCTCAGAGGGCGAAATAGGAGCCTAATGTCCCAGTTTTCAATGGAGGGGCATCCCGTGTGTTTTCTCACAGGAAGCTGTCCCCCTGCAGAGCGTAATTATGCCATAATCGAGAGGGGAAAGCTTGGGTAAATTTAAAAGGGCACTCGATTTCTCTCCAGTATTACCCTTCTGGGATGGGAAATTTAGGCTGTGACTGATCACGCCCCTTTGAAATGGTTTTAAAGGGAAAAAAAGGGGCACCCATTGGTTTCTGGCCCGCAAGATTTTTTAATTTTTCAGTAAGAGCACAGTCGGCAAGCTGCAGGGGGAAAGCAGATGCCCTATCTAGGGGACATAGCATGATGGCTGAAGGTGCCCAGTCCCCCGGCTTTGGGCAGAGGGTGGGGGGTATGTAGGAAGGAACAAGGTGCGGTAGTTGACGGACGTAGGAAGGCACAAGGTGCGGTAGTTGACGGACGTAGGAAGGCACAAGGTGCGGTAGTTGACGGACGTTATGTGTCACCGATCTGCCTAAGATCGGTGAAATAAAGCCCTGTTAATTCCCGGTGTCAGCGGGAAAAAGGCCACTGACACGGTTTTTTTTATTGTTTAGTATGGCAGTAATGCCGTGATCCGGGTCGGGCTTTATTGGAGCATTCCCCTAGAGTTGGTGGATGGGCTGCTCCCACATCCAGCCTGGCTTACCAGCCTATATAAGGCCACAGGCTCAGGTGAAAGGGGGGGTGGTTCCATTCTGTCAGACACTGCTCGTGAGTGAGCAGTAGTGAGAGAGCCAGAGCTGCCTTGCAACCCTAAAAAGGACTACCAGAAACCCGCACACGGGTTGTTAACCCCGGAACCGCTGTACGGTAACATGACCGATAACACGACTATAAGTTATGTTTGTTTTGGCTGAAGCAAGCCTGCTATTTATGATTTTCTTGGTTTTGTGACTGTTGAAAATAAATCCTGCAGTGTTGCACTTTTAAGGACTGCCTCCGTATGAGCTAATTCCCACAATATATATATAATATATATATATATATATATAATATATATATAATATATATAATATATATATATAAAAGAAAAAAAATAATACAAAAGTTATTGAACATGATTTCTCCCTCGCACTGAACACCATATAAGAAAAAAATTCCCAAAAATTCCAAATGCCAAAATTGCAGGGGTTTTGGTCATTTCATGTCCCTTAAAATTTTAAATAAAAGTGCAAAAAAGTTGCATGTATTCCAAGCTGGTACCAATAAAAAGTGTAATTCAGACTACAAAAAATATCAAACTCAATCGAGTCCATAACTAGAAGTAAAAAAAAAAAAAAATTGGTCGGAGAAAGTAGCGCCACATCTAAAATTTTAAAAAAAGAAAATGTTTGAATTGTATTATGGTACTGAATCATAAAGAAACCCCCACATGTTTGGTATTGCCAGAGTGTAAATGAAAATGATGAAGAAAAAAAAGATCCACAGGTTCAAAAAATCAGCAACAGTGCATTTCATTGCAGGAGTATTGCAAAGTTTGACTTTCCCATTAAAGCATAGGACATTTCCCATCCACTTTGCTTGCCCTATAATATACTGCAGATGTCCTGCCTGCAAAATTTAGATGGAAGATCGGTAGGGGTTTTCTCATGAAAGAAAAGTTTTACCTATGCACAGTACAGACAATAAATACATATAATAGCTGGGGGTCCCACCACTGGACCTTCTACTAAGCATTGAAACCGGGGCCACAAATCCTCTCTTTTTCCTCAATGTGCTCATGTAGCAAGGAAGAGTTTGAACAGAACAATAATCGAACGTGTGCATTACTGCTCTGTTCAAAGTGTATAGGACTGATGAAGATAGCCGAGCGCTGTACTTTGCTATCTTTGTCAGTCCAGGCAGCAGTGAACATGTTCTACCATTGCTCCATTCAAACCCTACCTTGATACACAAGCGGAGAATAGCTTTTGATGGGTGAAAATTGCCTTTTGTGGGAAGACTCATTTTAGGAAAAACTGATAATTCTCCTGCCTTTTAGATCTACTCATGTTTATGGTTCAAAACTACATCAAAAAGCTGTCTAAAAACTCCATTCAGGATTTCTCTATACACAATATTTTCCTGTGCTTTTTTCTGTTTTTTGGCTGTAAAACACAATGAATTGTAAGCTTATTTGAATGTATTTTTACAAGTGTTTGGGGGAATAATAATAATAATCTTTATTTATAAAGCGCCAACATATTCCGCAGTGGGATTCTTTTAATTACTTTCATTAGTAGCATGTATTTTTCTAGCATTTTTTTAATTCCTTAAGAGAAACCTATAAGAAAAACACTACAAAAACCACCATTCTTGGATAATCGTGCATCTTGAAAAAATTCCACAGAGCAGAAAAACTAGCCACCAGAAAAATGTCACAGAAAAAGAAAGACATTTCATGCAGTGCACTTAAAATTTCTCTACACAATTTTTGGCAGGAAAACAGTATGAAAAAAAATGATTGTATGAAAATAACCACTAGTGAAAAAAACATCCTTCGCATCTAGTATGTGAAAAAATTATAATTTTTCTAAACAGAAACATGAATATGGATTTCCATAATATATTCACTAAAATAAATTGTATTTTCATATGCAAAGAAAGCATATGCAGCACTTATACGAAACAAGACTTGGATTTGAATATTAACAATTACATGTAAGAATATGCATGAACGGCTGTGTTGTTCTTTAGAAGCACTCTCCATGGGGAAGCACATCCAGGTGAGTTTCACAGCCACTCTGTGCCTACAAAACAGCCCTGTTATGTGAGGAAATTAGAAAAATAAATCATGAACCAAAAACAGCAGAAAAAGACAAGGAAGAGCAGCGGTGAGAGAGATAGCTCCTGTTCAGACTTTCATCTCTCAGTTAAGTTTTCTTGAGCAGAAAGCATGTGTTTAATCACTGTACTTGACTAAATTTATCTTCCCTCAGACCAGCACAAATATTTCACTACTGTTCTGTAGGTTAATCCTCTCTGTCCTCAAGGACTATCGGGCAAATAGACCCATGTGTGCCTGGTCAAGTGTACAGCTGTGAATTATAGCCTCTATATTCTGCTTTCATCTTAAATTCAAGTCTTTAACTTTCTTTTTCAGCTTCAGTCCAGGGTCCGTGGGAGAGGGCTATTTCACCGAATAAAGTGCCATACTACATAAAGTAAGTGCTATATTCCCTGTGTAATAAATTAATGCAGTCTAATGTGAAATGTTCAAATTTTGAGACTTTTTTTTCACTTTGCTGCTTCAAACGTTGTTTTTCATACCACAGGCTAAACCTTTGCTCACACTCTTAAAAGCTATGCAGTAACCTAAACTACACTGTCGCCTGTGAGAATCCTTCATTAGTGTAAGGTCCTTACAAGGCTTTAAATCATGTGATATTTGCTTGCTGACCTATATAAAATGAGTTAGTAACCTTGCTCTCCCTTGGGCAGATGTCTTCATTAAGTGTGGTCATCACAGTTAACGCAGCCCTGGCCTCAGGTTGCTGGTCTAAAGATTTTCTTTTCCTTGTGCAAAATGATGCAACCTAATTGTTATTGCTGTTCTCTAGAGGTAATGTTATTTAAAACTTGATGATAAAACAACTCAAGCTGGCAGTGGCCTTCATGTTACAAGCACCAAAACTGATTACATCGCAGCCACAATGACTCCTTAGTCGGCAGTATAATATGTGAGCTACCCTTCCCGATCACACATGTGTAAGTAAACCACTGTCTGACAGAACGGAAAACCTTTTTTTCATAGAGACTGGTTTTAGTGGGACATTAAAATGACAAGGCATCACATCCCCTTGTGCTCTGTTATCAACTTAATAAAACCTGCAAGGAAAACATGATTTTCCAGCTCTTTATTTAACAATTGTAAGACATTTTTCTATGTTCTCTCACCATATACTGATTCCATGACAAACCTTTCAGTTTTGCAGAATGAGTTGGTTTTGCTTATGAGCCCTTTAAAGGGGTTTTGCCACGATGTAATGTTGACGTGGAATCCTCCAAAATGGGTATTTAGTAACTTTTCTAAATATATGTAAATACAAAAAGTGAAGTCTCTGAGAGCTACAGCATTGCTCAGACCCCCTTAGTTTCCTGAAAGTTTACATTAGATACGACCAGGAGCTGACAGGAGCTGATCTGGCCGCACTTGCAAGTTTGCACTTATTATCTGATGACAGGGAGCATGAATGAGCTTGCAAGGGGCTGGGGAGAAAGTGCAGTGTATGAGGTTGTCTGCTGTATTGAGAATCCACTAGTTGTTATGTAATTATATGAGTAAACATTGCAGGCGCTCCCTGCTTCCTTCCTCTCTGCTCACCCCCTATCCCTCTCCCCCATGACTCAGCATGCTTTGTTTATCTTCTCTCCTGGACTTTTGATTATATTGGGGGTATAAATATTATTGTAGCGGTTTTTGAATGTATATCTATGTGTATATTTATAGATATCTTGTTCTTTTTTTTACTTATACGCATATGGATTTGGTAGTCTTTATTAATAATAGGGTGTACTAGGGTATTCTGTGAGTAGGTTAGGTTCCGGTTGGGGTCGTCCTTAATGGGATAGGGATAGATAGGGTTCTAGTGTAGGATATAGGGTATAGTGTAGGGTATTATAGTATATTTTAATGATATATATTAAAAGTTATATTTTAGGTCAAGTATTTTCTACTCTGTGGTTTTTATCTTCTCTCTTGGGCAGATAAGAGGTAAGGAACTCACTTTGTGGCAAAACCCTTTTAACTAATACTATCTTCAAAAAGTAAAAACTGTAAGCTTGTTTGACCAATGGATGTTTCTCCCAACTCAACCAAGGATACATGTTTATGTTGATGGGTATATCATCTATAGTAACAAATAGTGGAAAAAGTTGAAACCTTACAAACAAATACTCCCTTCTCCCAACATCTGTCCTTGAGAGGCAATGGAGATCCACTAGTTTTATGCAAAAGTAGGATTTAATTACGTACATGTTCATAGGCAACATATTAATTCTCAAGAAGTAAGAGAACATTGAAAATTTTTGTAGACAGTAGTCAGCTTTCAATGCAAGTGACACAAATCTCAGAAGATGATACCAAGGGAGCAACATGACTACTCTTTTTAAACTGTTGGGCACATAACTACTGTACTGTTATATATTTTATAGTATTCCCATTGTTGACATTTATTCCATATATACCCATACCAAACATGAGTACTGTGGTCCCCTAAATCCTATGCTGTATTAGCTGAGCTTTACACAGAACTCCCAAAAAGAGTGTCGGACTCCACTGCAAACAAAGCATAAACGTGTACAGGGGTTTCCTCAAGATAGATGTGGGTCCCACCTGCCTATTTATCTATAGGTGCCTCTATCAACATCTACTAGACATTTATGGCTTGTTCTGTGGAATTGCTATAAATGTACAAAATATGAATACCCCTTTAAAGAACACATTTGTTAAAATTTTCCTTTGGTGATCAAAAAAATAAAGTACTAAATTCAATCATTGTCAAGTTTAGTGATAAATGTTATTGGATATCTGAAAATATTAAAGGGGTTGTCTCGCTACAAAGAATAGCTTTCAAATTGTAGGGAACACAAAATAAAGACATTTTCCAAATATATTGCTTTGTTCCTCTGTTTTCCCTAAGGAGATAAAAGTAATTTATGACCTCCCTGGCTTTTTCAGTTCCCCTCAGAAACAGCCCTGAAAACAATTCCCCCCCTCGTTTTTTTCAATAGTACATGAGTGAGTCATCCACGGGTCGGGGCGTGTCCACATGTCCTTGCGCCAGCAGTAAAAAGCTTGATTTATTTCAAGAAAACAGAACTGAAATTAGGGCTTTTTTTAAGGGATAGAAAAGAAGTCCGGTGAGCATTTTTGAAAGCAAATTGTTTAAATTAGCAACTGAACAGCCATGGACTGTACAAGCATGGAGCTTATGCAAATTGTCACTAAACCAGGAAGTGACAAGTATTTCATTCTGCATCCTTTAAACCCGTAGGAGACAACTCTTTTAATGCAAGCGCTTTAGAAAATTTGGGTCTTTTCCTTCAGAAAAACTTCATAGGCGTCTATCAAAGTCCATCCTGGGACATAAATCTAGAAAATTTTTAAAATGACATAATTTAAAAGAATCTGTCACAGACTTTTTACAGGATGGTTGGGAAAGAGCCAAAACAAAAAAAAATTGTGCCTTTTTGGGAGTAGGAGCAGAAATAGAGAATAAATTGGACACTTACATAGTCCAGTGTATTCCCCCATTTCTGTCAGTGGTGATTGACAGCCACGGCATGTACGACAACCCATCAGTCACTGTGAGAAACAAGGTGAAGGTGGAGAGCTCACCTCGTAAGTATAGTGGACTAATAATTTATGGGGACAATGGATTTTCTGATTGCTTCTGCCAGAAAAATAGAACAATATTTTTAATGCCATTCAGCTGTTAGGAGAGTGGAGCTTTCCTTATACCAAGCCGCTCTTACATAGGAGTCTGATGACAGATCTGCTTTAAAAAGCAAGTAAAAAATAGGTTTTATTTTGTTCTACCAGACTGAAAAATTGTACTAATTTGCTTTCATTTCAAGCCAATTAAATGTAGCGCTTTGCTATGCTTTTGAGCCCAGGAACTAGCAGTACAAGCTATTAAACTCACTTTTTATGCCTTACATTAGTTACTAAGTAAATGTAAAATGCAGACACAGCCCTGTATTAAGCAAGACACCTGCAGATAACATGTTCCAGCTCTGCAATGATAATAAATGTGTTGTTTCTAATGGATGTATAATTATTACAATGAGTAGTCTTGTGCCTCAAAGAAGGAGAATGTGATTTTAGATATTGCTAATGATTTGTTGAACAGTGTGACATATTGAACTGTGCTAATAATGCTCCTGTGCAAAGGAGTCAAGCAACTCAGCAGTAAAGTACAGTCTGTTTTCATCTATACTACTCCTTATATCTCAATGCAGTCAAGGAAAGTGCATAGTTACTGTTTTGGACATTTATGGAGAATTTACAATTAAGATGAATTATACCCCAGTATACTAAAAAGAAAGTCAATTAATTAAGAATTCAGTAACTGTGCCTAATGAATTCTGCATGTGGAAACCCTACTGGTATCATCTGTTTCTGCAATACGGATACAAATCAGAGTTATTACATTTGTCACCGGACTACAGTATGCTAAATGTTTTCTAGAACTCTTTCAAACTCTATTTCCCATAGAGAAATCACAGCTCATCCACAAATCTAGGAAGATGTTTCTAAACATACAGTTTAAACCAGAAGTTTAAATACACTATATAAAAAGATACATATGCATGTTTTTCTCACTATCTGACATGAAATCAGAATAAACCTTACCCGTTTTAGGTCAATTAGGATTACCACAATTATTTACATTTGCCAAATGCCAGAATTATGAGATAGAGAATTTTAAGGCATTTTTATTACTTTCTGCAAAGTCAAAAGCTTGCATACACTTTATTTTTATTTGATAGCATTGCCCTTAAACTGTATGACTTGGGTCAAATGCTTTGGATATCCTTCCACAAGCTTCTCACAATATTTTGGTGGGAAATTTTTTGGCCCAAATTCTCTCGACAGAACTGATGTAACTGAGCCATGATTGTAGTTCACCTTGGTCACACCTACCTTTTCAGCTTTGCCTATAACTTTCCCATAGGATTGAGATCAGGGCTTTGTGCTGACCACTCCAAAACATTGACTTAGTTATCCTTAAGCCACTTTGTAACCATTTTGGCAGTATGCTTTGGGTCATTGTCCATTTGGACGACCCATTTCCACCCAAGCTTTAACTTCCTGGCTGATGTCTTCAGCATTGCCACATAATCTAATTTCCTCATGATGCCATCTATTTTGTGAAGTGCACCAGTCCCTTCTGCAGCAAAACAATCTCACAACATGATGTTGCCACCCCGATGCTTCACAGTTGAGATGATGTTCTTAGGCTTTCATGCTTCTCCCTTTTTCCTCCAAATATAACGATGGTCATTATGGCCAAACAGTTCAATTCTAGTTCCGTCAGACCACAGGTTATGTCTCCAAAAATTTAGCTCTTTGTTCCTGTATATATTTGCAAATATGAATCTGGCTTTCATATGTTTCTTTTGGAGCAATGGCTTCTTCTTGGCAGATTGGCCTTTCAGCCCATGTTGATACATTACTCTTTCCACAATCTTACCAGCTTCAACTAGCATCTTCACAAGCTATTTTGCTTTTGTTTTTGGGTTGATATGCACATGTCAGACCAAAGCACATTTATCTCTGAGACACAGAGCCCGTCTCCTTCCTGAGCAATATGATGGCTGGACATTCCTATTGTATGTACTTGCGTATAATTGTTTGTATAGATGAACGAGGCACCTTCAGGTATCTGGAGATTGCACCCAGGGATGATCCAGATTTGTATAAGTCCACAATTCCCTTCCTTGTATCTTGGCTGATTTCTTTAGACTTTCCCATGATGTTACACACATAAGCAGTGTGTTTTTGGTGTGCATAAAATGCATCCACAGATGTGTCCCTAATTAACTCAGATGTTGCCAATAAACCTATCAGAAGCTTCCAAAGACAAGACATCATCATATGGGCTGTCCCGAATTGTTTAAAGGCATAGCAATCCTAGTGTATGTACACTTTTGACTTTGCAGAAAGAAATAAAAATGCCATAAACAATTCTCTCTCTCATTATTCTGGCATTTGGCAAATATAAATAAATTTTGTAATCCTAATTGACCTAAAATGGGTAAGGTTTATTCTGATTTCAAGTCAAGTAGTGAGAAAAGCATGCATATGTGTCTTTTTATATAGTGTATGTAAACTTCTGGTTTCAACTATATATTTATTGGATATTCAAGAGCTGATAATCATGTTGGTTACAAAATATATTTTATACATTATGTTAGGGGCATAGCTAGATGGGCTGCATACCTCAGCCCTGAACCCAAAAGACCCTCTATCCCATATGAGGATACCAATACTTTGAATGGCACATGGTAGCTGAGGGTCCTGTTACAGATTCCATTTAGGGTCTTTTATACCTCTGGCTTATACAACTGACAGACTCTTCTTATTTTTAGTGGAAAAATACCTCCAAGCAATCCAGTTCACACTGCATATTTACTTACCAGGGGCATAACTAGAATTCATAGGGTCCTTTATCAAAATAAGATCAGCTCCCACCACCAAATACCTGGAAAATCAAATTGCGGTATAAGCTGCAATTATAAAGGCATGGATAATAGCGCCATATATCAGAGAACCCACATATAATAGTGCTAGATAGCTGAACACCAACTTATTCCCTACAGAAAATGCAATATTCTTGAGTAGCCCCCTAACCTCTGAGCCCCATGGCAGCTGTTATAGTTATACACATGCTACTTACATGTCATACTAAATGGGTAGAGTTTCAGAATATGACCTACTATGTACAACTGCTTCTACATTACAGTTGTGCTGAAAAGTTTATATACCCCGGCAGAAGTTTTGATTCCTTGGCCTTTTTTCAGAGAATATGAGTGATAATACAAAAACTTTTTTCCACACATGGATAGTAGTTGGGTGAAGCCATTTATGGTCAAACTAGTGTGTTTTCTCTTTTCAAATCATAGTGACAACCAAAAACATCCAAATGACCCTGATCAAAAGTTTACATACCCCAGCTTTTAATACTGTGTTTTGCCCCTTCTAACATCAATGACAGCTTGAAGTCTTTTGTGGTAGTTGTGGATGAGGCTCTTTATTTTCTCAGATGGTAAATCTGCCCATTCTTCTTGGCAAAAAGCCTCCAGATCCTGTAAATTCCTGGGCTGTCTTACATGAACTGCACACTTGAGATCTCCCCAGAGTGGCTCAATGATATTGAGGTCAGGAGACTGAGATGGCCTCTCCAGAACCTTCACTTTGTTCTGCTTTGGCAGGTCGACTTGGCCTTGTGTTTTGGATCGTTGTCATGTTGGAATGTCCAAGTATGTCCCACACACAGCTTCTGGGCTGCTGAATGCAAATTTGCCTCCAGTATTTGCTGATAACGTGCTGCATTCATCTTTTCTTCAACTTTGACAAAGTTTCCTGTGCCTTTGTAATTCACACATCCCCAAAACATCAGCGATCCACCTCTATGCTTTACAGTAGGAATGGTGTTCCTTTCATCCTAGGCCTTGTTGACATCTCCCCAAATGTAACGTTTATGGTTGTGGTCAAAAAGTTAAATTTTGGTCTCATCACTCCAAAATACCTTGTTCCCGAAGTTTTGAGGCTGGTCTCTGTGCTGTTTGGCGTATTGTAGGTGAGATACTTTGTGGCATTTGCACAGTAATGGCTTTCTTCTGGTGAATCGACCATTCAGCACATTTTTCTTCAAGTGCCTCCTTATTGTGCATCTTGAAGCAGCCACACCGCCAGTTTTCAGAGATTCCTGTATTACAGCTGATGTTATTTGTGGGTTTTTCTTTGCACCCCGAACAATTTTCCTGGCAATGGTAGCCAAAATTTTTATTGGTCTACCTGACCGGGGTTTGGTTTTTACAGAACCCCTGACTTTCCATTAGTTAATCACAGTTTGAACACTGCTGACTAACATTATCAATTCCTTGGATATCTTTTTGTATCTCTTTCCTGTTTTATACAGTTGAACTACCTTTTCCCATAGATCCGTTGACAATTCTTTTGCTTTCCCCATGACTCACAATCCAGAAACATCCGTGGCCGGATGAAAGATGCAAGAGTCTGTCTGGATCCTAGAAACTCACTCAGCTTTTATGCGCACACACACTGATTACCAGCAAACAGGTCACAGGTGAGGATGTTACCTTTAGTAAGCATTCAAACCCATTTGTGTCAACTTCTGTGCAAGTTATTAGGCCAAAATCACCAGGGTATGTAAAGTTTTGATCAGGATCATTTGGATGTTTTTGGTTGTCGTTATGATTTAAAAAGAGAAAACACAGTAGTTTGACAATAACTGGCTTAACCCAACCACTAACAATGAGTGGAAAAAAAGTTTGTGTGTATTCATTCATATTCTCTGAAAAACTGCTAAGAAAGCAAAAATTCTGCCAGGGTATGTAAACTTTTGAGCAGAACTGTATATTTACTATAGGTTGCAAGGTTTTTCATAGCTCTCCTATTTTTATTATTTTATATGCTAAGCAGTTGGCAAAAAAAAGTAAATGCATTTAGTAAAGTAGTAATATTTGGCTGTGTTAACATATGCATTGTAGCTTTAGCCTGAAAAACCACATCAGATTACGATGTGGTTCATCAAGGTTTCTCTCATTTTGACAACAAGGATAGCACTGAATGCTGCACTTTTTTTTGTTGTCAAAAGTGATAGAATTGCCTACGCAGAAATAAACAATACCCCAAATGAGAGTGTAAAAATAGACTTTCTATTATGGATTGTTTCTAAGTATCCTGTCAATCAGAAAATGCTGAATTGTTGATTAGTACTAGAACGGAACAATTGAATTGAGGTTCAGTGTATGAATGATTTTTCCCCAAGTGATCAAAAACAATAAATAAAATAATAAAAATTTTTTAACAAATTACATAAGATTAGATTACTTCCTATACCAGGCAAAAAAAAATAAAAAAAAGTGATAATACCCCAAAATGATACCAACAGAAAGTTTAATAAAATAACAAGCCCTAACTAGTGTTGAGCGATAATTATCGACAAAGTTGAAATCGTCAAGGTTTTTATGGTGATCGAAATTTTTAGATCATGCGATAATTAAGGCTAAAATCTGTGCATCATCTATTAAGATCGCGCCATTTTCGCCGCTTCCTGTAATTTTGGCGGCCAGCAAATCAGATTACAGAATAGAGCAGGGTGAGATGTGTGTGCGACGTCATGACTGGGATGTGTATGGTTGCGATTGGCTGGAAAAATCACATGACCTCATTTTACATAGAACAGCGTTTCCTGTTTCAGCCTCAGTGTCTCTCAGCGTCTCATAGGAATAGGACGTGCGCTCTGCCTGTGGCCAAACAGCTCAGCGAAATTCTATTTCTGCACAGAGAAACCTCTACTATTAGCTGTGATCCTTACAATTTAGTTAGATTAGAGATTTGAAGATTTTATGTAGTTAGGTAGAGAATTTTAAAGGAGCATCTACCGCTGTAAAGTCACTGGAGGAGCGGGGGGGGGGGGTGGTCCGCGGGCGAACACAGACAAGCTCTATAAAGAACACTGGATAAAGTTCACCAAGACTTAGTGTAGACATTGCACTGCAATATCTATTGGGCAGCCTGAATTTATATTAGAATACACATCATTTCTAGTAACTGCAGGTCTCTGTATTAGGTGCAAAACTCCACTTTTATTATCAGTATACATTTCAGATAGGTGTTCATTTTCAATTTTACCCATTCCACCTTTGTTCATATATCACCTTGCACTTTTAAAACTGAAACGCAATTTTATAGTCACGACAGGTGAATTGTAGGGTGCAAATAATACATTTTATTATCCGAATACAGTTCAGATACGTGTTTTTTGACTTTGCGCACTACAAATTTGTTCATTGACGCAGCGTGAACATATATCTGAAAACAGCAATTTTATAGTCACCACAGGTGTAATGAAAGGTGCAAAAAATACATTTTATTATCCGAATACATTTCAGATACGTGTTTTTTTACTTTGGCGCACTACAGCTTTGTTCATTGACGCAGCTTGCACGTTAATCTGAAAACAGCAATTTTATAGTCACCACAGGTGAATTGAAAGGTGCAAAAAATACCGTGTATTATACGAAAACATAACAGATACGTGTTTTTGACTTTGGCGCACTACAGCTTTGTTCATTGACGCAGCTTGCACGTAAATCTTAAAACAGCAATTTTATAGTCACCACAGGTGAATTGAAAGGTGCAAAAAATACCGTGTATTATACGAAAACATAACAGATACGTGTTTTTTGCACTTTTGCCCAGTCCAGATATGTTGATAGAGACACCTTGCAGTTAAATTTGAATCCAGCAATTTTGTTTTGATTAGAGGGATTTGAGAATAGCTGTGATTTGCCGTCTTTTAATAAGAGACTTTCCAAAACTATTCCATACCTTCTCAAATTTTTATATTTCTGAACATGGAGCGAAATGCAGGTGGTAAGCGAGCAAAGAGGGGGGTAGCACATGGAGGTAGAGGTACGAGAGAAGGTGCTCCTTCCAGTGCTGGCGACAACACGCATGCCAGCGGATCGTCAGTTACAGGACCGTCAGGCCTGTCATCGCTGGGTCAGGGCCCTGTGAATCTCAGTAACGAACAGCGTCGCCAATCTGTCCTTCAGTGGTTAATGCAACCTGCATCCAGCAGTCTTACCTCCTCGTCCTCCCAGTCACGGCCACAAATGTCGTCATCAGCATCATCAGCATCCGTCCAACATGAAGCAGCCCAAATGTCAACTCGTGTACCCACCACTTTTTAATCTGTGGGTCAGACAGGTTTAAGGGTCATGCTGCGGTCCAGGACAGGGTTTGTCAATGTCCAGTTCAACTAAAATGGTGGTTGAAAGACTCCTTTTTCCGGCACTTTTTAATCTGGGGGTCAGACAGGTTTAATGGTCATACTGCGGTCCAGGACAGTTCTAATCAATGTCCAGTTCAACTAAAATGGTGGTTGAAAGACTCCTTTTTCTGGCACTTTTTAATCTATGGGTCAGACAGGTTTAAGGGTCATGCTGCGGTCCAGGACAGGGTTTGTCAATGTCCAGTTCAACTAAAATGGTGGTTGAAAGACTCCTTTTTCCGGCACTTTTTAATCTGTGGGTCAGACAGGTTTAAGGGTCATGCTGCGGTCCAGGACAGGGTTTGTCAATGTCCGTTCAACTAAAATGGGTGGTTCAAAGACTACTTTCTTCCGGCACTTTTTAATCTGTGGGTCATGCAGGTTTTTAGGGTCATGCTGCGTTCCAGGACAGGGATATTCAATGTCCAGTTCAAGTAAAATGATGGTTCAAATAATACTGCCTTCTGCACTTTTTAATTTGTGGGTGATGCAGGTTTAAGGGTCATGCTGTGGTACAAGACAGGGATAGTGAATGGTGTGTGACTTTTTTCTGTGGCTTTTATAGCCTAAGTGTTGTGCCTAAGATGTAGCAGGTATCCATTTGACTGTTGTGGCTGTTAATTCCAGCTTCTCCAGCCCTGTTTGGGTGTAAGAATGAAGGTGTTGTTGCTCTCCCATAGACTTTAATGGTCATCGGAGATGATCGACTATCGACTATCGAAAAACCTTATCGATGGTGGCCGACTATCGACTATCGCCCGATGTCGATAGCCAACATAATCGCTCAACACTAGCCCTAACGCAGGTCTATTGGTAAAAAAATGAAAAAAAAGTTATGGTCTCAGAAAATAGCCATGTAGTGAAAATTAATTAAAAAAACTATATACAATTGGTATTACCGCAATTGTACTGTACTGACCCACAAAATAAAGATAAAATGCAACTTATGCCACAAAGGAAAGTCCATAAAACTCAAAAGATCAATGGCATGATTGTGCTTTTTCCCCATGACACCACACAGAGCTTATTTTTGGTTTCCAATAGAATATGGGGAACATTAAATGGTACACTATTAACAAATATTCACACGGCGTCTTGGATACTTTTTTGCAATGCGTAAAACGTATTGCATTAAACGCATCCAAAAATGTACTACAAAGTTTGGCACGTTTTTGGATACGTTTTCTGGACTTCAACAACGTATCCCTATTGTTTCTATGGGCTTTTCAATGTGTAAAAAGGATCAAGAATTGACATGTCAATTCTTTGAACACATCCATTTTATGCAATGCAAAAACATATGTAAAACACGTATTGTCTGAACAACGATACGTATTTTACATTGAAATTGATGTAATCACACTTGAACATTGTTAAATACGTATTGGGGTCCATTATTTGGTACATAAAAAGTACCCAAAAGCGCATTTAACAAATGCTGTGTGAACATACCCTTATTAGAAAAAAATGTATGGTTCTTAGAAGGTGGGGATAAAAAAAATGAAATGCCATTGACAAAAATTGTTGCACCAGGAATGGGTTCAATTGTGTTAAAGGGATTGTCTCATCTCAAAGTTTCATAGGATGTATGAATGAAATAATGCTGCTTTGCTCTGTCACTTCCTGGTCAAGCTGTCTGTAATTAGCATATGAGCTCTGTGTATTCAGACTTCTCTGTTTATCAGTCTAGATTAGCTTCATTACCTTCTTTGAAATTACCTGCTTTCACACTGCTGGCCCCAACCTGTGTGATGATGTCACTCCCTGCTATCAGATAGAACAAACAGCAGGGGTGAGAAGGAGTACACAGGGCGGTCACTTGGGGAACCAGAGAGAGCACAGAAGGAGATAAAATCATTTGTAGCTCCTTAACAAAAAAGATGAACAAAGCAATATATTTGTAATATGTCTTCATTTAGTGTTCCCTACACTCACTACAAAGAAAGCTATCCTTTTTCTTTGTGAAAAGGAATGTTTTATTATGACAACATATTATTATATTGAAATCCACCTGCCTGTGAGTCCAGATTCAGAAACCCCTGGCTTCACAATGCAATACATTTTCAAATAAAAGGACATCCCAATAATATATAATCGGACTAAGCCTGTCAGAGCAAATACTATAGCTCTTTGCTTTAACTCATAAAGAAAGGATACAGGGTGGGTACATCCTGCACAGCATGGGCACCTATGTCCAGGTATGAGCAAATTGTCACATACCATTTCAACTGGGAAGATTTCCATGTATGCCAAAATCTGGCACAGAAGGAGGGTTTCTGTGAGTGGGAAGTGATTGGCCACTTGCATTAAAAGAGGTTAGAGCAGCATGTGAGCAAGGAGGTTATAAGCTTTAGCTTGTGCCTACCCTGCTGTTGCGCCACTGTGGCCTGCCTTACATGCTTATTCCACCACTAACTTTATGATTTTCATATTTTACTAAGATTGTGGTATCAGTGCTAAACCACATCTGTGTTTGGAAGTATATTCTTTTCTTTTTAAGTAAAACACTGTTACATACTCTAGTTTTTTATATAATTACAATTGTCATATAGGTGATTAGTTATTTTCTTAATGTGCTCTGTCTGTAGATGTTATGTCTAATGTATTATATGTTTCATGTTTAATCTAAATCCACATCTGGACACATGTGAAAGGGTTTTTTATTGTGCATAATTCAATTAGATCAACCTTCTGTAGCCGTCTCAATTAATAAAAGACATTCTAATGAAGAATGGTAGGTAATCATTGGGAAGTAAAAGACAAGCTGTCTGCAGGGCCACCAGGTGACTAAATATTATAGTATTTATTAAGAAAATATATATAATTATATATACCTGAAAGACATTGTTGTCTTAATCCATGTTTTTAAAAACCCACTCATGATTATGATTAGGGTACTCAGCTGCTTCTCTTGTATCAAACACAAGGATCTTTGGCTTTAGGAAACCACAGAATTTAGTATTGGCTCAAACCATGAATGTTTCATATTCATATTTGGTATGCTTAGGTTGGTGAAACTTGGTAGTCATAAATTCGGGCTATGCGTTTTTTATGAGAAGCTATAATATAAACTAGAATTATGTCCTGCAGATGTGTCTGCTGCATGTAATGAACCATACCTCTGTGACCTAAGAAGATGGAGGCGATGGGGGTCTGGGCCTCCCTTTAAAAGTCTGGGGGTTGCAATCACATAAGGTCACAACCGGTAGATACGTTTTCTTCAAGTTGTACTCCTTAGCTAGATCTCTTTCTGATCCCAATAGTAGTAGTTTGTTATAGTTAATGTATCTCTTTTTTTGTAATTTTATTTGCATAGTTTATGGAGGTTCTTTATTTTTTGTAACTAAGTACTGTAGCTGCATATTAAAACCAAAAAGTGTTAAAGTTTTGCCTTATTGCCCTAAAGAACCTTATCATCTCTGCAGAGTATAAGTGGTTGCTTGTGCATGGTACCTGTTTTGACTCCTGCTGTGGATGTTCCATCAGTGGTGGCAGTATTAGTGTTCCTTGGTGTGTCGGCCATTTATGTGTACATATCATGCCCAATTTGTAGCCTGAATGAAGTGTGAGATTGAGCTGTGGAGTAACCTACCACACATTGCACAGGTTTAAGAGTCCAGTGTGTTCATCCTGATAGATTTGGTGTCAGTAGCAGGATGGGTTCATTAAATCGAAAATATTAAACTATTTCTATGAATGTGATATGTAAAAAAACACTCCAATCAATATATGTGGATGGTATATGAAGATATTCTCCAGTATGCTTTTCTTCAAACGTCTATGATCTGCTCTAGACTCTTTTATATCGTTGCAATATATGTGTTGCTCTCTTATGTATTAAAGATCTGGCACTCAAGGCCAGCTAGGTCATACAAGTATCTGGCAAGGAGTAGTATGCATCCTAATAGTATAGTTTAAGTAACTTTATGTCTTACAGCATGATATGCACTGCTAAGGTGGTTGGAGAATGTCCATTGAGATAGGTCAATAGTGGCCCTCTGCAGTCATATTTCAATTGCCTTTACTGACATGTCCAATAATGATCTGATTGATTTTAAGTAAGTTATTACCAGGCATGGAGGTCAGTATGGAATCAAATACACTCTTATATTGTGACAGTCACTTCAATTATTGTAGGATGCAAACATAAGCCTGTACTTAGAATTAAGGAAAATTTTTCAGGCACCTTTTTTGTATGAGTAGTTATAATATTGTACAATCTATATAAAAACATGGACTAATGCAGCATAAATGAATTACAGTATATTATTACTGCTGTACGGCAAGTTTATGTTCACACTATGGGGCACTGGTGAAACTGCAGCTGCCTGCCATGAATTATGGGCTTCATAGCACATCTGTATATCTGAGACAATGCTGTCAGTTCAAGCAGTGGGTCTGCAAGAATATCTCTCAATCAGCTCTATAAAAATGACTATCCATCACATCAGTAACCGCCTTGCTTTTTCCACTCTTCTTCTACTCCTCAAAATCAATGCAGAAGGATGTGCAGTGTGAAAAACAAACTCAGCTCTCAAACTATCATTGGATGTGTTTGAAGTCTGATGCTCAGAACAAACTAATGGAAAATAGCTAAAGTGTTATTATTGTACCCCTGGGCAGATTTATGTTCACGCTTCTTCTTCCTGGGCTTTCTTTTCTGAAGGTAACAAGAAACTGTAAATTAAAGTTTGCATAATTCGTATCTGCTCTTGGTGTAAGCATTCACTATTAGCTGATGGAAATGCAGACAGCCCGGCAACAGACAAAAGAGAATCGTGTTTTACAGCTTTTTCTCTTGTTAGCCCATTGCATTGAAACAAAGGATTAGAGTTTGGAGAATATTTTCCCTTTTATAGTCCACATCAAGCTCGGCTTTTTCATGTGCTAGTAGTAGCTGTGTTCTTATGATGTCCTATGGAGAGGTAGACTCTATGGCTTTCTACAATGCACGTATCTTTAATTAAACATCTCTTCATTTACCTTCCTGGATTTCCTCCCTGTGTTTGATTTATGGAACCTTCAGTAAGCAAAAAGGATGATCAGATAAATCACTGTCACATTATGCCTAGACAGAAAAGTTCAATGCTGCACAAGTATACTTTACATTCTCTTAAAATCTCGAGTCCCATTTCACATGGAGCCTATATTTACAGTGTCATTATACAAAGCTATGCTATGTAAGTTAGAGTTACCTAGATAAATAGTTGAAGAAAAAACAACGTAAACATTTAATCACAGTTATAATAATACATGGCTTCATTACAAGAGTTGCCCATTTGGATGACCCCTTTTCATACTGCAGATCCACCAGCAACAATGAGCAATTAGCTGTTATTGCTGGGGAAACTGCTAGTTAAGTGCTCATTCCCTGCAGGTTAATGAAGTATTACATAGCACCCATTCAAATCAATGGTCATCAGTTGATTACTGCAAACACTGGCAGTCGTCCAGCATGAACAGCCATGCTTCCCACAGTTCTCTGTTCATTTACTAAAGGGCAGTCCTGCTCATTGTTTTTTATTACAGAATGAGATACACTGATCAGACTACCACATACCTATCAGCAATAACATTAAAACCACTGATAGGTAAAGTGTATACTTTCATTACAATGGTACCTGTCAAAGGGTGGAATATGTTAGGCACCAAGTGCACAGTTACTTTATAAGGTTGGTGTTCTGGAAGCAAGAAAAATGGTCAAGTGTAATGATTTCAGTGATGTTTGCTCAAGTTGTACAAAGGCCAAATTGTAATAGCTAGATGACTTGGTGAGAACATCTCCAAATCGGCAGGTCTTGCTTACACTACGCAGTGGTTGATACCTTTCAGAAGTGGTCCAAGAAATGATAACCTGTAAACTGGAGATACAGTCATTGATGGATGTTGGAAGCAAAGACAAGCCCCTCTGGTCTAATCATGTAGATGATTTACTGGAGCACAAACTGCTAAAAAGGTAAATGTTGGCTATGAAAGAAAGGTGTCAGTGTATAGCTGCAGATAGCTCACAGTGCCTGTGCTAACTGAACAAAAGCACCCTTTAAAGGCACATGGAACAATGGTAGAATGTTGTCTGAGCTTATGAATTATGTTTTTAGGTGTGTGTGTGGTTTACATGCAAAAGTCATAGTTCCGTGCATTGTTCTCCTTAGAGACTTTGGGTCCTGGCATTTATGTTGCTGTTACTTTGACAAATGACCTAATCATGGTTGCAGACCACGTACACCCCTTCTTGGCAATTCTATACCCTAATGGCAGTGGCCGCTTTCAGAGAAATATTGCGCCCTTCTACAACGCAAGAATTGCTTAGGAATGATTTGTATGGTATGAAAAAGAGTTCATGGTGTAGACCTTGCCTCCAAATCCCTCTGAACTCAATTTGAACAAGTATCTGTGGTATGTGCTGGAAAAACCAGTCCAATCCATATAGTCCCCAACCCTGCAACTTACAAGATTCAAAGGAACTGCTTCATGCCAGATCCAATAGGAGACCTTCAGAGAAGATTTGGAGTCAAAGCCTCATTTTTGGTAAGTATTTTGACGCAGGATCAGAGGGGCTGAACCTTATTAGCACATCATTTTAATATTATGCCTGATTAGTATGTATGAACATATTAAAGTGTGCTTAGCCTTCTGGGGATACCAATCCCCACAGCACCAGCATCCAATATCACCATGGTACTTGAGCTTTCTAGAGCATAGTCTAAACTAATCTGATTTGTAAGCAACTACAAGAACTAAGCAACTACAATAATCATATTGGCCACATGTACTTATTGGCCAATATTCAGTATTGCACTCCACTGATGTGTTTTATCTAATATGAACCAGTATGCCTGCTGTTATGAAATTCCCTGTGTGATATTGCCATTAGATCACTGTAAATTATCTGAGTGGGCACCATAGAATTACAGTGTTTAAAAGTATTGGCCCCAAAGCATGAAAAAACTATGGATTCAAAAAGCTTGTACCTACCAGGCACCCTAAGTATGGTACTAACAAATTAAAATATATAAAGTAAAATAAAGACAATGTTGAGATCAATAATGAAAGTATAATAAAAAATACTTTAAAGCTGTCATTCTTTAAGATTCCTCTTTCGTCCATGTAAATATATTCTATAGTATATTTCCAATACAAACTGCACTTGGCAGCATTGCACATGACCAACAGACTTCATGCAGATTTAGCTGCCATATTACCACAGCAGATGAGTAAATCATATTAGTGGTGATATGGTAAGCAAAACTTTACCAGCGTTGGATGTGAATTATTTGTTATAGTCCTGACGAACTCTGACTAATCACTAAAGATTACCTAGACCAGCCTCCTAGTTTATCATTACCTAAAGGCACCTGGACCCAAAGGGGGGGTTTTTTTTGGGGGGGGGGGGGGATTGGGGGGGGGGGGGGGGGGGGGGGGGGGGGGGGGGGGGGGGGGGGGGGGGGGGGCGGGGGGGGGGGGGGGGGGGGGGGGGAGGGGGGGGGGGGGGGGGGGGGGGGGGGCGGGGGGGGAAGGAAATTTAAAGTGGGATGGGAAATTTTTCTTTTCAAAAAACCCCCAGACTTAATTATTGCATTTTTTTCCATTTTCGGGACAGCCTCCGTTTTGTGCTTTAAAAACCCCAATTAGATTGTTTTTTTTTAATCTTGAGGGGGTTAAATCTAAAAAACCCCAAATTATTTCTAAAAAAAGATTTTATTTTAATAATTTAAAAAAACTTTTTACTGTCGCGCCCAAAAAAGGGAACTTAAAAGGAAAAAAAAGTTTTTCATTTTGGTTTTGGGGACTCAAAAAAACGTTTTAAATTTCATTGAAAAAAGGGTGAATTTGTTTAGGTCGTTAAAAAGGGACCCGAAATAAAACCACAGATAAATTATAAATTCCTTTTGTAATTCTAAAAATTAGGAAAAAAAGAGGCCCTTCATTATGAAAAAGTCTTTATTTGGTTTTTACAATTAAAAAATATTCCCCCTAGGGGGAAAAACCCCTTTAAAGTTATACTACCTTAAAAAAATTTTTTTTAATCTACCCTTGTGACAAGGTTAATCCAATTCTCATTAAAATGGAAAACTATCATTTTATAGAACTTACCCGAAAGGTACTTTAAAATTTTAAACCTTTTTCTTTTTTTAACATAGGGCCCCCAAAGGTAGAAAATTGTCTAGGTTAAAATTCACATTGGGCCCATGCAAAACCCTCGGACGCCCCCTTTTATTTATTCAGGACTTTAAGAAATGAAGGGATGCTTTTTTTTGGTGGCAGGGCAACAAAGTGATTTTTAGATAGCTTTCTTGGTCACCTTGTTCAACATCTAAAATATTTACATATGCAAAACAAAAGGGGCAAAAGACTTTGTGGGACCTTGACCATTTACCATCAGCACTTTTAAGGTACAGAAGATGGACCACTGGTCTTCTCACCAGGATTTTAATTTCTAATGATGATATACCCCCCAAAAAAACCCAAAGCTATCTAATGCCGGATTCATATGGCGTATAGCATTGTGTACTGTGTGCGTCGCTATACACCTGCTGTAATTAGAAGTACGCGCTGGTCAGCATGTATTTCTAAGCACTCTAGCCCCCATTCACCCTCTCTTTCCCCAACGCGTATGTGCCGGAAAGAAGTGACATGTCACTTCCTTCTCCGGGTTCACAGTGGGTGCTACGATTTTACTGTATTTGCGAAGCGGACATTGGGCGCATTGCAGTGCAATTACACGCTGAAGAACGCCCCACAAAGACGTTGTGTGAACACCCCTTAACAAAATTTTCATTTGCTAAAGTTATTCATTAAGGAGACTTATGGATGAAGTAAGTAGTAAATTTGCTAGAAAAAAAGACCTCTACCAGGTACTTTTTTTACTCATACCCCGATGGACAAATGAGCATTGATCAGTTCCGGTAGACCCTTTTAACTTTCTATACACGAACAGTAACAGCAAGCGATACAGAGTCCAGTACTTTAGTGCATCGAAATGCTGCCACCACTGTGGCAGATCCTAGGGTTCAGTAGGACAGCACTTCTTCAAGGGTACACCAGTGGGATGGGAATCTTTGTCTCTGTCAACATGTAGTCTCCCAATGTTACATGCCTTCCATACACGCACCAGCTGGATTCCTTTCTAGTGATGAACAGCTGTTTCTGTGCACTCTCCTAGGACATGTTATTTAGGTCTTGGCCATAGCCTGTAGCTCTCTCACGGCTTCATTCACGTCTCCCTTTGACAACAACTGATCTTCTATCTTCAATGCTGGGTTTTCTCTCCTCTTCCGTTCTTCTATTCTCAGCTGTAGCTGTGCGCCAGAATCCTATTGGCTGGAGGTTGTGATGTCCGCATAAGAGTGGCTTTTTAATTATATTCATGGCTATGTTGCAGGTGTCTATCAGGATACCATATAAACGGTACTCTGAAGGATATCTGCAACACAGCTGTTACAGTCAGAGCCAGAGACAGTGTCCAGAGCACCCGTAACCTACAACGAAGCCCTCCGTTTTCATCAGACCTGCCGCACAGCAGGTTGGACTTTGCTGCGGGGAACTCCCAGGTTGCAACCCCTGATAAAGGTCCTTGGGGTGACAACTGGCATGTAGGATTGCATACTAACCGAGCATGATTCAGAGACATTGGGAACAGGCAAACAGACAGGGTTGGCAGCATACAAGCATGATCAGGTTCATGCTTCCGGTTCAGATAGGTTCAGGGAAGGTGGCAGGGTCAGGAACTTATAGGAGAGTCAGTAAAAGGAGAGCAATCGGGAAACCGCACAGAAATAGTAGCCATGTTATAAACAGACACCAGTAACTGGATATGGAATGCAAAATAAGGTGTACAGAAATAGCCCGTGGCCAGGCATGATTGTCTGAGGAAAGTTGGGTGGAGGCTAGGTTTCGGACCTCGGCGTGTGCTGTTACAATAGCCATGAACATAGTGTGAACCCACCTTTAGCCTAACACAGTAATTAAATTTATCTAACCATATATTTGAAGCAATAGACAAGCTCTGCATTCTTCTGCATAGAAAAGATATTCTATTGACAGCAAAATATACAGTAAAAAGCCCACAAAAAGAAAAGTAAGAACCACAGAAAATTGTGTGGCCACACAGGGTAAATGATGTATAACTGCACATAATAAATAAAAAATAAAAAATAAATACATATATAAATAGTATCAATTGCAAATCTTAAGGTTGTGGCATCCTTGGGAGTCCACACTATGGGTATGAGATCTCTTGTTTAACTTATCATACTTTTTGACTTTATCAACGAGCGATATTATATTGCATTTTGGGTACTTCTTTTGCTGAGATCTTTACAGTATTAGAATCTTTAGCCAGATGTACTATATTTATATGTACTTACATTTTAATAGTGATCGCTTGTTTACCATATATATCAAGTGAATAGTGCATTGGCCCCATGATTTTGTTCCCAATATGAACTTTTTTATACAATATCACTTACTCTGTGCGGCTATTCAATTTCCCAGAGTTGTCGCTTTTCCTTTTTATAAACTTGCCCTTAATGATGTATTCTTTTTCATTGTGTATGTTGTAGTCAATAAAATGTTTATTTTAAGCATAAATCCCTATAATTTTGCACCTTATATTTATTGCTATTTGGATTCTTTTGATACTTATTTGGTGCAATATTGCTGTTGCTTTTTGTGTATTCTTTTACAAAGTAAACATACTAGATATCCTTACACTTTTAGCACAAGTCACTTGTTGACCATACTCTAGCACTTCCAAATGCCATATAAGAATATTTAACCGTGATTAAAGGATCCTTTCTACTAGTAGCAAAGTTTTTTCAGAATATTCCCTCTTCTTATTTGAAATGCTATGGGTAATATTGCATCTCATACCACTCTATAATAATCATTGTAACAGACATTAGAAAAAAATGGAATTTCAGGATATCTAGGGAGTGGTGAAGAACGCAGTGGATGATTTTGTCACTTTCCATAACAAATGAGAAGTCAAACGAGACAGCTAACATGAATAACAAATGGAATAACAATAAGAAGTTTTCCTTGTTCGCGTTTCTTGCTGTCTGCTGAAATTGTCATGTTGTCTCGCCACCTGTTTTTCTGTCATTTAAGTGTGCACCATAAATCAAGAGAACAAGTAAGAACAGGATTTTACTGAGCCCCAAGCCACATCACAATGCAACTATAGATATGCAGACGAGATCAAACGTGAAAATGCAAACAATGAAAACTGTCTTTTCTTGTTATTGTTGATTGTCATGTTAAAGCAGTCTCCCACATAAGTAAATATTATAACAATGCTAACAACATACAGTAGGTAACAACTTTTAAGTAGACAATTATGTAAGAACTTTTCAGGCAGTCTATGCCGATTCACCTACAGTTGAAGCCAGAAGTTTACATACACTGTATAACAAGACACATATGCATGTTTTTCTCACTATCTGACATGAAATCAGAATAAATCTTACCTGTTTGAGGTGAATTAGGATTACAAAATTATTTATATTTACCAAATGCCAGAATAATGAGATAATTTTTTAAGGCATTTTTATTACTTTCTGCAAAGTCAAAAGTTTACATATATTCCATTAGTATTTGGTAGCATTGCCCTTAAACTGTATGATTTGAGTAAAATGTATTTGATATCCTTCCAAAAGCTTCCCACAATAGTTGGTAGAAATTTTGACCCATACCTCCTGACAGAACTGGTGTACCTGAGCCATGTTTGTAGGTCGCCTTGCTCGCAGCTGCCTTTTCAGCTTTGCCCATAAAATGTCAAAAGGTTTGAGATCAGAGTTTTGTGATGGCCACTCCAAAACATTGACTTGGTTGTCTTTAAGCCACTTTGCAACCAGTTTGGCAGTATGTTTTGGGTCATTGTCCATTTGGAAGACGCATTTCCGCCCAAGCTTTAACTTCCTGGCTGATATCTTGAGTTGTTGCTCCAGTATTGCCACATAATCTTCTTTCCTCATGATGCAATCTATTTTGTGAAGTGCACTGGTCCCTCCTGCGGTAAAACAACCCCACAATATGATGCTGCTACCCCAGTTGGGATGGCGTTCTTAGGCTTCCAAGCTTCTCCCTTTTTCCTCCAAACGTAACGATGGTCATTATGGCCAAGCTGTTCAATTTTAGTTTCATCAGACACACAGGATATGTCTCCAAAAACATAGGTCTTTGTTCCTGTTTGCATTTGGCTTTTAAATGTTTTTTTTTTGCAGTAATCTTTGCAGAGTAGCCTTTCAGCCCATGTTGATACAGTACTCGTTTCACTGTGGATAATGACACAATCTTCCCAGCTTCCACCAGCATCTTCACAAGGTCTTTTGCTTTTGTTTTTGGGTTGATATGTACACGTCAGACCAAATTATCTCTGAGACACAGAGCACATCTCCTTTCTGAGCAATATGATGGCTGGATATTCCCATCTTGTTTGTACTTGCGTATAATTGTTTATATAGATTAACGAGGCATCTTCAGGTATCTGGAAATTGCACCCAAGGATGATCCAGATGTGTGCAAGTCCACAATTCTCTTCCTTATATATTAGCTGATTTCTTTAGATTTTCCCATGATGTTACACACAGAAGCAGTGTGTTTCTGGTGTGCATAAAATGCAGCCACAGATATGTCTCTAATTAACTCAGATGTTGCCAATAAACCTATCAGAAGCTTCCAAAGACATGACATCATCATATGAGCTGTCCCAAATTGTGAAAAAGGCATAGAAATCCTAGTGTATGTAAACTTTTGACTTTAGAAAGTAATAAAAATGCCTTAAAAGTTATCTCTCTCATTATTCTGGAATTTGACAAATATTAATAATTTTGGTAATCCTAATTGACCTAAAACGGGTAAGGTTTATTCTGATTTCATGTCTTTTTATATAGTGTATGTAAACTTCTGGTTTCAACTGTATATGGCAGCCTGTATTCTTATGATGGATACTAATAGCCATGGCAGGAGATTTGAAATCCTAGAAAAATGTTTAAGAGAATGCAGCAATTCCATTAATTATTACTTTTAGTTCACCGAAAATAAACATACACTTTGTCACTATTTCTTTGACTTCCAACCAAACAACATTTTTAAGTATCCCAAAACTATCATGTCCACTCCTAAAGGGCTTCCCCCATAAGAGCATATCCTGTCTATATTTGGGCACATGTACATAATGGAGGGGAGGCCTGTGTTAATAACCCTTCTCCATGAGCCAAGCTTATAAGAGGGGCTTATGCTCAAGTGATTTCAACACAACCATTATTTAATGGACCATATAATAATTTTTTTCCTTAGATGTGACAACCTCCCATGGACAAATCCCTCCGATTACACACAACTCCAAGTTTTAGACAGAAGTAGAATTTGTAGATTATCATATGGAATTATAAGAAAACCTTCATTTGTGTATAACAGAAAAAATCATTACTGATATGACTTTCTATTCTATGTTCTAAGACCCAACTAATAAATGTGATTTGATCACATAATTAGATACAGCCAAAATGTATACAGTGTGATTCGATAGAGGCTGGGTTCTCTATGCTTACAATTGCAAAATGTCTGTGATTTGGCTCCAACATCTATGAATGAGTGGGCAACTTAATGATTTATTTGGCACCCTGTTCTCTGATAGCAGAGAGAAGTAATACCATATTTATAATTACAAATTAAATTCTTAATGTACAAAGAAGGTATGTGCCAAACATACATTTGGCGCATCTAAACCATAGTGTGCTTCTTAGCCATGTTATTACAGCAAGAATATTCATGATAGGCATTGAAATATGTTGTCTGCCACATAGCGTCATCTGTTAACATTGTCTGATCTTACTCTAGGACAGGAGACACATTTTGTTTCTCATTTTAAAACAGGAGCAGCCTAGCTTTCCTTAGCTAAAATTACAACAAATTCAGCACATAAAACTTTATCTGTTACATTTGTTTTCATACCTATTTAAGTTGTTTTTATAGATTTTTTAAATTTATAATTGTGTGGTGTTGAGTATTTTTATCAGCTAATTCATTTAGTCAGTATTTGCTAAATGAATGTTTGCTTTTTTATCTTGTACACTAGCTGTGCCAATTAGTTTTATAATACATTTTAGTACCAATTTTTTTTCTCATAAATAGCGCCATATCCACTACATATAAAGAAAACAAAACGTTCTGGCTGCCTGATAACACCACTACATGTAACTTAAAGAGGGTGTGCAACTATAGAAATTTACCACATATACACAGAACAGGTAATAAATGTCTGATTGCTGGAGATCCCACTGTTGGGTTGGTACAGATCATTAAAATCCAGGTCCCAAGCCCCTTGTCGAGCATAGTAAAGAAAGCTTTCGGCAGAGCAGTAGCCATAGATAACCATTGCTGCTCCATTCAAATTCTATTGTGCCACGGTCCATGCCGTGTTCCTGTCCTTCGCCGCGGCCTCTGCTGTCACAGTGTATGTTCCTGTTGCCGCTGCTTCCCACCTGCGGTTGCTGTGCAGCTTTTCCCATGCTGGCTATGCTGCTCCTCCATCTTGACTGCTGCCCTTCTACGTGTTGCTCTATAGAGGGCGGCGACCACATCTTCCACTCATTTATTCCCACAGTGTACAGCGGGGTTGGGCTTCCTCTACCAATCCCCTTACACCTGTGGGTTTATAAGCCTGCGCCTCTCCACACTCCCTGCCTGATCCTTGTTGTTGCATGTTGTGGTCTTTTGTTGTAGTCTGTTGCTGTGTGTTTTCTTATCTTTGTTTGTTAGCAGTCTGGTGTGCACACGCTGTTTTGTTTGTGTCCTTGTGGTATCCTCTATATTTGGTTAGTCTCTATGTTGGTCTCCTTGTGTCTGTGTCTTTGTCTGAGTTTCCTTGCCTTGTTTCCCTGCCTGTGTTCTTGCCCTGGTCATGCCTTGGTTTCTTGCCTGCATTTAGCTTAAAGGGGTTTTATCGTTACAAAGATCATGTCTCAGATTATGGGGACAGTAAAAATAAGCCCTTTTGTAATTGGGTTGCATTACCTCTGTCACTTGGTTTAGCAGATATAAGCTTCTCTGTAAATCTGTGTTCTATTACTGCTATTGCTGGTCGGAACGCCCCTGCACTGTAATTGGCTGGCTGACATTTCATTCAGCCTGTTGGGATACGCCCCTAGACAATAAACGCCCCTGCCACGCCCCCTGCACTGTGATTGGCTGCCTGCACACTCTGTGTTTACTCCCCTCTGAGCTGTTAAAATTGATAGTGAAACCAAGTTCTGCTGGCTCTATGTACATCTCCCAGCTCTAGGGTGAATGATCTGGGCAATTACTGCCTGTTTAAAGGGCATTTGCCAAGAGGTTGATTCACCTCCTCACAGGTCCAGTCCTTAAGCTGCTACCGTGAAACGAGGGCGTTCGGTTCATCCGATCTACTGCACGCCCCGCCTCCTTATGACGTCATCATCTGTAGTGTATAACATAAGGATTCAACACTGTGTCTGCATAAGCTGCTTGTATAATGCAGTGCTTAGCTGACCCACTCTGCAAGAGATAGGTTAGGAGTACAAGCCCCATCAGTAGTTTTTATTTTTTTCTTTTATAAATTGTACACATATGTAAAGATATGAAAATATATGTGTGAACATCTATCATTTTATTTATACACAAACAAAGCTCCCCTATATAGTGTCCCATCCTCACAGTCACACCAAGCACTTCCAACATGTGTGATACAATGCATATACTCTGGGGGATGAGACATGATATAGGGGAGCTATGTATGTGTATATATACCATTATAGAGATTGACATATATATTTTAGGTCTCTCTACATATGTGTAGAATTTAGGGGGGGGGGGAGGGGATATACTCTGTAAGGGACTAGAACTCCAAACCCCTTCATTGTAAGAGCAAAGCTCTACTGCTGCACCACGAGACCAAGTTAGTTACAGGTTGAGCAGGGTCCTCTCTCAAAGCTGATTGCTTCCCTCCCTGTTGTTTTCACTCACATGTCACTGACAGCAAGCAGAGATCTTTACTTGAAGCTGACGTTTGTCCTTGTAGTTGAGTAAAGGTCTCTGCCTGTTGTCAGTACAATTTTGGTGAACACCACTAGAACAGAAGTTAAAGCTGCTGGCTTTCAGTGTCATTTGTGTGTAAACTAAGAGATATAATAGGTGCTTGCTGGAGTTTGGAGCCTCAAGGATGCAGACATAAGCATGCAGGAGGCTACAGAGCTGTTATATCCAGACAACCTTCTGGATTCCCTGCTTTAAACAAAATGATGATGTCACAGGTCTTCAGTGAGGGGAGACACACCTCCTGGGAGGAGAGACACGCCTGCTGACAGGAGAGACACGCCCCTGGATTTCAAACTCAATCTGAGAAAATTAGCTGAACAGCCCCAACAGCTCAAACGATAACACCCCTTTAAGTCTCTGCTCATGTTCTTGGTGTTGTTTCCAGTCTGTCTATGTATTGTTCCTTTGCCTTACGTTTAACCCTCCTGGTTGGCATCCATTTTGTCCTGTCTTTGTCTGTTTGTACCTTCACATATCTTTTCCTAGTCTGCTTTATCTTTGTTCCTATTCTGTTGGTGCCTACCGTTGGCACTTCCGGTCTGTCTGGTCAGCTGCCACTGCTAGGGACTGCTCTGAGGTTGCACCTGGCAGCTGTTGGGGTAAGCCATCCTTACCATCAAAGGTTCTGTGAAGATGCCCGACGGCCGCTTAGTCACACCCCCTCGGAGCAAGCCCGGCAGTGGTCCAGTGGGTCCACTACCCGCTTTACCGCTCATCCGTTACATATTGGACGACAGAGATAGCCATGTACAGTGCTCGGCTTTCTTCATTAGTCTGATAGATTTTAAATAGAGATGCACTGTACATGCTTGGCCACTGCTCCATTCAAAATATACTTTGGTGTGCGTGCAACAATGGAGGACTTACATGTCCCCATTTAAGCTATTGGTGGGGGTTCCAGTGGTGGGACCCTCAGCTATTAGACATTTATCACATTTAATAAATGTCTATGGTGGCGCAACCCCTTTTAGAACTTACGGCATACTAATATGCATTGAACGCAATAATAAAATAGTATGCAGTCAGCTCTATATTAAAAAAACAAGTAATGTTGCACCTAAAAACAATAAAGAGGAGGTTCACTTTAAGGCTGTAATATACAGTGTTCAATGGAACAAGAAGAAATCTGATTAGATTATGCTATAGAGCAAATAAAAAACAAACCAGCAATAGCAGGAATCTCTTTAGTTACCAAACTTATTCCTATTAAACTTAGCAAGGGTTTAGAAAATAATTTTCTGAAATGACCCTCATAAGTCAATGACATGGAAACATGGTTTAATTTAGTACTAAGCACCGGTAAATTGAATGTCTCTTCAGGTCTTCATCAGTTTATAATTTGTTTCCTCCGGGTCTCTCTGCATATATATTATAAAAGCAACAGCAGAGGAAATGTTATTAGGTAAACAGAAGGAGATGAAATGTATACCTTAAAAAGAAGCAATATATCTAAAATGGTAATTTTTGATTTACAAGCAAATTTATGAGACATGCACAATGATTTTTCAACTTAATATTTCCCATCCGTAGTTATGAATTTTTTTATAGAGCACCAATACCACAGAGAGTGTTAGTATTTAGAACTATAGTGTGATTTTCAGTGATGACTGCATTGCAAACAACCAAAACTATCATCAGAGGTCTTAAAGAGAATGAATCAACTATATTCTATTTTACTGATTAAAACCAGATACCAGTACATAGTCTTTTTTCTTCTTCTTCTTCTTATTCATATCTTCTTTCTTTGATATTTTCTGATTGTAGATTTTTTTTTTTTTACTTTATTTTTTCTACTTTCTCTATATGATTAATGGGACAGCCATCCTGCATGACCTTTTTTAACATTACCTAAAGGTATGCTTTACAGATAGCACAAGGACCTGTGAACAGGAGTTCACTCAGTGTCTTCTATAGGAGAGTGTTGGGGGCATGCTCTGTGGCCTATGCAGAGGTCAGTGAGCAAGTAGGGGGAGAAAGGGAGCTATGACTATTATCAATTTTGAATGTGTTGTGATCTTGGATTATCTATTTATCAGTGTAATTTTCCATTGTACGTAATCCTGCCAGTGATGATAATGAGGAGTCTGCTGAAAAGTGATCTCTACAGAACAGGACGTGCCATTCTATTGTTAGTAATATGGAAGTTTTTTTTTTTTTTTTTTTTTAAATGTGCCTGAAAAAAATGTGGGGAAAATATGTTTAACAAAAAACTTGGCCACATGTATGTGAACTGTTTGGGTCTAAGACTTTCATTGTTGCCCATAGCAACCAATCAGAGCTCCCCTTTCATTTCATATAGTGCTCGGAAAAAATGAAAGGGGAGCTCTTATTGGTTGCTATGGGCAACAAAGAAAGTCTTAGACCTAGATTTCATATATGACTCCCTTGATTTAAATAACTAGGATTTTTTCTGATTATTTCTTTTAAAATATTACTTGTTTGAGCAGGCTCAGACTGGTCCACTGATGAATAGGGGAAACCCAGGGTGTGCCCTTGAGCATTACAGACCTGAAGTTGCTTTTAATCTGCATATGCATGCTTGGCAAAGGCAAAATTGCAGAGAAAAATGAGGCAAGAGGCAAGTGGCAAAGTATAAGACGCATGTACAATAATGTACAGCAGTTGTAGAGTGAATCAGCAGAATCAACTCCACTGGTGGGTCCCATAATCAACTCCACTGGTGGGCCCCCAGAAACAACTCCACTGGTGGGCCCCCAGAAACAACTCCACTGGTGGGCCCCAAGACTCAACTCCACTGGTGGGCCCCCAGAAACAACTCCACTGGTGGGCCCCCAGAAAATCTCCAATGGTGGGGCCTAGGCACCACTGTCTGACACTGCTTGTAAGATATTTCTTTACAAAAAAAACATAGAACAATATACACTTAATACTCCCTTATATTATTAAATAATGAATATTATAGACACCGCTGGCTAATATCAATGTACATTAATACCCACAGAGGTAGAACATCAGTTGTACAAAAGTTGGCTTAGTGGCTGCCTGTAGGTAACTTGAGGCCTCTGGATGGAAGCCATGCTGGCCAAGTAGTTTGAAAGTCCAAAGTATAGAAGTGATCCTTAACTCAGTGTGGTGGTATCCCACTGAGCGCAAGATCAAGAGGAGACACTTCAACCTTCCCAAAAATCTGTTGTATTACTGTTTTGAACACACTCACCTCTATTTCCCCTGCCTAGTCTGGTTATCCATGAGGATTTTTTATAATTCTGGCATTATGGCCAAGCTGTTTATCACATTCTTATTTTATTTCATTATTTTCTTGGGTTTTTCACTGTGTATTTAAAGGAGTTGTCTCTTTACAAGCTTTCAGCCCACATCAATGTTTTTAGAAGCAAAGGATTTTTGAATTGAGGGGCGTGCGTCTTCTCTGCCTCTTCTCCTCCCTCTTCCCCCCTCCCCGCAGCACACAGGCAGCTATCCTCCATAACTTCTATACAGCAGGGGGGGCAGGGGGATTGCTGCCAGAGTTAACCCTGTGTGTGCCTGCCTAGATCTTCTGCAGGCATCTAGATCAGCTGTATTAGGGCTGATCTATGAGTGTGAAGAGGTCTGTGATTGCTAATAGCAGAACAGAGGGGATGCAAGTGTTCATATACCCTCTGCTTAGCTTACATATCTCCATATCTCCAGCAACAAACAGACCCTGTCAGAACAGACACAGGGAAGCTGTGAAGTGTTACTCAGGATGTGTCACTAGTACAGCAGAGCATAAACTGTTCACAAGCCTCCCTGATCTGTATAGTATTATTATAGTCACAGCTCCACAGACACATCATGATTATAATAACACACAGGGTCACTGCTGTCACATCTATTGATCAGCCTCATCTCTGCTCAATCTGTGTAGAGAGCAGGAGGAAGCAGGCACACACAGGGTTAATCCAGGCAGCATGGACACGGAAGCCAGAGTCCTCCCTCCCTCTCCCTCCACTACAGAAGCATTCTGTGTGGGAGGGGCTCTCTGCTCTGACCTGTATTCTGAAGGTGATGAGTCATACAGACCTGACAGCCAGTGAGATAAGGATCAACAGGTTGGCTGCTATAGAGATTTGAGAAGCTGATGTACTCCTACTAACAGGGCTAGCTCAAAATCAGTAGGACATTTGTAATGAACATATATTGCAAAGCTGCTTGTTTTTTAAAGATCTTTTAATTAAAACCCAATCATTGTAGCGAGACAACCCCTTTAAATCATGTTTATGTTTTAGGACTTATCTGGGGGCAGTGTCTGTTTGGGATATCCTTCCTGAAGCCTAGTGGGTTTATGTGGCCATCAGGTTCCTCACCCTCCTGTAACCCCAGCCTCCTATATGGGAAGCCCTACCTGTGTTCAGCCCAGTATGTGGGGGTTTATCTTCTGCTTCTTACCTTTTTATGTTTACACTGTTTTTCATTTCCACAACACCAGTCCTCTGTATAGGAAAAGTAATAAGAAAGATGAGGAGTCCTAAAGACAGATCAATTTTCTTTATTTGTTACATCAGTTATGAAGTTTTGAATGCACACTAATGGGGCCGTTTACACGGCAATTGACAAATACCGGTCGGTTATGCGACAGGTATTTGCACTGTTTTGCAGCCGCGGGGGGGGGGGCGGCTTTTCTCCGCGATGAGCGGTGAAAATCCCTCCCCGTTCACATTGAGATGCACACATTCTGTCCGGAAACCGGACGGAAGATGGTGCTTGCTCAATGTTTTGCGGGCGGACCGCGGGCGGCAAAACTGCCGGGTGGAAAACCTGTGCAGAGGGGACTGCTGCACGGGTTTTCCATAGAACACCATTGTGCTAATTTTCGACCATTTTTTCAGGCGGTCTGCAAAACCGCCTGAAAAACCGACCCAAAACCCCGTGCAGTGGGGACATGCCCTAACACGGCTTTAACAAGTAATCTTGGGGTCCCATAGTAGAATATGGTGTATGGAATTCAGAACAGCTGTTGTGTTATATCTGGTTATCCTACTGATATTTTCTGCAATATTGTAGCATATAAAATAATATGCACACATATTTTATTATTTTCCTATATTATTGTGCCTTTGTACATTCAGATAGAGAACTAAGTTGAGTCTATGTTCTGCAAAAAAGATCTTAATATTGATTCAATTCTATAATCAAACACACATGCTATTAGTCACATCTCTCCAGTCTTCATTGTCAACCAAGTCAGTAGTTCTAAATAGGTCTGACTCTGGAGAATACACTGATATTCCCTAAGATGACATTATTAGTTTTCTCTCCTAAGGTTCCTTAAGATCACATTGATCTGTTGAACACTGAGCAAAGATATGATTGCCTGATATCATTGTTCTATTGGCTTTCTTGTTCTAAGTATTTAAACTATTCTTTCCCTTTATTTTTGTGGTTCCCTTTTTCTTTTTGAGCTCCTTTATATGGTCTTTGGTATTCTTTGTGTGCTTGGCCTCCTTTTGTCAAATAAAACTTTTTTCTATGCTGTCTTGTACAGGTTTTGTGGAAGTTACTTTTATAGTAATTTTATCATGTTAGCCAATACGAAATAAAAGAACTGCCACAAGTCCTTTATGTAGTAGTTTTAGCTGGCTAAATTTTTAAAACCATAAAATATATAAAAGTTCAAGTGGCTCCATAGTAAGAGTATATTTATTATGAAGAAGACATTAATATTGATAGACAAAAAAACTAAATCATAAAATCAACTATGACATACAAGTAATACAAATATGTTAAAATGCAAACTTTCTTTTTTTCAGAATATAAATTTAAAGAGAAACTAGAGGGAAAAAGAGTTTTCTTGCCATTAACTTTGGTGTCTAAACCATGCACTAGAACACACCTATCTATGAAAGCATTGGGTGATCCCATGTATGATGTTAGAGATGCTTTGTGCCATTTTTATGTCCACTATAGGTAATGTATGGCAATAACCATACAATCATCTCTCTCCCTCCCTGCAGAGGAGCTCTCCAGCTTCAAAGCTTTAGCTACATGCCAGGTAGTAATGTTGCCGTATCTTTGTGTCGTGGGAGACCATTCTGCAATTTAAATGGCAGCCAGATTCTGGGTAGGAATATTTAAAGGGGATGTATCGCTTCTTTAGTTCGGCTGATTCATACTGCTCTCAGCTTCTCAACTCTAGAAATGCAGGGGCGTTTCTTCCCCTCCCAGCTGTTTGACATCATCCCCCTTGACTGTTCATGCTGGCTCCCGAGACTCCCTTCCCCCCCTTTCTGTCTGAGTCCACATGTCCCTGTGTCTCTCCCTATCAGTCTAATTTTGTAAGAGCTGTATACATACCACAGGCTGCATTCAATCTAGACAGAGCACTGTTCTGTTCTCCTCTCACAGCTGGAGATTTGTTACAGCTTTCTATGAAGGGCACAGATCTCCCTTCTATGCAGGAGAGGCAGGGATCAACACACAATTGTGCGGTTTCCTGATTATAGAAGCCCTGCAGTGTTATTCTGTTTCTTCTGGCTGTGCAGAGTGAAAATGTGCCAGTCCCTTACTTTGAGTGAAAGGCAGGAATGCAAGCTCCGTAAATACAGCCGACCGGGGGCAGAACAGAATGTAAATGAGCTCTCAGCTAGTGAAATGCAAGGAGGAGGGATCTGACCAGCACTGGATATCAGTGTAAATAGAAACAGAAGATAAGGAATACTGTGAATACAAGACAGCTTTGCTAATGACATCTAATTGCAAAGTTGCTTGTTTTCACGGTTCCCTTATTCTAAAGACCATTCAATGAAATGATACAACCCCTTTAAATATAAGGGTTAAATTAGCAAAGAAGGAGTAACATTTAATTTCAGCATGTGATCTTTTCTTTAAACCTCTAAGGACCAGTGTTGCTTCTTTTTGTTTGTTTTTTACCTTTCAAGATTCACAACTTTTTTGCTTTCTCATTCACATAAATATATGAGACCTCATTTTTTTTACCATATAATATTTTGTGAGAGCACAAAAGAAAATTCTTTGTGGGGTTTAATGGCTAAAGGACTCATTGGCACTCATTTACTATCACTGTCTAAAAGTTAGACAAAATAAACTTATACAGGCAGTCTAAAAATTTGCTGAAGATTTAACACAGTGGCTCATGCTGATTAATACATTGGTGCAGCTTTAGACTTGTCTAACTTTTTAAACCATTTTTTAGCTTTTCTTTCTACGCCAGAAATTTTGCACATTTTTGGTGCAGATTTTGGCGTAGCGTATTAAATTGTGGTCACAACCACTTTCTCACATGCAGTTTATAAGCTTTTCCCTTGTCGAGCAGTTTGCAAAAAGTATCTAAAGCCTAGAATAAGGGCGACATGTATGAAGGAAGGCGTGTCAAAGTGAATAGTCGAGTCTCATTTTCGATGTATAATGCGCCTGATGTATGAAAGAGTTTTTTGTGCCTTCATAAATGGTGTGTAAAGTTCCCTGCGCCTCGCCTATGTGTTAGGCACATTATGGATCTTAGGCGCATTACTACTGCGCCTAACATGTATAAAGGCTGTAGATAGGCTGGAAATAATAGAAAAGTCATTAGAATAGCATATCAGTGAATAGAAACTATGGTACTGAGCTTGCTTGGGGGCCCACAGGTCCCAGCAATACCTGTGCTGTGCTGGCTCTTGCTGTATGTGGAATAAAGTGTGAGAGCAGCAAAAATCAATTTCAAATTTAATGTAGTAAAAATTAAAATTTGTAAAATCTGAACAACGACATCAGTGCATTTTTTAATGTAAAATTAGTTTTAGATTCCATTAAATTTTAATGCATGTTATAGGAGATATTTTTATATTTTTGGGATATTATATATTTTTATATTAATTTTATATGATCACATTTTTCATTAAATTTAAATCATTAAATTTTATACGGTTTAATAATTATAATAAATTACTATTTATTAATGTACTGGTGTAAATTGAGAAATATTGGACATTTTTGCCCCTTACAGCAAATCTAGCTTCACTTCGACTACTCAGGCTCAGACAGACCACATTGAAATAGATCTGCCTATTGGAGCAGTTAAGCACCGAGTTTTGCCGAACCGCATTCATATATGTGTCTAATATTACGAGTGTGGTGCAACACGCCTCCATAACGCCCCCAGAACACCCCTTCATGTTAGTGCCTAACACATACGTTAGGTGCATTAGACGTCGTAGCCGGCTCAGTTAGGTGCATTGTACACCAGAAAAAGCCTGAAAAACCCTTTCATAAGTGTTGCCCTAAGTGTCTGGTATGTGCTGCACTACTTTTTGGTGCATTTTAAGATGCTTATCTGGTGCAACCACTATAGTAAAAGAGGGCCATTGCGTGATATAAATGACATGTTCATTATTTTCATTGCAGGTCAGAATTATTCTGACAATACTGAGGATAGTTTTCTATATGTTTTACTGCTTCTAAAAAGATAAATTTAAATTAAACCAATATTTGGTGTGACCACATGGAAGTTATTACATGGCCCCCACAGTGCCCTGATCTCAACATCATCAAGTCTGTGTGGGACTACATGAAGAGACTTAAGGGTCTGAGCAAGCCTATATCCACAGCAGATCTGTGTTTAGTTCTTCAAGATGTTTTGAACCACTTACCTGCCACGGTTCTTCAAAAACTTTGTTTTTGCAGAGTGACCTATAGTTTTCACTTTTACCATGGTGATTAGGAATATCTACTCTAGTGAGGGTCCAATTTTTCTCTCTGTCAAGTTGAAATCTGTGATAGATCTTTGAATATATTAACATCTATCATTAACGTGCCTTGTGGTCAAAACATGGTCTTAAAGTTATTTATGTGTTAAAATGTGCAACCCTCCAGTTTAAAGATGGTAACATTTTTATCATTGCCCAATGCTAGCATAGAGTCTGAATTGCAAGTTTTTTATTTTTTGTTTTTATGCGGTTTAATAGGCACCTATTTTATAAACCAGGTTGTTTTTTTGTTTTTGTTTTTCCTGCACCCCATTGCTGCCTCCTAATACTTCTACTAATGTTATTTAGAAACTGGTTGTGTTTTATTTATTAGCATACAGTGCTCTTATCTGTTCTGTTCCTTCGTGTTATAAGGCATTTGAGCATAGTAATGTTTCAGAAAGAATATAAAATGGATGAAAACAATCGCTTGTATGTTTTTTCTACAACTATACACTCTATTCTGTGCATTTGCTTCTTCTTCATAATGCGACTGCTCTATATAGTAAATGTAGCTTGGTCTTATTGAAATTCCTACATAAAATGAGAATATGACAGAGAGACTTAGAATAGGCAGCTATTTAACATGCCATGTGACTTCAGGGCTGTCATCTAGCATCAAGATCATGATAAAAGTAGCCGTACTTGGTTTCCTCAATGGAGAATTTGCTTTGTTAGGATAAAAGCGTTGCATTTTCGTACCTTTGCATTTTTTTGTTAATGCGTGGAACAATAAACTATAGCTGCAGCAATAAATCACCCTAGACTATTTATTCTCTTGTAGGTTTTAGGCTATTAAATGGAGTTTATTATACTCCAATGGAAAAGGGGACTAAGGTAATGAGATGAGAATTTTCCCCGGTAGGCAAAGATAACTTTAGCCTGAACACAAGCGTATACAATAAGTAAAAAGAATTAATCAAACAAGAGGATTAGATGCAAACTTAGGAATCAAAACCTCTCTTTGATACCATTTCAACAAGAGAATGCTGATAATTTAACCATTGTTAGTGCTTGAGTATTTGTCAATGCTCAAAAACCTTTCATTGGGTTATACTTTACTCCATTGTGAACATCTCTCTCTTGGCACACTACAGATTGTAGAGAGAAGCTACCATTGTTTAGGCATTGGTATAAAGAATATTGGGCACTCTTTGTACCTGCAGTGTGGTTACACTAGCCATGCCAAATCTGTTTTCAAATAGATAGACCCTATTGATAGAACCTATTAACCTGAATGGTGCCCTTCAGGGTTATAGTATTTCTAAGGTAAGAATAGTGCTAATGACTGTATTAGTCTTGCCATCAGAAATACTGCAGATCCATCAGAAAAACTAACAGACCCCACTGACAGACCTGTGCTATGATTGGCTTTCTGCATTCTCTTCCCTATGAGTTGTTTAAAATCAAAAGTGAAAATGGCTGCTGTCTGTGTCTGTATTCTCATTGTCTTTCACTGCACCCTGAACTGTGCAATAATGGCTGTATGACCTCCTCTATGCCCCTTCTTCCAATGGTAGTATTGTGTGAAGGATCTCGGCAATTACTGAGTCTCTAGCTGCTATTCCCCTTATATAACACAGCCTTATACACAGAGAAGACGTTACAGCTCTGCAGACCTCCTGCAATGGTCAGCTCTCATGCCTGCAGAGCTGTCATCTCCCTCTACAAGCTCCTTGTAACCAATATATTATATTAAATATATATATATATTATATAATATATATATATATTAATATATATATATATATTATTAAGTATATTTATATAAAATACAGCCTGAAATAATGCACCAAATGTGAGACATGCACTCTGTTCTCCCTCTCTTATCAGACAGGATGTAGAGGGGGAGCAGAGTGCATTTCTCACATCTGTTTCATCAGTTCAGACTGTATGTATAACTGTTTACAGCAATGCAGGTGTTCTGGTTACAAGGAGCTTGTCAAGGGAGGTAACAATCCTATCACTGCTGCACAGCTTGTACCTGCAGTAGCTGATGCACAGTGCAGTGCATATTGTCCTGATGCTGCTGTGAGTAATCATAAAGAGAACAAGATTGTTCCAAGGAAAAGGTTAAATGTCAATTTTACTCATTAATTTATGCCCTTGCAACAATCTTTTTACCTTTTTTGATTGTCTGTTGCTGATCCGTATGGCCAACATAGTTCCATAAGATTCCACATTTTCCTATTTAAATAGGCAAATCCACACCTAGTAAGTGAGTATTTTTCCATTTTATTTTGTATATGCTGCTATGAGTAGTTTCTTTAGTAGCACCAGGAGCAGAAATATTCAGATTAGAGACGACATCACAATGCCACTGGCTGGAACTGTCAATCAGCAGAGCCTGTATCTCCCACAGAGCACAAGACATATTGCAGGAAGTAACAAACAGTTGAGCAACAGGGGCGCAAGGTACACATACATGGAATGGTTGCAGCCAAGTATCGTATGCAGTGTGCTACTTCCATGTTTTTAATTGGTTTGATTAAAGGCTGCACAAATTTGCAAGTCAAAACTGTCAAAATCGTGCCAAGACTAATACTGACAAGATTATTAATGGATGACAATGTAAATGGCTGTTAATCAAGCTAATTAAAAGCAAAGTTGCCGCGTCCCACATGTGTTTTTCACAAAAGTAAGTAAATCCCTCACATTTTTGTATCTATTGTATTATATCTTTTCATGGGACAACACTGAAGATATAAACTTTAATACAATATAAAGTAGTCAGTGTATAGCTTATGTAACAGTGTAAAATTGGTTTGCTGTCAAAATAACTCAACACACAGCCGTTAATGTCTAAACCACTGGCAGCAAAAGTGAGTAAACCCCTAAGTGAAAATGGACAAATTATGCCCAAAGCGTCAATATTTTGTGTGGCCACCATTATTTTCTAGCACTGCCTTATCTTTCTTGGCCATGGAGTTCACTAGATCTTCACAAGTTGCAGTCACTGGAATCCTCTTTCATTACTCCGTGATGACATCACGGAGCTGGTGGATGTTAGAGGACCTGCGCTCCTCCACCTTCCGTTTGAGGATGTCCCACAGATGCTCAATAGGGTTTAGGTCAGGAGACATGCTTGACCAGTCCAGCACCTTTACCCTCATTCAATTTAGCAAGGCAGTGGTCATCTTGGAAGTGTGTTAGGGTTCATTATCATGTTGGAATACTACCCTGCAGCCCAGTATCCGAAGGGAGGGGATCATGCTCTGCTTTAGTATGTCATAGTACATATTGGCATTCATGGTTCTCTTAATAAACTGTAGCTTCCCACAGTTGGCAGCACTCATGCAGTCCCAAACTATGACAGTGGTGGAACTACTGCCATACTGCTATATGACCCGCTCTTACTAGGGGGCCCGGCTGGCAATGAACAGTAACTTAATAGTCACTGTTGGCCGGACCCTGTCATAAGATGTGTCCTGTCACTAGGTGGCAGTGCAGTCCCAACATTGCTACACAGGGCTGAAAAAAGTATTGTTTAGAGTTGCTCCTTTAGCAGCCACCCTCCGTTTCTTCAGAAAACCATGCTGACACACATGAATTACAACAGCCTCCAACTGAGATAATAGTGATGTGGCTCAGTGTCTGTGCACAGAGGTCGGGACAGGACAGGAGGGGTATCTATACTGCTAGGCTGAGAGCAGGACATGACAGGAAGCTCCTGCAATGAGGCCACCTCCTACGTCTTCCGAAGACTTCTGGACTCCCTCATCACTGCATAAAAGTGTTTGTGTATATGGGTGTGGCTGTATGTATATATGTGTGTTTAGGTGTCTTTAATGCATGTGTATGAATATATATATGTGTATGTAGATGTGTGTTGTTTGTATGTATGTAATATCTACTCAAGTGACTAGTATTCACTGCATGGTAAATAGGGTGATGCTCCCACAAGAAAAAAAAAGTAGCAAAAGCTATTGTATAAACAATCAAAGAATTGCAATCCACTAATATCTAAAATATCAGTATGTCTAGCATGTGAGTGGTATATGTGGGAGGTGTCTGACATGTGAGTGGTATATGCGGGATTTGTCTGGCATGTGACTGGTATTTGCGGGACGTGTCTGACGCGTGAGTGGTGTATGCAGTATATGTCTGGCCTGTAAGTTGTGTATGGAGGATGTGTCTGACCTGTGAGTGGTGTATGCATGTGTGAGTGGTGTGTGCAGGATTAGTCTGGCCTGTGAGTGGTATATACTGGATGTGTTTAGCGTGTGAGTGGTGTTTGGTGGGTTGTTAGTGTGTTTTGTAAATTTGTGGGGGTATTGTCTAGTATACACTATTTTTTCTGTTAATCCTGACAAAACATGCAACGGAGATACATGTGATAAGTTTTTTTTAGGGGCCCAGGAGTGGGGCAAATAAAAAAAGTTTGTATGGGGAAACCCATCTATTTACGCCCGGGATTTAGGCAAGACACATTTTTCTTTATACTCTCACCCCATTACCCCACACATGATTGCACTATCAAACCCAATATGTTTATCTTGGTTCACTAATCGTGTCCTTTTTCTTTTGTTCAGAAAATTTTTTTCTTTTTTTTTTTTTTGGCTTTTTAAAGAGGCTTCCTTTGGGGAAGACAGCTATGCAGACCAATTTCATGAGTGTACACTATGGTCTGGCACTGACAGGGACCCACTTTCCCTTTAACCTTGCGCAATGTTTGGCAACCTCATATGTCATTTAAAAAGACTCTCTGGATATGACCTGGCACATGCACTCAACATTTTGATCGACTGACAAGGCCTTTTCTGAGTGGAAACCTGTCTTTAAAACCAAATGTAGGTTTTGGTCACCCATTCTCAGCTCAGTTTAGTGTTTTGCAATCCTTTATATCTGGGCCCAATTGTTTTTGGGAGCAACAATTTTTTTTTTCTTTTGAATTCAGATCTTCAAAGAGTTCTTTGCCATTAGGTGTCATATGAATTTCCTGACCATTGGAGGGGATAACAAAACAAAAAAAATTTTACACCTGCTCCCCATTCTCACCGAGACCTTTTTAACACAAAAAAAGTTAAAAAGACACCTTTGGGGGAAAATGGTTTTTGGGGCATAATTTGCCATTTTCACTTAGGGGTGTATCACTTTTATTGCCCCGTGGTTTAACATTGAAAGGCTATATTTGACATTGTGAGGCACCACCCAAAAAATTTTGACTGTTACAAAAACTGGGAAGACTACTTTACATCTACAAAAGCCATATTTCAGTGTTGTCCATGAAAGAAAAAAAGATATTTACAAAAATGTGGGGGTTACTATTTTTTTTGGATAAAAGTGGGGTTTTTTTAATATATAATATAATAATATTATAAATTATATATATTAATATTTAAATATAATTCATATAAAAAATCAATTTTTTATATTTTATATTAAAAATTTTAATTAAGTGTTTAAAAATGTATGTGTAATAGTGTATATATGTTGTGGTATATATATATAAAATAATGAAGATAATAAAACTTACATAAACTTTTATAGTTTATTTATTCCCCAAATTCTCATTATAGCCCCCTACCGTGAAATCTCCAGGTTTTGGGTAATTTTTGGGAAAGAGCTCCCTAAGGCAATTTTCTTCCTGATTTAAAAATGGACGTTTTCAATTCAAAGGGGGCAATAGGGGGTTAAAACTCAATTTTAAAAACATTTACCCTTCTACAAAAGTCCAAATTATAAGTTAACTTTCAGATTCCCGCCAGTATAAATTATTTTCCGGGCCCCTTTTGTTGTGGGATTTTAAAGAAATAAAAAACCCCAAAAACAACCTTTTTCCCCTTTTTTCGTTCTCCTTTTTTAGTAAACAAAAGTCATGCCAATTTTCGTTTTGAGTATTTTTTCGGAAAAAAATTTTTCCTATATATATCAAAAGTGACCATAGATGTCTCAGCTCATCCAGGATACAGTCATAACTTGATCAAACTTAGGACAATGTTTCCACAAAGTTTGAAGCATCCACCACAACACATAAAAAAACTAGGAATATCTTCATACATTATTTTCTTTCCTTTACTTGTGCATTTTTCACTTGAGCAGTGACAGCTAAAAAGCATTTATCCAGGTTGCAGTGCTTAATGTATCAATGTCAGAATTGTTCAATACTCTAAAGGCATTGCATAAAGAGAGAGGAAAAAAATCATATCACCAAGAGGGATCATACCTGCAAGAAAAAACGGCTTTTGTTCTGGAATCTTCATCATTCGGTGGGGAATATTAATAAAGAAACAAACAAATTTAATGAAGGCATACACCATTCTAATCATAAAATATAGACACAAAATGACTGTAATAAACAATGTCAAGAATAAGGTGCATTAGTCTGTATGCGATCTGTCAGTATTATTTGCTGTAAGCTGGTTTTCTCTGGTTCTTAATGTTATCAAATGAGTGCAAGATTTAGGCATATATATCTTGTGTATAAATAAACAGGGTTTGGTAGGCAAACAGTAAAATCATATTTGAGGGTAAAATTTTTCTGGCTTGCTTGATTTAACCCACATTATACATATTGTATACTGTATATTAAAAATGAGATTAGCTTCTTATCAGATTGGCCTCATCATATATGCATATCATATACTTCTCATATCACATATTACTGTACTCATATTCATATTACTTTATTACTTATATCATATGCTTATCATATCTTATTCATATTAAACTAAACTCATATTGCTCACATCATATGCTTATCAGCTCCTACTTATTCATTCATTGCATAGCATTGAATATACTACACTACTTCAGATCACTCACAAACATTTTCCTGTCTAAATGGGACTGTAAATTATGTATATACAGCCCTCATTATAGACAGGAACTGTTGTGAGTGATCTGAAGTAGTAGTATATACAATGCTATGCAAACAATTGTCGCCTTTTATAACCTTGCTACACAAGCTTCTTGTGCTTCTTATTTTCCAAGATTTTTTTCCCCAGAACAATGCTTCAGGGGGGAAATTTCCTCCATACATTCGCAGATTGATGGTAAAAAACACCTGAATTTTTTTTCTGTTTAAGTCAAAAAGACTCAGACAGAAAAAAACATTTGCTTTAAAGTGTAAACGTTTAAAGTGATTAGTAGACCTTGTTAAGGGAGTTAAAGAGAAATGTGAAAGTCCCTCCTACCATTTTAGTTGTATTGGACCGTAGAAGACTAAGGGCGACATGTATGAAAGTGTTTTTCACCCTTTTTCTGGCGTACAATGCACCTAACTGAGCCGGTTACGATGTCTAATGCACCTAATGTATGTGTTAGGCGCATTGTTCGTAAGACTCGACACTTTCTAATGCGCCTAACATGAAGGGGTGTTCTGGGGATATTTTGGGGGTGTTATGGAGGCGTGTCGCACCACACTCGTAATATTAGATACATCTATGAATGTAGTTCGGCAAAACTAGGCGCATTACTGCTCCGACTGGCAGACCTATTTCAATGTGGTCTGTCTGAGCCTGAGGAGTCGAAGTGGAGCTGGATTTGCTGTAAGGGCCAAAAATGTCCAATATTTCTCAACTTACACCAGTACATTAATAAAAAGTAATTTATTATAATTATCAAATTGTATAAAATTTAAATTATTTAAATATAATGAAAAATAAAGATCAAAAATTAATATAAAATATATAATATTCCAAAAATATTAAAATATCTCCTAGAAATGTATTTAAATTGAATAGAATCTAAAACAAATTTTACATTAAAAAATTCCATTGATTATGTTGTTCAGATTTTTATATTTAAAATTTTTACTACATAAAATTTTAAATTGACTTTTGCTGTTCTCACCCATTATTCCACATACAGCAAGAGCCAGCACAGCACAGGTATTGCTGGGACCTGTTGTCCTCCAAGCAGGATCAGTATCATAGTTTCTATTCACTGACATGCTATTCTAATGATTTTTCTCTTATTTACAGCCTGTGTATACCCTTAATACATGTTAGTCGCATTACTTATGCGCCTAAGTCCCGTAATGCGCCTAACACATAGGCGAGGTGCAGGGAACTTTACACCATTTATGAGCGCACAAAAAACACTTTCATACATCAGGCGCATTATACACTGAAAATGAGACTTGACTATTCACTTCGACGCACCTTCCTTCATACATGTCACCCTAAGGGCTTGTTCACACGACGTTTTGGATCCGTTTTGGATGCGTTTTACGGATCCGTTTTTAACCTGCGAAAACTGGATGCAAACTGCATCCAAAAAGCGGATCCAGAGGACGCAACAGCTGATCCTTTTTTGGATGAGTATTGGATGCGTTTTGCATGCATTTAACGGATCCGTTTTTTGGATCCGTTTTTTCAATGCTTTTTTTAAATCAAACCTATCAAACTGCAATTTAAATATAATATAACCTATCAATGACCAAAAAAAAACCTTTTTTTACCTAGTGTCAATCAACTCAACATACACCTATGATTTTAGAACCTGCCCCCCCCCTATATTTTTTTTTTTAAATCAACCATTAGTTTTCAAACCCATCCAATGTAAATGAATTAATAAAAATCATTATAAACTAAATATTTATAAACTTAATATATATTTAGTATACATATATATTTATATACATTTATAAACTAAATATACATTTATATACTATTATATACATTATAAATATTATATACATTTATATTATATATATAAATACTATACAAAAGTATATATATAAAATATATATATATATATTAATATATAATATATATAAATATAACTATTATATACATTTATAATATAATTATATACATTTATATACATTTATAATAAAAATACATTTATATACATTATAAACTTTAAAAATATCCCAAGCATAATATTCAAATTTTATATTTAATTTAAATGGATGCGTTTTTGGCATCGAAAGCGGATCCAAAACGCACCCAAATGTATGCTCCTTTTGGATCCCCGCTTTCGGGATGCCAAAAGCGCACTCCATTATTTCCTATGGGGATTTCTCTTGCGTAAAACGCAAGAAGAATTGACATGTCAATTCTTAAAACGGATCCAAAAAGCGGATCGCGAAAAGCGCATCGGCGATCACTCGTGTGGACAGCAATGCGCTTTTGCCATTGAAAGCAATGTTAATCACACTGACCATTGTTAGATCCGTTTTGCGGATCCGTAAAACGGATCACAAAAACGTTGTGTGAACAAGCCCTAAATGTTGTTGTATGTGCAGGATGACACCATACTTTTAAAATTAGGAAAAATTTTTTTTTGGGGG
>JAODAL010002673.1:0-190422 GCA_025379985.1 Phyllomedusa bahiana | reverse complement strand
CGAAAGTTGATTAAACTTCCTGATCATTTAAATTTTACGATTGATCTCAAAATCATATTTAACCCTATCCATAACCACGACTGCTCCCTCCTTATCGGCCGGTTTAATAACAATCAATGGGTTTTCCATCAGCCCATTAAGTGTATCTCTCTCCCTAACAGTCAAATTTGGTCGTCCCTGTGTATCCTGATTCTTGAGTACTCTCATTCTTTCCGTTGTTAACTGAATATACGTCTCAACAATATGGTTACCCTGTGGAGGCAAAAAATCACTCTTAGCTCTTAACCCCAAATCTTTAAATTGGATTTTACTAGTGGACTGTTCACCTTCACTAGCACCCATCTGCTTGTCTTGAAAGAAAACCTTTAAACGTAAACGTCTAAAAAAGTTCTGCAGATCGATCTCAAACTGGAACCAATCAAAGGGTGAGGATGGACTAAATGACAAGCCCTTATTGAGGACCCTAATTTCTAAATCAGAGAGTGTCACAGAAGAAATATTGACTACAAGGTTCACCTCATTGTCTATTTCTGAATGTTGCGCCTGGTCACTGGTCTCATCCGATCGTCTCTCTGTATGTTCTGCTTCCCTTTCTGACGTCCTCTTCTCTGCTCTCCTATGTTTACGGCCGCCCCTCCTATATTGTCTCCTCCTACCTGATTTTGCAATTCTAAAAAATCCGATCTCATGGATTCATCTGTGGAATCCGTGTCCATGGTTGTATAACCAAATTTAGGACGTCCAAACCTTTGGAATCTTCTCTTAGGTGGTGCATATTGGTTTTGCTGTCCTTGCCAACTGTAAACTTTTCCATTCTGGTAATCCTCAAGGTCCCTGTGCCACTTATCCCTCTTCATTCTTTCAGTTTCAGCTCTGTATCTTGTCAATTTAGATCCCAATTTATCCTTGAATTTTTCATATTCATTAGATATCATAAGGGATTTTAATTGTGTCTCAAGATTCAACACCCCAGCACTCAATGGGGTAAGTTCTTTCTGTAAGTACTCAATATTCAATAAGATCATCTCAAAGGCATATTTGTTGTTAATACTTTCAAATTTGTTACAAAATTCATCATCATGCAAAAAAAATGTAGGGCGTAAATTAGGGCGTAAGCCCCTTGGGATCCGTTGAACTCGATATATACCATAAGTGTATTCAAATGCAATTCAGTAGTGTTTTAATTTCTTGCTATCCTGTTCAACTTTCTCTTCAATAATCAATGGATGGTAAACTTAAAATGTACTCACATCTGGTACTATTCAACAGTCTATGTACATTTTCTTCAGTGTAAACATATGTACTCATACGAGATTCAGACACAGATACATTTTCAGGACAGGGGTTATGTATATTCTCACCAACCGGATTCACCCCTCGTGCACGATCCACAGGCTCCATATCCATAGTATTTAAATGTGGTTAGGGTCAGCACTGAGAGCCCCTAAAAATATAGTGAGGAGGTAATGCAGCGGGACCATCCAAAGCGGGGTACCCAAAACCCCGCTATAACAAGCCCCAGAAAAGAATAGCTAGGATGTCAGCATAAAAAAAACTCTTTATTAGAATCCTGAGTAAATGAAGCTACGTTTCGGCTCCAAAAACAGATGAGCCTTTTTCAAGCATAAACCACAAGTGTCAAGTGCCTTAATATATATGTAAATCAAAGTGCATCATCTACTTTAGACCACCAATCCAAACATGGGTTGCTTCCCTTGCTTAAACTGTAGCAATTGTAACCACTTGATTAAGGGTGATACTTTTTATCACCCCCAGTCAGGTAAACCCTTTAGAATCAGAGGTAGATTTACATGCCGTACATCTTACACAATATATATGATCACATGCCCTTGTAGTACAATATATATTGGTGAAACTACGATGGAAGTAAGGGAAAGAATCAACAAACATAAGAGTACTATACGCTGTAAGATGCTCGACTTACCAGTTGCTCGCCACTTTATCGAATGTAATCATTCTATTTCTCAGTTGAGATTTAGGATCATTGATCATGTAACCCCCCCTTAACGGGGTGGGGGATCGGGAGAAGTTACTCTTGAGGAAAGAATTACAATGTATTTTTAAGTTTAATGCTCTTCACCCTTCTGGTCTTAATTTGGAATTTAATACTAACAAGTTATAATTTTGTACATATTCTTTGACTGTATACATGGTGTTCTTTGTTTAAGTAATAATGTTTTTAATATTTTAAGCACGTATATCACATCACGGTTTTTTGATTTATAATTTTATATCCTTTAGGAGGAAGACAAGAATAATGGGACCCAATATGATGGGTTATCGTCTATGATGTTTAATCAAAATGCTTTTTTCGATAACTGTGAATGGAATTCATAATGTGATGAACCTGTCTTTTGCTTTATGACAGCTATATGTGGCCAACAGATAGATTGATGGAACCTTAGGGGACCATGACAGGCATTTGGATGTTGCGCTTTCCCACCGGTTCACACTAAGTGTGTTACCGATGGAGATGAGTGCCCCTGCTATTAGGGAACGTCTGTCACAAATTTGTGATGGCGTGGCCTTTTTTTTGCAGTGATTTTATTATGTTGCCTTTGTCATTAGTGAGCCCCGTTTTTGAGTTCCTCGTTTGATCTTCGATATGCAATCAGTTATTTTGCTGTCTTGTCTTTTTTAAAACACTGCATAGCAATTATCCTGTTTCGCCAGGTATTTTGGGAACGACAGGCGCACTGAGTGTGTGAGGTTTGATCACTAATGGACTTGCTTGCCTGTGTTGGACATGCGCAGTAGCGTTTGAGAGACGCCGAGCCTCGGGCGGGGGCGCCGGAGAGTGGGGGAGCAGGCGCAGTAGCAGTTTTTGAAACGCCAAAAGCTCAGTAAGTTAACAGTATACCCGCTCTGAGTCCCGCTTATTTAAGTCTTTGTAAGTTTTATTTTATGTCTTTAATTGACAATTATTTTTGATTGGATCACGGATATTGATGGGATGGGCTTATGATGGTGTATCATTCTGGTGATTGGTGGCTAAAATAGATGATGCACTTTGATTTACATATATATTAAGGCACTTGGGCACTTGTGTTTATGCTTGAAAAAGGCTCATCTGTTTCTGGAGCCGAAAGTAGCTTCATGTACTCAGGATTCTAATAAAGGAGTTGTTTTATGCTGACATCCTAGCTATTCTTTTCTGGGACTTGTTATAGCGGGTTTGGCTACCCCGCTTTGGATGGTCTGCTGCATTACCTCCTCATCTATATTTTTATGGGACTTCAGTGCTGACCCTAACCACATTTACTACTATATATATACCTGCCTACAGACTTGGGGCCCTTTGTACCTATAACCTACTGGATGGACATATATACCTACCAAATTTATTGGTGCCTATATAGGAAAAATGGGGGCCTCCCCATCCCCAACAACAGGCATCCGACTTTCCCATCATAGGGAAGCCGGTCACCAAGCTTTTCTATATAGATCCCCATTACGGGTATATAAACCCCCCAGGTAGGCAGATATATTGGTGTTGGAAAAATGAAGAGTCTAAAATATTTGTGTGGTAAATTCTGCAGGAATGAGTCGTGGCCACGCATCTATTGCTTCACTCTTCTGTGGTGGATTTATTTGTTATCAAAGTAGCTATTATTTGATCCCGCTGGACAATCTTTCCTTTTTGTGTTGAAAGCATATTCGCTTATGGGGGACCTATACCTGCCTATACTGACTATGTGGGACCTATGCCTGGCAATACTGACTATACGGGATCTATAGCTGCCTATGGGGGATTTATAATTGCCTATTCTACTTATGGGAGACATAAACCTGCCTATACTGCCTATGGAGGACCTATTCCTGCCTATGGGGGACAATAGGCCTGCCTATACTGTCTATGGGGGACCATAACCTGCATATAATGACTCTGGGAGACCTCTACCTACCTATGGGGGACCTATGCCTGCCTACACTGACTATGGGGGACCTATGCATGCCTACACTGACTATGGGGGACCTATGCTTGCCTATGCTGATTATGGGGGACCTATGCCTGTCTATACTGACTATGGGGAACCTATGCCTGCCTATCTCTTTTGCATAATAATTTGGATTACAGTGTATATTATCTAAAGAGCAATTTCCTAGTTAATCATTTTTCTTAGAAAATCTACATATAAACCAATCTTTGGAACTCAGAGGGCCACATGTATGAAAACTGTCTTGGTCTAAGACTTTCCTTGTTGCCCATAGCAACCAATCAGAGTTCCCCTTTCATTTCATATAGTGCTCTGAGAAAATGCAAGGGGCGCTCTGATTGGTTGCTATGGGCAACAAGAAAAGTTTTAGACCAGTACAGTTTTCATACATGTCCCCCAAAATGTTCAAATGACTCCTAAAAGAAAAATATGCACATGTAATCGCCAGCCTTTGTTCGCTGGGGTGTTTTAGGAATGCTCTAATTATAGGGAGTCTGTTTAGTAACAAGTTCAGTTTAGTGGCCTCCGTATTGAAGAGCATTGCCAGTCATGAAAGGGTTACTACATCAGAACACTGTGGGTGACTTCATAATGAATGAGGCCTGTTATGTCATAAAGAAGATTCCATAAAAGAAGGCCGCACTGCCATGATCAGTGCCATTTCTGATGCGCCTGGAGACCTTGAGCTTGACTACCCTACACACTGCCTACCTTGATGGATTTTGGAGGTTCTAGCAGGGAAAAGGGGTTATCTGATTTAGACAACCCTTGTTGTGATTGAGGGAGGATGGGTGGGGGTAATGGATTCCCTTCAGTTAGCCAGAGTGGAGAGACCTGCTACAAAGAGCAGCTCTGCAATTATTAAATGAAGCCTAGCCATAAATGGGGTGACAGATTTCGCAGCCAGATCTATCATACATGGGGTTTATTATATTTAGAGTTTATGTTTGTTATGTTGTTCTCCGTACATTTGTTAAAATGTATATATTGTAGAAATGTATTAAATTGTATATTGGCATTAACCCTCTAAGCCCAAGGGAAGGGCAACCCTTCAGCCATGGTTCCCTAGAGGTTTCCCCCACAGGGGGTTTTTCCTCTCCTGAGTGCTGAAGGGTGACTCTTCGTGAGTCGAGGGTTTTTCCATTTTTTCCGGTGTCATGTGATTTCTAATAAAGTTTTGATCATTTGACACCTGATTACAGTGTATTGTGTGTTTATTTGGCGTTCTTTGGTTTCAATCATTTTTCATGGGGTCCATCACATATTCACAAAGTCAAGAGGCCGGACATCAGTCTTCTCCACTGGTGTTGGTCTCCGCTCTGACAAATAGGATGAAGCAGAGAACACCACAACTCCTACAAGCGTGCACTCAACGTTGGATCACGTGTTGTATCACAGCAGCATTAGAAGCTGCTTGCTCGGCTGTGTTACTCTCATTGACTTCAATGCAAAGGGCTGCACGCAAGTAAGTCTATGAAAAAAGCAGCTACACAGACTCGTCAAATAAGGGGCACAAGACCCTGGTTTTTCTGAAAGGTGAATACGTGGCTGAATCTTCCACCATTCTGGGGGTTAGCCTGAATGGGGAACAGACGCATTTTGGGCACAACAAGCTGTTATCTTTTAACCCCTTAACGACCCTGGACGTATGAGTATGTCCCAGGGTCTCTAAGGGGCTTCGCAAGGGGTTCGCTCCGCGACCCCCCTGCACAGCCGGCGGGTGTTACAGCGCAAACGGGCAGCGTTGCCGGCCCGCGCTATTTAACCCTTCATATGCCTTGGCAAAGATGGCCGTGGCGTCTCCATGAATAAAGATCAGTGTCGCGCACCAATTTTCAGGGCGATCGGCACCTTCGCAGCCTTGTGAAGGCTCCTGTCACTACCATGTCCTGGTTTGCCCCACGTCCTTCCGCAGACAGGAAGTGGGGAAACCGCCATCTTGGTACAGTCTAATGCATTGTCTATGCAATGCATTAGAGTGTATTGACGATCGCGCCACCTAGTGGTCAAGGACCCTATGTGGACTAAATTTTAAATTAAAAAAAAAAAAAGTTTAAGTACCAAAAAAGTATTAAAAGTTCAAATCACCCCCCTTTCCCTATTTTACAAATAAAAACAATAAAATAATAAAAATTTTACACATATTTGGTATCGCCGCATCCGAAGTCTGATCTTTAAAAATATAACATCATTTATCCCGTACGCTGAACACCGTAGAAGAAAAAAAATTCTAAACACCAATACTGCGGTTTTTGGTCATTTTACGTCACTTAAAAATGGAATAAAAGTGATCAAAAAAGTTGCACGTATTCCAAACTGCTAGTGATAAAAAGTACACTTCAGCCCGCAAAAAATGCACCCTCATTGACAGTGTTAGTACAAAAAAAGTTATTGGTCGCACAAACCTACATGTTTGGTATTGCCGGATGCGTATCAACCTGTAGAATACAGATAACACATTGTATTTACCGAAGATTAAACGATGTAAAAGCAAAACAAACGCAAACATGGCGAAAATACTTTTTTTTCACAATTTGTCACAATTTTTGCGGTTTCCCAGTATATTCTATAGTACAGTGAATAAAACCATTAGAAAGTACATCTTGTCCCGCAAAATAAAGCCCTCATATGACTATGTAAGTGAAAAAATAAAAAACTTATGGCTCTGGGAATGCGAGGAGGGAAAAACCAACATGTCAACAAAAAAAACGCCGGGTCCTTAAGGGGTGTAGAATGCGCTAAAATGTATGAACCTATTCTACTGCGGGTCAAAGGTTGGACGCATTCTAGTTCCACTACGACAACTTAGGTTCAGGTAAACCACTTTTAACTTGGTCTGGCTGTTCCAGCAGTAATGCGCCTGGTTTTGCCATCCTCTATTCATAAATGTGTAGATGCACCACGCCCCCACATCTTACATAGTGACGTGGGCACCGCAAAATGCATGTAATTCTGGAGTGCGCCTGCTCATACATCTAGAGAACAGGGCTGTGACAGTTTTTGGACTGAAAGCACACCAGAATACTGGTGTAGCCCCGTACATACATGTCGTCCATAATCCCAGTAAGGTAGTACCTGGTGAACAATAGAATGTATACATGTAACCCTTTTGTACTAATTCTTGCCATTTGTTTGTTCTTTTGTTGGTTTCTTCTTTTTGAATGTTTTTTAATGTTTGGATTTAATAAAGCATTGTATATTTTATATATTGGGATATGACTCCATTTTCCTTGGTTGTATGTTGATATTACGTGAGTTTCTCGATTTTGTAAATTAAGGGATTTTGGTGCTATTTGTATAGGCTACTTACCTACTGGTAGTACAAATGGGGGCACTTTCACTGGTCTGGGGGCACTTTCACTGTTTGGGGGTACTTTTACTGTGTGGCGCATCAAGGGGGGCATTACTGCCATTTGGTGCTCTATAGATGGAAGTTTGTACAGAGGAGGGAAAAAGCAGTGAGATGCTAGAAAAGTAAGCAATCAAGCATGTTTGTGTGGTAAAATCTGCAGAGTCGTGTACAGGAGAAGTCATTACGGTGCTCTGTAGTGAATGGAGAAGAAAAGAGAACAACTTATCAGAGAAGACGTCTCCTGTGAGTCCCTAGATGTAACTGCACTGTAATGACTTATGTCTTCAAAGCCTGTATACACTAGTTTCTACCACTATGGTCATTGTATGGTGGTAATATTGGTCTTAGTGTAATGGGTTCAGTAACAGAGCAATGATAGTATTGTCATTTTATGGTGGTGATATGTGATCACAATGTGACAGTGTTATTTGGTACTCGTATTTTATTCTTATTGGTTATATTGGTCTTGGTATATTGACTTGATCAGTATGGTGGTATTAGTCAATATATGCATTATATATATATATAATATATGCATAATACATTGCATTATTTGGTCTTTATATATTGTTGTTATTGGTAATATTGCTCTTGGTATACTAGATTGGTCAGTAGCATTATAAAGGTATTAGTCACTATATAGTGGAGAGTGACATGTGATGTTTATGTAGCAGTATTTTTTGGCCCTTGTATATGTACAGACCCAAAGAATAGAGATAACATGTCAATTAAAATGTACGGAGTAAACTGCAACAAAAAGTAAGCCTAAAAACAATGGCACCATTTTTTTTCTTGTTTACCTCACAAAGAATTTTGTGGTTGCTTGGGAGGTGGAGCAGACTCTTTGGATGTATGGGGCCCTGAAATTTCTCATGGCAGCTTTTTGCACCAGTCTCCCATTAAGCAACGTAACTGACTGTTCTCATTTAATGTTCTACTGGATTAAGGAGACAAACTAAAGGTATTTGGGATGTTCTGACTGCTGAGGCCTCAGCAGAAAAATCTTGAGATACCCCTCTCTAGTGAGAAGTGTGATAAACTGGATCTGACCAGAAAAAAAAGAGAAAAATCCATATTTGATGCTAGTAAAATACAAAAGAAGAGAAAGGTTAAAATGGACATAATAACAGAAAGTGGATGGTAATTGGAAATGGGTATTATGACAGACAAGACATGCTGCTGTATAGTAATTCAGACTGGAGTTCTTGGAATATGGATGAGTGTGGAAAGCATTGTATAGGGACATTTCTGGTTGCACACAGTGTTCAAGAAACCCTAGTGGCTTTAAAAAAGTTAGCAAAATCTATATTTTCCCTGTGGTAAGGGAACATGTGTGTTGGTGGCGTTGTGGTTCAAAACAGGTACACGTGTGGTCAACACACACTGATAAAGAAACCTCAGTGGCTTAAAGGGGTTGTCTCGCTACAAGGATTTCTTTTTATGTTAAAGATCTTGCAGAAACAAGTTGCTTTGCAATATGTGTCCATTAACAGTGTCCTACCTATTCCTAGATATCCCCTCTTGTATGGGCTGCATCAGCTCCTCAGGTTGCTATAGCTATAGACCCGTTCAATCTCTCATGAAAGGCTGCCTGCACTGGTTGCTATAGCTACTGACCTGGCTTCTACTGCAGCCTAGTGGAAGCCAATAAACACGCATCTGAATTCAAAGTGAAACCAAGAAAACAGGACTGAGGTGAAATGAATCAATGTAATACTACAGGCATATTTTTGTGATAATATAATGTCCATAATACAATTCTAATGAACCAAACCACCAACATCAAAGGTAAAGACCTTTTTCTAGCTCTGTTACCTAGATCCCTGGTTAAGATGAGATTTGCAAGTGTAATATGGACATATAAATGCATGTGGATTACACTCAGCTGAAACCAACCTGTCGGGTAACTGTATTTTACTGCATCTATTCTGGTTCCCAAAAGGAGCAATGTTCATTTATTCCATTTTTAAATGTTAGAGGGTATAAAGCTGGGATGGGAACCTTTTTTCTTTTGAGGGCTATTTTGTCAAAACTTTTATCAACTAACTCCTAATGTGATGGCCAGAACTCTCCATGATCCATGGTGAACGGACGATTACATCAGCAGCAAATCTCATCCATGCCCTTTCTCCCCGACATGCTGTAGCAGGAAAATGGCATGAATTAGAGTTGTAACTGAAGTCCAGGATATACCCCCTCCCCAAGAGTATACATGTAATGAATCTGAGTCTCTGGTCCACCCATGCTGTAATGTTCATACGTCCCCCGACAGCAATAGCATATCAGGGTAGACATGACATAGACTAGAGTTCGGCCTGAAGTCCTGTATGCCTCCCAACCTCCCAGTTTAGATGCAATGTGTCTGAATCTCTATTCCCCTGTGCTTTGATGTCCATACCCTTTCTTTTCCTATGTGCAGTAGCATATTAGGGAAAAAATGGCATGGACTACAGCCAGGGCCGCCATCAGAAATTTCAGGGCCCCCTACAGCTGAAGCGTCTGGGCCCAGAACCCCATCAACCCTGCTTGCAGCAGGCCCCCTTGTTTCACCGGGCCCCATACGACAGTACCCCCTGTACTGCCTTTATGGCGGCCCTGACTACAGCTGTTACTGATGCACTCTATGTCACCAAGGCAGCAAACAAGTGACAGTAGCTTCAGAGACCAGCGTATGCGCAGTAGCGCATCAGAAAATAACAGCTTGAGTGAGATCTGTTACTGCGCATGCGCTGGTCTCTGAAGGGACTGTCACTTGGAAACTACTGTCACTTGTTTGCTAACATGGGGCGCAAGGCCAGACCAAATGAATTTGAAGGCCATATACAGCCATTGGCTGGGCATTCTCAACCACTGGTATAAAAGCTCCACATCATTACAAGTTGTGGCTGTAGGACTAGTTTTTACTGCACCATCTTGATCAGTTTGATCTTTTTTATCACATTATCTTGAGTTTTAGATCATGTATCTTACTGAAAGAGAACGACTAACCCATTTAGCATATTTCTCCCTTAATATAAAACATTCTTCGGGGATGTGTATATGACAAGGGAATGACATTATACAGATGTATGTTATACTAATTGAGGGCCTTAAGTGTTCTACTGTATTTCATTGCATATCGAGACTGGATTATCGCACAGCAATCATAAAATGCCATTTATAATCAGTTCTATATCTCCTGTCACTGACATCTGCTTTGTGGATTTCAAATCATATGGCATGAATAGGAAACATATATTTTCCAGGCTCTGATCAGAGATGATTGGTTTACCATTGTTACTGCATGCCAAACTTGTTACTGCAGAGGGTGATGGAAGGTATAGAATGTCTGTTCTCTCTCCTGCCAGGGGCAAGCGTTACTCTTGTGCTAGGTTGTGTTTGTCTTCTGTTTTGCAAACTAGGGGAAATATATTATTCTTGTTTTAACTTGAAACAGAAAAACATATGATTGCTGCAAATGGTCTATAACAACAGCCCCAGTTGTCTCAAGGCCAATAGATAATCAGGAGAAGGTGTCAGTATTCTGTGATTCTTCAAGTGTTTTTTGTCTATGAAATCTGGGTATGTCATCAGGGCCTCTCCTGGACAATAGGGATTTTGTGTATCATCTAATGAATGAGTTCAGTAGGAGTCTTTGGTAATATAATATTCACAAAGGGCATTTCATTTGGAGAATAAACCAATCAGAATAATTTAATTTATTCCTGGCAATATTAATCTACAGCTGGAAGCCGGATCAGCAGCAATTGCTTCATCATTGTAAAATGTAATTTATACCTTTGCAAAATAACTTTCACAAAAAGTGTATGATATAACCTGACATGTTTGTACTTGGATTGGGAAAACACCAGCAGAAACCCTTTTTTTATCCAGATTTGCAGTTTAAAGAGGTTCGCCTATCTCAGACATTTATGGCATATTGATAGGCTATACTATAAATGTCTGATAGGTGCACGTCCCATCTCTGAGACCATTACCTTTTTTAAGAACAGGACCTTGAACTTCTCAGTGCAGAACATTGAATTGGGGACACTGTACATTCTGTTCAATGGGAGTTCTGAGTACAGCCGAACTAAACATCATTAGAGAAATAACCTAGCTATGATGGTGGGATGTCTATTCAAGCAAAATCACAATTTGCCATAGGGAATCTTAAACCCCTTTTAGCCGTCACAGATTAGTATCTGTATTAGTTGTCATAACTCAAACTCCTGATGACTCCACGTTTGTGGTGAAACATGTTGGGGAGTTTTTTTGGACATTTTTTAATGTCAAAACTTCTGGTCTTTTGCAGTCTGACTTACTGCAGTGGTATACCACTACTATATTTTATGATTGAAGTCTAGTAACTAGAGAGATACAAGCCCCACTGACAGCTTTTTTGGCCTTTAGAGATAGCAATTCATGTGCTACTGTATATATATCATGTGACACAGATTTCAGCACACAATCCACAATGAAACCGATGTCAAATTCAAATGTATAGGGCCTATGTGTGTGCATGGACACCTTTCCATTCTGCACTAAAATGTTCAAAGGCCTGTTCTCCCAGAGATGGGACCAGCACCTATAGAACATTAAGGGAAATCCAATCAACTTGCCATAAATGTCTGAGACGTTAAAACCCTTTTAAGTGCAATAGGTTTAGCACACAGGAAATAAGCATGCTACTTATTTCCATGTTAGTGCCATATTTACTTCTCTAGTGGTGCCAGAAATCCATGTAGAACTGTTCTGTTGTTTGTGTATGTATATGTGTGTATATATAAATCAGTAGCATGCTTTTTATTTTCTGTGAGCTAATACTATTCCAGGATGTGTCAACTTTTTTGAGAACAGGCCTTTGAACTTTTTAGTGCAGAAAGGAAAGGTGGCTGTGCCTATATAACACTGTGCTTTTTCTTCCATGGGAGTTTCAAGTACAGCATATCAAGTGTGCTTGGCTGTACTCAGAAATCTCGTTGACAGAAGTGTCACTAGGCCGTTTTATCTGGGTGGCTGAATATTGGCTCTCACAGATGTTAGTTTTTCTTTAAGAAGCCTTCCTACTCTGCACTCATTACCTGTATTAATTGCACCTGTTTGAACTTGTGACCTGTATAAAAGACATCTGTCCACATACTCAATCCATCACATTCCAACCTCTCCATCATGGCCAAGACCAAAGGACAACAGGGACCTGCATAAGGCTGGGATGTCCTACAGGACAATAGGCAATCAGCTTAGTGAGAAGGCAACAACTGTTGGTGCAATTATTAGAAAATAGAAGAAACCCAAGATAACTGTCAATCTTCCTCGGTCTGGGGCTCCATGCAAGATCTCGCCTTGTGGGGTAAGGATAATTCTGAGAAAGATCAGGAACCAGCAAAGAACTACATGGGAGGAACTGGTCAATGACCTGAATAGAGCTGGGACCACAGTCTCAAAGATGAAGGTTAGTAACACACTATGTCATGGATTAAAATCATGCAGCGCACGCAAGGTCCCCCTGCTCACGCCAGCACATGTCCAGGCCCATTTGTAGTTCCCCAATGACCATCTGGATGATCCAGAGGAGGCATGGGAGAAGCTCATGTGGTCGGAAGAGACCAAAATAGAACTTTTTGGTTTCAACTCCACTCATCTGGTTTGGAGGAGGAAGGATGAGTACAACTCCAAGAACACTGTCCCAACCATGAAGCATGGAGATGGAAACATAATTTGGAGGTACTTTTCTGTAAAGGGGACAGGACGAATGCACTGTATTGAAGGGAGGATGTATGGGGCCATGAATCATGAGATTTTGGCCAACAACCTCCTTCCCTCAGTAAGAGCATTGAAGATGGATCGTGGCTGGGTCTTCCAGCAGAACAATGACCTGAAACACATAGCTAGGGCAACTAATGAGTGGCTCTGTAAGAAGCATTTAAAGGCCTGAACGCAATTTGAAAGTCTTTGGAGGGAGCTGAAACTCAATGTAGCCCAGCGACAGCCCCGAAACCTGAAAGATTTGGAGATTTGTATAGAGGAGTGAGCCAAAATTCCTGCTGCAGTGTGTGCAAACTTGGTCAAGAACTACAGGTAACGTCTGACCTCTGTAATTGCAAACAAAGTTTTTTGTTCCAAATATAGTATTCTGTTTTTCTATGTGTCAAATACTTATTTCATATAATAAAATGTAAAGTACACCAAACTAAACCCGCTCTTAATTTTAGACTGCAGATGTCCAACTGTTCAATGTTTCAGTACTTTTTACACAACTTGCTGGTTTCTAACTAGGAGCTTAATGGCAAAATTCACAACAGATGTTTGATCCCTGAATTGCCCAATACATTTAGGGGATCATCTTGAATTTGGATATATATACAGTTCTTCTTATGATGCTGTTCAGATTTTGACATCATGAGACAAAGACAACACCTTAACAGCAACTCACATTGTGAGGTTTCAAGCAGGATGCTCTCAGACGGAAGTGGCCACTGAGCTTAGAGTGTCACAGCTTGCCATCAGCAGGCTGTAACAGAGATACAGAGAGACTGGAAGAGTCACAGAAAGGCAAAGAAGTGGACGTCCTTTGGCTACATAACACACTGATGACCGCTTCATTGTAAACAATGCCCTGCGGAACCGGATATTAAATGCCATACAACTCCAAGCATGTTTAAGGGAGGTGAGAGGCAACCAAGTGTCACATCAGACCATTCATAACCATTTACATCAGTGTCTTCTGCATGCTTGACGACTGGCAAGAGTACCTGACCTGGCTGATGCATAGCATTTGCCTTGATGTCTCCAGCATCATTGGCAGCCATCATTTCTGCTCAGAGTGAATCGAATTTCATCACTGAGTAGCACTGAGGACCACCGGTCCCTCGTCCAGTGTAGATGCTTCCTGGCCCAATAAAGACAATAATATCTGTGCCTGGTGGTGTAGTCAGGTCGTCTAGCAAGCAGACCACATTGATGTAAAGGTTACGAATGGTTTGACATGACACTTGGTTGCCTCATCATCTGGTTCCGCAGGGCATAGTTTACAATGAAGCAGTTATCAGTGTGTGATGGAGCCAAAGGACATCCACTTCTTTGCCTTTCTGTGACTCTCTGTATCTCTGATACAACCAACTGATGATACTCTGTGACACTCAAAGCTCAGTGGTAACTTCCATCTGAGAGGATCTTGGTGTTTAGGTCTCATGATGAGCAGCATGATGAGGAGGACTGTTTAAATTTAAATTGATCCTCAAAAATGTATTGGGGGAATTCAGGGATCAAACACCTCTTGTGAATTTTGTCATTAAGCTTCACTAAACAGCTTTACATTAGCCAATATCCCTAACTTTTTGTGAGCAGTGTAAATATTTAAAAATCATAAAATGTAATTTTCTGGATTTTTTTTTAGATTCTGTCTCTCACAGTTGAAGTGTATCTACAATAAAAATTACAGACTTCACGATTTCTTGTAGGTAGGAAAACTTGCATAATCGCCAGTGTATTTTCCCCGCTGTATGTTCTTAGGCCTCTGTCTTCTCCTAGGCCTCCGTTTATGTTTGTTGCAAGGCCTTCATTTATGTCTGTGCCTAGGTCTTTGTTTATGTCTTTCCCTTGGCTTCCATTTATGTCTGTTATCCTCCTCGTATCTGTACCTGGCATGTCTCTGTCTATCTGTTTGCTTTCTTGTCCCTGTCTCTGTTGGTGCCTAGCAGTCTGCTGGGTCAATTGCTACTGCCGGGGACTGCTCTGAGGTTGAACCTGGCCACTTGGTTACGCCATACATGCCAACTCTCCCGCTTTTGGCGGGCGGGTCCCGCTAATGGGGGTCCCCCCCGCCACCCCGGCAGAGTTGGCGAACCTCCCGCCGCCAGCTGGTGCGCTACTCTGGCACCGTCGGGCCACTCCTACAGGCGGGTGAAGCAGCTGCAGCGGTCGCTCACCCGCCCAGCGAGTCTCACTGACTTGTGTGTACGCAGCCGCACAGTCAGTCAGCACAGGGAGAAGGCAGGAGGGATCGTTCCCCTCCTCCCTTCTCCCCCTGTATGTACAGCGCCGGTGAGCGCTGTACATACAGATCAGCGTCGCAGGGGGTGTGACGCACGGCTGCACTCACTCCCCCTGCGACGCTGAGTCGGTCGCCCGGGAGATGTCCGGAGCTGGCCGCGCTGCAGGAGCCTGGTGAGGTAAGTGGCTTTTATTATTTTATTTTTATTAGCTATCGGGGGGCTCTACCTGGCTACAAAGGGGGCATCTACCTGACAACAAAGGGGGCATCTACCTGACAACAAAGGGGGCATCTACCTGACTACAGAGGGGGCATCTACCTGCCAACAAAGGGGGCATCTACCTGGCAACAAAGGGGGCATCTACCTGACTACAAAGGGGGCAACTAACTGAAAACAAAGGGGGCAACTGCATGACAATAAAGGGGGCAACTACCTGACAAAAAAGGGGGCTCTACCTGACAATAAAGGGGGCAACTACCTGACAATAAAGGGGGCACTACCTGACAAAAAAGGGGGCACTACCTGACAACACACGGGGCAACCACCTGCCCACAACGGGGGCACTACCTGACAACAAAGGGGGCACTACCTGACAACAAAGGGGGCAACTACCTGACAACAAAGGGGGCAACTACCTGACAACAAAGGGGGCAACTACCTGACAACAAAGGGGGCAACTACCTGACTACAAAGGGGGCAACTACCTGACAACAAAGGGGGCACTACCTGACAACAAAGGGGCAACTACCTGACAACATAAGGGGGCAACTACCTGACAATAAATGGGGCACTACCTGACTACAAAGGGGACAACTACCTGACAATAAAGGGGGCAACTACCTGACAATAAAGGGGGCACTAACTGACAACAAAGGGGGCTCTACCTGGCAACAAAGGGGGCATCTACCTGACAACAAAGGGGGCACTACCTGACAACAAAGGGGCACTACCTGACAACAAAGGGGGCACTACCTGACAACAAAAGGGGCACTACCTGCCTGTAAGGGGCACTACCTGGTTATGGGGTGTGATACTACCTGGCTATAAGGGCACTACCTGGCTAGAGGTGGCATCTACCTGGATTTATTAAAATGCCGTTATTCATTTAATTGGAGTGGGTTTGGCTTTTTGAAGGGGCGTGGCACACCAACAAGATGGACGTGTCCATGCAAATTTTTTCCCTCTTCAGTCTCCTGCTTTTCCACTTTCAAAAGTTGGCAACTATGGGTTACGCCCCTTGGAGCAAGCTTGGCAGTGGTTCAGTGGGTCCACTACCTGCAGTTTTCCTGATTCCCTGATACAATATTATGCAGTTTTTTTAGTAACAGATAATACGTATGGTATATGTGCTCCATGTATAGGTGTATTGTTTGCTAACTGTATGACTATTAGTTAGAAGTTCCACACTACTGTACACAAATCTGTCCGCACTTATTTTCATTATACAGTGTACTGCTGAGGTGATGTACAGTAGCCATGTGGAAAAACAGGAACATGCATTTTTTATCCAAAAAAATACATGCCATGGTTTACAGTGCCGTGTGAACCCAGTGCTGTGTGAACCCAGTGCTCTTGAGCAAAATGTAACACAGAGGGCCTGGGCCCCGGTTGTTTTAAGATCCTCCCAACATCACTGGCTACAAAACTGTGTTTGGGACTGCAGATCATACTATTCACGTAATGGGACAAGCTGTAATATTGAGAACATTCTCTGAAGGAAGACAGAGCCTCTCCAATCACATACTGATGGTGTATTCTAAGCATAGGGGATCAGTGTTAAAGGGGTTATCTCACTACAAGGTTTGCTTTTTATGTTAAAGGTCTTGCAAAAACAATTCACTTTGCAATATGTGTCCATTAACAGTGTCCTACCTATTCCTAGATATCCCCTCTTGTATGGGCTGCATTAGCTCCTCAGGTCACTATGGCTACAGACCTATTGGATCTCTCCTGATAGGCTGCCAGCACTGGTTGCTATAGCTACAGACCTGGTGTCCTCAGCAGCTCGTCACTGCAGACCAGTAGAAGACGGTAAACATGTCTCTGAATTCAAAAATGAAACTAAGAAAACAGGACTGAGGTAAGATGAATCAATGTAGTGAGACAACCCCTTTAATGTCCTAGAGAATCCCTTTTGCTTCTCTATTCTGTAGTTTTTGAAATGTATTACTTGTATTGGAATGAGATTGCCATCTAAATGCAACTAGTGTTCATAGCTGTGTGCCCTGAGGCCACCAAGTACTGGTAAACACATAGGGCCTTATGTATGAAAAGTGTCCAGCCATCAGACTGTCTTTGTTGCCCATAGCAACCAATCAGAACTCAGCTTTTATTTTTCCAGAGCACTATATGAAATGAATGCTGAGCTCTGATTGGTTGCTGTTGGCAACAACGACAGTCTTACTGCTAGACAGTTTTCATACATAAGGCCCATAAAGTTCTATGGGCAACTTTAGATAAAGATCACAACTACTTATCTATATTACTGAAATACTAATATGCAAGTGAATACTACACTTTTCCACCATTAAGGAACAATGTGTACTTTACTTGAGTGATGGCCAAGTGCCTTGTTCCACTTACAATACACAGCTTCTGTAGTGTCCAATAACATATGGAACGTGCATATGCCAGGGCAATCCTAAAATCAGATTTGCTGCATGGAATGTTCACTGTAAAATACATTCCTTCTGTAAACTTGCACATCATTGAAATTTAACATTCTGGGATTTGATGTTCTATCTTCAAAGGCAAAAACTCTGTCAGCTGTGGTGATCAAATAACATGGAAAACAGGAAATGAAAAAAGATCCTGAATTAACCAAGGGAGAGCAGTCATTTTATAAAACGTAGTATCTTTATTATTCCATTAAGTAGAAATAGCTACAGGTCTTTAATAAAATCTATATGCTTACTATATTAAAGAGGTATTGCCACAGTTAACATTTGTGATCAAACAGGAGGAACGGGGATTCCACACCCTCATTCTAGTGATAGTTGGGGGTCGTGGTGGGTCCCTCGGTAATCAGATACTTCTACCTATCCCCTGGAAAGGTGATACATGTTACACCTTTTAAATCATATTTACAATTTATTCAAAATCTAGTGCAGATGCTCCACAATGTACAAAGTGCATGTGTTGCCATACTCTATAAATCATTTTGCCTAAGCTATGCCCTGCATGGAAATTAATGGAAACCTTAAAGGGGTTGTCTCATCTCAAAGTTTCATAGGATGCATGAATGAAATGATGCTGCTTGGCTGCGTCACTACCTGGTATGGCTGTCTGTAATTAGCATATGAGCTCTGTGTATTCAGACCTCTGCTAATTAGATAAATCTTATGCTGTCAGACCAGAGAAGCTCCTGAGTTTAAGTAAACAGCAGTAATTACCTCTTTTTTCTGAAAGATCAGATAACACACATGCTCTCACTGTGACCTGTGTGATGACCTCATTCCCTGCTATCAGATAGAACAAACAGCAGGGGGGAGAAGTACACAGGTCGGTCACTTGGGGAACCAGAGAGAGCCAGGAAGGTGGTAAAATCACTTGTAGCTCTTGAACAAAAAAAAAATGAACAACACAATATATTTGGAAAACGTGATCATTTAGTGTTCCCTACATGTTGAAAGCTAATCTTTGTAGCGAGACAACCCCTTTAAGGGAGTGACTCACAGCCTTATTACCATCGAGGAACCCCACTTCCACTTCTAAGAGAAACTTAGTGTAGGGGAGGTAATCTATTTTATAATTTTTGCCTGGGGCTGTATTCTGGCTAAAATCTATTGACCACTGTGCAAGCATCTCTGAGCAGGATGACACCTGTGCTTTAAAAGTAATAGGTCTCCTTGCTGCTGTCTTCTTTGAATCTTAGTTGGAGAACATTGCACTATGCTCCCAGGATAAGGTTGGCTGTCATGTAGTTGTTCCTAGCTACCATTGTCTACTAATCTACCTGGTAACAGGCACTTCTGGATTGCTGTTTACTTTGCCAATTTACGTAGTATCTTCTCTGTCTATGGGGGATATCAGAGGTGCCAAAGGTGAACACACAGTTTCCATATGTAACCCACAGTTACACAGTGGACTGTGCACCTTGCACCATCTGTGTTTCAAACTGACAACATATATAGAAGCAGTAAGCCTCCATGGTGGCGAGTATAAAATAATTCAAAATTTGATTACTTTATTTGTTCATAAAATTACCATTGTGTTAAATAGTATAGCATAACTTTTTTTGAACCAAATCCCTTCTTCTGGCTTGCTGTTTCTCAGTAACCAGGAGTGGTACACTAACTCTACTGGAGTATATTTTAGTTGTCTTGCGCTCATCAAGACTGAAGAAAGGCTTTAGTCTGAAATTTTGCTATTTTATGAAATAGGAAATAATAAAATATTGAAAAAATGTATACTCACCACTTTGGAGTGCTGACTGCTTCTGTATACATATAACTATTATTGGATGGTGAAGAGGTGGACCACCCTGGTCTGGCACCCATTATGGTCATGAGATTGGAGTGTGCTACCTGTGTTTGTATATTGCATTTCTTATTGGATAGCATGTAGAGGACTGCAGTAATGTTTCCTTTGCTTCACATGGACTACTAGATCTATAACCAACACTGAAGTTTCCATATTGCAGAGGTATTTTCTATAGGGCCATGAAGGAGGTTCTGTATGATGATTTGTTGTAGCTCAAGATGCTCACCCTCAGTATGTGTACAGGCGCTCCTCTGTATGTGCAGCAGTGGATGAAAAAGTTTTAAAAATTATGGGAATTACTTTTAACATGGGATATTATCTTCATTGTTTTCAGTATTCAGAATTGAAGGTGTTTCTTTAAAGAGAACCTGTCACATAGGTTATGCCCCACTTGCGGAGGACAGCACAAGCTAGTGACAGACCTGCTGTTTCCAGCACTGTGTCCCTTATTCTGTAAGATGCTGTAGTTTTAGAGCATTTAATGCTCACATCTTATTCATGAGCAGGTGTTGGCCCCACCCACCAAAGGCTAGCCCCACCCACTGGCAGTTATTCACCTGTTTCTACCTATTTAGGTTTGAAAAAAATGGACTCTTTTCATGACTCTTTTCTGGCTGAAAACTGCAAAAACTGTTGCATCTTACAGAATAAGGGACACAGCGCTGGAAACAGCAGGTCTGTCACTAGCTTGTGCTGTCCTGAGCAAGGGGGGGCATAATCTATGTGACAGGTTCCCTTTAAAAATGTCTTAATAATAGAAAATATCACAATACCTATTAGGTCATGGGGTACATCTTATTACCAATGGCCAAGCTCCAAAGGGATAATGTTCCTCAAGAGGGAGAGGCACCATGTAGGTGTGTGGAGACTTCTACATCCTTACTTGCTCCACTGAAATTTAAATATATTCTAAAGGGCTTATGAGAAATGAAATAGGGCTCATGTAGCATCACCTGTTGGATGCAGCAATCTTCAATTCACATTCAACTCACTGAGCCTTGCAATGTAAATGGGATTAGATATAAATATCCGGTTGGCTCTAATCCCATTTATATTTCAAGGCTCAGTAAATCAGTTGTGAATTGAGGGACACTACATCCAACAGGTAGTGCTATGAGAGTCACTTCCAATGAGCCCTTTAGAATATATACAAATGGCCAAGTGAGGACACAATATAAAACGTATATTTCCCCCATACTCTGGAACCTACTTCCCCAACACACCAGGCTCTACTCCAACTTCACAAGCCTCAAAAGCAATCTGAAAACCCATCTCTTCAGGAGCCTATAACTTACAATAACTCTGCTGCTCCTACACCCACACAAACATGTCTGCCCCTCACCTTCTGTCTCTTTTCGTCTTCCTTTTAGATTGTAAGCTTTTGCGGGCAGGGTCCTCTCTCCCTCTGTACCGGTTGTTAGTCATTGATCGGCACCATTGTACTTGTGTGACATATGTTATGTATGTAACCCCCGCTCTAATGTACAGCGCTCTGGAATCAATAATGCTTTCAAATAAATAATATCTTTAGTCAAGAACCATAAACAGGATCATATATCCGCATATTGTCTGGGATTTGAAAAAAAGACACTTGACTTTCAGTGACTATAACAAGAACATGCTAAATGTGACACAGTATTTAAAAAATTCTAAGTTTATGTTGTGCATCTTCTGCATCAAAGCATTATTTTTAAATAACTGATGATCTTTGATCTGTTGATACTGTAGAAAGGGAATCCTCACTACAGACCTTCCAGTGCCTTTCATGTACCATCGTCACAATTTAGCAGTTCACTGGCAGAGATAGGGAAGATGATGTAGGGGTAGCACTTTCCAGTCTTGGACTAAGGGAAAAAACAATCAAAGTAGAAGAAGTCCAGCACTCTTAGGCTATGTTAACACGGCTTAAATTGGGGTGCATTTCGCTGCGTATTTCGCGGCGTACTGCGTTCAAATACGAGCGAAATGCGCCCCAGTCATTACGGTAATCCACAGTTCTCATAGAAAACTATGGATTACACCTCCTCTCCCCTGGCATACAATACAATCGTATTGTATGCGCGGGGAGATAAAAAACATGTCAATTATTCATGGCGCTTACGCACTGCGAGTAATGCATGTCTATGGGGCCGGCGGTCTGCCGCCCCCCCGCCCCGTGGGAGCTCCCGAACACCGGCATAATTGCGGGGCGTACTGGACGCCCTGCAATTACTCCATGTGAACATAGCCTAAGACCAAGCGAGCAGCACAGATCCAGCATTAAAAACAATGCTTTTATTCCATCCTTTTAAAAAAATGCATAGACACGTGCACAGTAAGAACAACAATGCGTAAGGAAAAAAAACAACCTAATGAAGAAGAATATGACAAATACTTCCTGCTACCAAATGAGTAAGCAAGAAAATGTGTGGCAAGCAAGTCCTCTCTGAACGGAAATACTGCTGTCATTGCAGATGAGGATTCAGAAGCACTGGCAAGTGTTAGTTTTTGGTGTAAATATTGTTTGAGTTGGCCATATACATTGTACATCACAGTGGAAGTTGGTTTGTAACTTGTGCAATACTTTGTTTTTCTGAAAGATAGCTGGCACCGATGGTCGCCCTATGATTTATCATGCATTCTTCATGATTATGAGGGAGTCTGGTTTGTCCAACACCGATATTTTCTTTGTACTGAATATCCATCTGGTTGATGGTACTTCAATATATTTAGATTAGAATTGCCTTGTCCAGTTGCTTCTGATTGACTCATTTATCTGTCATCTGCTAGTTACTGGAAATAAAAAATATCAGAGTTTCTAGAGAATTTTAGTGACATTCCAAGGTAATGCGTACTACCAACCAATTACTACGACACGCAAGTGGGAATTATGTTGAAAGTAATAAAATGAATCAAGTCCCGGCCCGATTTATAGGCTATAACCTTCATTTCCATTCAGCTTCACAGTGAATTTAGCTTGGTGATTAATATTTACAATGGTTCTGTGGATTGCATAGTTACATACATATGTAAGCTGCAAATCACATCAAACCCAATTACTTCAACTCTTTATAAAGCCTTATTATGTTTCAATCTGGCTATAATACAGGAATAACTGGCGCAGACATAGGGTATGACGTGTTTTAGATCTCCAACACAGAAGGCAAATGTTTATATCCTGTATGTTATTCTCATCTTTCTATTGATTTGAAGTAACGATGCTCTCATTTCAATGACATCAAGGAATTTGTCTCACTTTATAACATAGATTTAAAAACTCTTCCAAAAACAGCCCCCCGATCCATGTATTTTTTTTTTTATTTAGTTATTTTGCAGCTTACTGAAGTGAATAAAGCTGAGCTGCAATACCACACACAACCTGTAGGCAGTTATGGCGCTGTTTTTGGAAGAAAGCGGTCAGGTTTCTCTAATCCCGGACAATCCTTTTAACATACAGTTTTAAACTTTACTGAACCTATTCTGTATTGTGATGTTTTCCTCTAGGTTAAGAATTAAAGGAAACATCTGTATGTGTTTTTTCCATCCTAAATTGTACAGATCTAGCATTGATAACTTACTGCAGTAAGATACCTTATCTCAGAACCCCCTGAAAAGCAATACAAAAGTTGGGATAATGTTCTGTACCACAGGAAAGATTACGCACTAACTGTCAACTTAAGCTTTGCTATATCTGTTTTTTTGTGTGCAGCAGGATGTGTATGCTTTATGGCAGCTGCAATAAATAGGAGTAAATGAAGTTTACATTTCCAGCTCCAGCACCGTCCTCTTACATTCGCTCCACACATGCTCTGTGTTGCTATGCATCAGAGGCATGCCAATGATAATGCCATTTGATCCAGGCAGTGTATTTCAGCTAGCAAAGTAATGGTTAATTCTTGCCTGGTGCAATACAATGTTTACTCATAAAATGTATGGATTATGTGTTTGCTCTAACCTTGACATGGATGACCTCTGTTTCCGCAGATCTGGTCTAAAACCACTTAGTTTCTTGTCTCCAGGACTCTTCCTGGTTCTATAAAAACTTCATTGTCCATTGGATGCTGTAGTACTTCCCAGTCTGGACTCCTGGCTATTCTTGATTATGTATCTGCCTTGTCATTTGAATATCATATCTAGAACTTGTAGTATTAATCTGGACTACTGACTATACTCCAGCCTGCTCTCCTAGTGAAGACTCTTGGCTCCATTCCTGTGCCCGACTGTGTTTTATGATATTAGGTATTAACTTACCTTTTGTAATAATATCTTGATAAAGAGTGCATTTATACAACTTTATTAAGCATTGTTCTCCCTCTTTTGGATACATGTCTATTCCTGTGTAAGTTCCTTTGCTGTGACCATGTTTTAGCTCCTGTCCACACTCCTGGGCTCCATGCTTCTGGTAGCTGCTCATGGTCTGTTCTTGATGTCCACTTTCTTGGTTGCTGCTCCTGGACTGTTTCTGGTATCCATGATACCTCTATCCTATGTGTATGGGGGTCTCCTGACTGTCCTCATGCATTTATCCTATGTGTATGGGGGTCTCCTGACTCTCCTGATACATCTATCCTATGTGTATGGGGGTCTCCTGACTCTCCTCATTCATCTATCCTATGTGTATGGGGGTATCCTGATCCTGGATTGATTATGTTATTTGCATTCCTGGTTCCTGTATTGTTCAGGTCATGTCTTTATTGTCTTGGTCCATGCTCCACATCTAGTTTTGTTCCTGTCTTACCATTGCTGATGTGTGTGTGATTTTGGAGACCACAATCTGAGGTTTAACCTGCAGTGTAGTTAAAGGGGTTTTGCCACAAAGTAAAATTGACGTGGGAAGTTTGTAAATTAAATAATAAACATTTTCCTCATTCATCATTATTAAAAATTCTGCACCATTGTTGTCTTAGCTGCACCTCTAGTGATCCATTGTTTACAGCTCGTCTCCAGGGGATACGACCAGGTCTGAGAGCTTCTCAATCCTGGTCGCACATGCTCAGACATCACCTCTCCTCTCATGCAGCTACTGGGTGTTCAAACCCAAAGTGTTGTCATTGTACTCCTGTCCTATGTACTCCTTAGTAATTAGTCAAATAAACTAAAAAAAGAAACCTCAATCAGGTCTGTGCATTGATAAAGAGAAATAAATTCCATAGGTTTGGTTCCTGCAGGGATTTGAACTGAGGACCTTTGTGCCTGGAGGCAAAAGTTTTACCTCTGTGCTACAATGTAGCTACTCACAGCTCTACACATAAACAGACCTTTCTTTGACTACAGAGAGAAAAGGCCTGGTGATGTCATCCTGCTGGGTCACATGATCTGCAATTCAAACAAATCACACACGCCCCCTTTTGAGCACACAGAGCTGAAGAGCTGGATGCAGGAGGTATGAAATGAGATCGTGGCAAAACCCCTTTAATACAGGCTTGGACTGGCCCACGGGAACAGGGGATGTCCCCAGTGTGCCCCTGAGCATGGCAGATCTGGAGTTATGGGGACTAAAGGGTAAAAAAACAGGCATTATTTCAATCCTGCACCCCAGTGTATCCAGTATAAAACCATTTGCAACCAAAGGTTCACTATCTTTTCCATAGAAATCTAACTGATAGAAAAGTGTCACCAGGCTAATAAAGGCATTAGAAAGTGATGACCTGGAGATCAAAGGGCAAATGCTTACAGAGCCTTATGTATTTGTATAGAGTTGCTATCCTGCCTTACTTAGACCAGCAGAATAATTGAGCTGTAGATTTTTAACCTTTTAGAATTATGGACAGAACCAGTATCTTGGTCCTTGCACTGAGGTTTCAGATTGCCAGTATGAAAGGGCTGCAGGTTAGAGCACCATGCCACTTAAATCTCCTCTTGGCTTCACTCAGGGAGATGCTGTCATGTGCCACTTTTGTCCTGACAATATGTAGTCCAAAAGAGCCGCCATGTATTTGCACCTCTGCATTCAATTCAAAAAACAAAAATTAGTCAGCACATACAAAACAATTTTAAAGGAAGTAGTGTAGGTGCACGCTGGCGTAGCAGCAAAAGCAATGCAAACACAATATCAGCAGCACTCTATAGGCACTAAAAAAAGTCAAAGGGAATATAGGAATTTTTAGGATACATGAAAATTTGAGGTTCTTAATGTACAATTTCGATCAAAACTGTAAGGGCCCATCCACTGCGACAAGTGACCTTAGTACAGATGGGAGCCTACTCTGACTTGGGGCGACATGTATGAATTCTGGCGCTGATAGACTAGTTCTAAATCACTTTAAGGTAGTATAGACTGCGCCAGAATGTATGAATTTGTTCTTCTGCAGGTCAAAACATACAGGCGCAGTCCAGTGCCAATACGACAAGTCTGGCTCAGACCACCTTTAAAACGTGGTCTGGCTGTTCTAACTGTTCTGTGCCAAAGTTTGGCGTCAAAGATTTATAAATGTGTCTACTTCTACTAATGTGGTGCGACACGCTTTCAGAACGCCCCAAAACTTTGGCACACTAAAAAGTGTCTTTGAGTACACCCGTTCATACATCTATAGAACTAGTCTACTACAGCTTTTTGAGGCCAGAATTGTGGCGCAGCCCAGTTCATACATGTCGCCCTTGGTGTCTGTTCAGACCCCCATATGTTCCATTTGTTGAGACCCCACATTTTTTTTTCCTTTTGCAAATAATAAAATGAAAACAATTTTTGGGTCCCCCTTATTTCATAACCAGTCACGTAAAATCAGCCATGATACCATTATATGGGAAAGTTCATTGATATGGCTTCTTCCCACCCTAAAAACACAAGCCCGCAGTGTCCCAGAAGTGGACTATTACATTAGAGTGTCCGCTTCTGATGGTAGCCCGGCTCTTCCCAGTACCTCTGATGTATTGGGTACTGGAGTAATAGTGACAGGGGTTAGTGTCAGCCTTAGTTGACACCAAAATCCAATGATAGTAATATCTGACGTCTGTCAGACACCTCCATTATCAACATTGGAAAAAAATATAAAAACCCCCGAAAAAAACACGTTATTTAAATAAATGCTCCACGACAAAATCCCTCATTGACCATTTTATTAAAGGGGTTTTGCCATGATCTACTGTTGGCGTGGGATCCTCCAAAATGGGTATTTAATCACTTTGCTAACTATATGTCATCAAAAAAGTGAAGCCTATGTGAGCTTCAGCCTTCCTTACATGCGCTTGGTTTCCTGACAGTTTACATTAGACAGGAGCTGATCTAGCCGCACTTGCGTTGTTTGCACTTCTTATCTGATGGCAAGGAACATGAACGAGCTTTGAAGGGACTGGGGAGAAAGATCCTGTGTTTTTTGTATAGAGAATCCACTGGTTGTAATGTAATTATTTGAGTAAACATGTAGATGCTTCCTGGCTCTCTGCTTAGCCCTGCTCCCTCTCCCTCTGCAGCCGTTTGGGAAGGAATGAAAAGAAGGCTGCCTGCTGAGAGCTTATCTTCTCTCCTGAGCAAATAAGAGGGAGAAATAAAACGCATATAGCTTGTGCACAATACAGTTCTCCTCTGTGGATTAGCAAAACAATGTTTGCTCAACTACAGAGACTGAATATCAGGAGTGTGCATGGGAAATGAAGCGATGACATCACAGAGGAGGTACTTGTTTTTTTTAAACACAGTAACACAACGCCCATTTTTCAAGTCTCAAGGAGTATCAGCCTGTTAGGTAAGGAATTCACTTCTTGACAAAACCCCTTTAAAGAAATGGATCCAATGTTGATTCAACGTAGTCCAAGGAATCCAACATAGTACAAAAGCAGGGAGCCTGTAGAAAAATAGAAACACTAAAGGTACTAAAGTACTAAACTTCACTGCCTGCATCCCCTGAAGGTCATGGTTGCGGCTGATTTTCTGGGGGTGCAGGGACCAGACTTCAGGTTGGCCCTCTCCCTCCCTTGTGCCTGTAAGCTATGGCCTGTAACTTCTCTCCTGCCCTTGCCATTGTGTTATGTGACCTAGTGGCCAGACAAAATACAGCCCCTCCAAAATACAACCCCATGAGCCTCCACCTCCACCGATCATCCTATAGTCCCCTCACCTCCACCCATGACCCCCTCTCCTCCCTCTATTATTCCATGACTCCTCACCTCCACCTATCACCCCATAACACCCTAAAATTACATTTTTATTAGCATAATACATATTAAAAATATATTAAAAAGTCAAAAACATGATGGACAAATAGAACCAGAAACAGTGGGCACCAGGTCATGCAGCACGCAAGTGAAACGCACATCAAGTTTTCTGCAGTGGGTGATTGTAATCATGTTTTGACCGGTTGTATACTGTGAATAATTTTTGATTTATGGCATTGTGTTACTCTATTGTTTAGATTTTTGTTTATTACTAAGCATTGTCACTTTAGATTTCCTTGTATCTTATGATTAATGTTTGAGTCACGGCACTGTGTCACTTTACTATTTATACTTTTGGTTTTTTTAAGCATTGGCACTTTAGCACTTTTGCATACCATTGTATACATATCACTGTGTTATGTATTTGATTGACTATATTGTTGGTTATTGACACTAGTTAGGCACTTTTCCTTTATTTGCGCGTGTGTTTGTGCCTTTGTTCTTGTATTTGTTTTTTTTTTTGCCATATTAATTATCATTTTATATTAATTACCTTGATCATGATTTGGTGCCCACTGTTTCTGGTTCCATTTCTCCACTTTTTAATATATTTTTAATATGTATTATGCTAATAAAAATTCAACATAATTTTTTTTTTTATTGTGGTTTAGTTAGATTTATTTTTGGTCTTGGATAATATTATTAAACTACTAAGAATGGCTTTAAACCCACTGAAGAAAAGACTGTGGCTAAACCAAAAAGATCACCAGAGATGGACACTAAGGGCCACATGTATGAACCTGTTGAGGTCTAAAACTCACTTTTTTGCCCATAGCTTACTATGGGAAAAAATAGTGAGTTTTAGACTTAAACAGTTTCATACATGTGGCCCTAAATCTGCTGTGTGCAGGTATCGGTAGTAAACTGGATCACCAGAGACTTGGAATCACATTGTGGGATCAATATTGCATAGAGAAGTAATAGAGCAAGTAGTCACCTTCACGCACCTTCGGACTCAAGTCTACATCACATTGTGCACAATTTTCAATTACGTGTAAGTTGTTTGGAGACAGAGGACAACTGTTTTCCATAGAATAAATGTATTCTGCCTCATGGCGAGTCTGAGCTGGGAACCCTCTAACTGTTTTCCAATTACATTCATCAGAGCGGAAGCTCTGCACACATCTGGGGAGCACATCCATCTGAATATAGAAGTATAGTAAATAACTGGTCGTCTCTTGCTGTAATCATGACAAATGTCGAAACCAAAATAACTTGTAGATTAGTTCCACCTAATATATTTTCAAGTCAGAGAAACTCTTGGAAATATTATACTTTCTTGGTAATGCCTTGCTGAGGTATCACTGTATGTCTCCTACAGATACCTTTGTGTAACTTTATCGTACTGTACAGTTAATTTATATTAAATGGTCACAAAACATTGCTGTAAAAGAGCCTAAACCGTGTTAAGGAGGCCTGTCTCATCTTTCATTGTCAGCTTAGAAATATATTGTTAACAAGTGTAAAGGGCGTATTAACTTTTTCCTGTCTTTCATATGAATGACAATGTATAGACATTGTTATTCAATAGGGGCAAAAAGTAACAGCTGAAGAAATAAGGACCAAACCTGTAAAGGGGGCTCCCTTCTTAGATGACACAGCCCTTTTGTCTTCACAACTTGAATGAGCAGTTTGTGTATTGGGGCCAGGGAGCTGATATATGCCCAAGGTTCCACAAAAATGACTGTTGGCCACTTACCATCCTACTTTGCCACTGTGGGTCTCAACTACCTTCTAGCACAGCCCCACCAACCTGCAACTAACAGGTTTCCATCAGTTACTTGGTATGGATGTTGCACCTCCACAGGTCCTCATAGCCACTAAACCTCTATGTTCTGTAGATACCCATTTGCCCATGGCTGTGAATATGAATGTCACACGATACTCTGTAAACACAACTATACAATTCCAACCTAATAGGTACAGCTCCAGTCCAAATCTTTGTCAAAAAGAGGTAACAGCCCTTTAAAGGAACCACTCTATTCAGGTTGTACTCTGGGCAAGCGTACCCACAGTGACCCAGCTACGGCATCCTAGGGCTCTCTGTTCATAACCAGCTCATTAGCTTATCCCCAGGTGGTTACATTTGTGCAGTACTTCTCCTGTACTCCAGGTCTGGCTTCAGCCCATAAGCTCTATGTGGCTTTGCTCCACAGCTCCACTCAGGCTTCACACATTTCCTTTGGCTACAACCTACCAGCAGATCTCATGGTGACTGTTCTGGAGCCAACTTGCTATGTACACCAACCTCAGGCCCCTCCAACACTCCACACACTCACTCTATTGACTCTGTACTGTCAAATTAAGTCTTTTATAGATTCCCTTGTAAACTCCTCTTATAGTTATGGTAAAACATTGAGCACCACAACGTTTTCCAGCGCTTTAGCATCATGTCCTTTGTAGGCCCAGGCTAATGCTTGGCACCTGCTCCTGTCTGATACCTTCTACCTCTCACTGGAACATCGGCCCATCAGTCACAAGTACAGGCACACATTCAACTTGGGAAGCAACTGCATTATTATTATCATTTGTTTTAAAGCAACCGTTAATTCCAGGGTGCTGTACATTCCAGGGTGTTTACATACTTAACATATGCTAGTAGTATAATGTTGTACCATGTTACCCACAAAAAGCAGTAGAAGAGTGAAGAAATCAAGCAATACCTTTTAGAGACTGAGTATCAGGCCCGGACTGCCCATAGGGCAAACCGGGCATTTGCCAGGTGGGCCGCTGGGGTCCAGGCGGCAGCGCCGCCTCGGATCGCCCACTGAGGGGGCCGTTGTCTCCCCCCCCGGTGGGCCCCGAGTGCCACAGAGGCCAGAATGGTCGCATCTGCGACCGGACCCCTGTGCCAGGAGGCCGACAGGCCCCCCTCGCCACACAGCTTCACCGCCAGGTCACAGACCCAGCCATGCAGCTGATCCCGCCCGTTCAGCTCCCAGGAGGCCGAGCAGCAGGCGCGCAATGTGATGACGAGCGGCTGCCCGGACGAAGAGAAAAGAAGAGAAGAGGAGAGAAGAGAATGACAGACAGCAGGTAAGTATTATTTTTTATTTTTTTAAACAAATTATTGGCCCCATTACCTGCATTACTGGCCCCATTACCTGCATTATTGTCCCTATTACCTGCATTATTGGCCCTATTACCTGCATTACTTGCCCCATTACCTGCATTATTGGCCCCATTATCTGCATTACTGGTCCCAGTACCTGGCTAACTGTCCCCATTACCTGGCTAACTGGCCCCATTACCTGCATTACTGGCCCTATTACCTGGCTAACTGGCCCCATTACCTGGCTAACTAACCCTGGCCCCATTACCCGGCTAACTGGCCATGGCCACATTACCCGGCTAACTGGCCACATTATCCGGCTAACTGGCCCTGGCCCCATTACCTGCCTAACTGGCTCTGGCCCCATTACCTGGCTAATTACTGGCCCTGGGACTATTACCTGGCCAATTACTGGCCCTACCTGACTAATTACTGGCCCTACCTGGCTAATTACTGGGGCCAGCCCTATCTACCTGGCTAATTACTGGGGACAGCCCTAGCTACCTGGTTAATTACTGGGAGCAGCCCTAGCTGCCTGGCTAGTTACTGTGGGCAGCCAAGCTACCTGGCTAGTTACTGGGAGCAGCCCCTAGCTACCTGGCTAATTACTGGGGCTGTCCTAGCTACCTGGCTAATTACAGGGGTAGGCCCAGTCTACCTACTACTCTATGGATGGGGAGTTTGTACAGAGTTGGGAATTGATAGGAAAGTGCTGGAAAAGAGAGGGTCCAAGATGTAGTTGTGGTAAATTCTACAGGGACGAGTAGTGGCCGGGACAAGAAGACATTGCATGCTGAACCGGACAGGGAAAAAATGGAAGGGAACAACAAGGGAAGGCATCCTGGAGATTTGGGCAGATGGAGAAAAAAAGGAAAAGAGAACAACTCCCATCAGATATGACGTCTCCTGTGAGTCCCTGCTGTCAGGGGTCATTTTACTTCTGTGTTGAGTCAGTGCTGTGTTCATGTGATGGTGACCTGACTACTGGAGATGTGATTGGTGGGGTTATAGGTTATGCTGATGCTTATGTAGTGTCAGTGTGGGCTTGTCCCCGATTATAAAGCAAGTGCTCACCTGACTCTGTGATGAGGGGTTTCTCTGCACCACTTTCTCTTTCTTGCTTGTGTTTAGGGGGCTCTCACACAGAGAGGTTTTTGGTGCATTTTTTAATGCAATTTTTTGTGCAGAAATGTACAGCATTAACTGCTCTGCCTTTCTGCACAAAAACGCACCAAAAACACATAAAAAACGCACCAAAAACACATAAAAAACGCAACAAAAATGCTCTGTGTGAAAGCACCTTTACCTTTGTCGAGGTGCGAGAACAAGGGAAATTTTGTAAGTGGATATTGTATGTGGGCTGCTGGGGGCTTAGTGCCAGGGCTGATTTTTATTCCCAGTCCGGCCCTGCTGAGTATATTTAATGGTAAGCTTTCTTCATCAGACATGTTATACAAGAAACTGAAAATTCACAGACTTTTTGTACACATAAGATAGGGGTCTCCAAAGGAGCTTTGTTTGATGTGCAGGCATGAGAGAAGCCCACCCATGGGAGATGAGCTTGGGCTTATGTAAGTAAATGGAGCACTGTGGCTGTCGTGGAGTTGGGTGCATTTTTACTGTGGTATTATTGATAATTATGGTACAGGAAATATACTTAGGGGGTAATTATCTATGAGTTGGGCTATAGCTGGATACAAACAGATACTTTTACTTCAGTGTGGAGTCACATGTAGTGTAATTATACACCAAGTTCAAGTCTGCCACAAAATCATAATGTGGCCCTTGATCCTTAGGCTATGTCTACACTGCACAGAAAAACGTCCTTTTTTTCAGCGTTTTTCGTTTTCTAAAAACGCTGGAAAAACGACTGTAATCATCTCCCATAGACTTCTATTGTAAAACCCTCCTGCTGTCTACACTGAGCTTCTTTTTTCTGCTCGTTTTTTTTACTGGTCGTATTTTGCAACATGCGTTTTTTGCCGCGATTTTTCAATAAAAACCCTCCCAGGAGACCCAAGTCCCACCTATAGTGGATGTTAATAAAGGTTATAGCTTATCAAATTTGCATACAAGTGTCTGATGTGTGCTTGTTTGTACCTTTTGTAATAAAATGGTCATGCTTTGGTCGCTAACGACTTTTGCGCAATTCATATTTTTTTCGCTAAAAATACGTTTTTTACAGATTTTGGCATCAGAATCCGTTTTTTTTTACAGATTTTGATGCTAAAATCCTATCCTAAAATATGTTTAGAAAATCCTTTTCTAAACATATTTTGGCAGTAGTAAAGTTATCTCGCTACTGACGCTGAAAATACGATTTTTGCGCAATTCATTTTTTTTCGCTAAAAATAGGTTTTTTTTACAGATTTTGTCATCAGAATCCTTTTTTTTTAGATTTTGATGCTAAAATCCTTTTCTAAACATATTTTGGCAGTAGTAAAGTTATCTCGCTACTGACGCTGAAAATACGATTTTTGCGCAATTCATATTTTTTTTGCTAAAAATAAGTTTTATACAGATTTTGGCACCAGAATCAGTTTTTTTTTTACAAATGTTGATGCTAAAATCCTTTTCTAAACATATTTTGGCGCTAATAAAATTATCTCGCTACTGACGCTGAAAATACAATTTTTGCGCTATTCATATTTTTTTTCTCTAAAAATACGCTTTTTACGGATTTTGGAGCCAGAATCCGTTTTTTTTTTACGGATTTTGGTGTTAAAATCCTTTTCTTAACATATTTTAGCGCTAATAAAGTTATCTCGCTTCTGACGCCAGAAATATGTTTTTTTACGGATTTTGGAGCAAGAATCCGTTTTTTTTAAGTTTTTTTTGGCACTAAAATAAAATTTTTTACAATTTTGGCGCTAATAACGTTATCTCGCTTCTGACGCCAAAAATACGTCTTTTATGGATTTTGGCGCAAGAAAACCGTTTTTTTTTTACGTTTTTTGGGACTAAAATAATTTTTTTTTACAGATTTTGCCGCTTTAAAAACGTTATCTCGCTTCATGACGCCAAAATACGTTTTTTACGGATTTTGGCGCAAGAATCCGTTTTTTTTACGTTTTTTGGCACTAAAATAATTTTTTTACAGATTTTGGCGCTAATAACGTTATCTCGCCTCTGACGCCAAAAATCCATTTTTTTTACGGATTTTGGCGCAAGAATCCGTTTTTTTACGTTTTTTGGCACAAAAATTATTTTTTTTACAGATTTTGGCGCTAATAACGTTATCTCGCTTCTGACACCAAAAATAAGTTTTTTTTACGGATTTTGGCGCAATAATCCATTTTTTTACGTTTTTTGGCACTAAAATAATTTTTTTACAGATTTTGCCGCTAATAACGTATACTCGCTTCTGACGGCAAAAATACATTTTTTTACGGATTTTGGCGCAAGAATCCGTTTTTTTTAACGTTTTTTGGCACTAAAATAATTTTGTTTACAGATTTTGCCGCTAATAATGTTATCTCGCTTCTGACGCCAAAAATACGGGTTTTTTTACGGATTTTGGCGCAAGAATCCTTTTATTAAGTTTTTTTGGCACTAAAATATTTTTTTTTTACAGATCTTGGCGCTAATAACGTTATCTCGCTTCCGACGGCAAAATAAATTTTTTTAACGGATTTTTGGTGCAAGAATCCGGTTTTTTTTTAACGTTTTTTTGGAACTAAAATAATTTTTTTTTTACGGATTTTGGCACTAATAAAGTTATCTCGCTTCTGACAATAAAAATACGGGGGTTTTTTTTACGGATTTTGCCGCAAGAATCCGTTTTTTTACGTTTTTTGGCACTAAAATAATTTTTTTACAGATTTTGCCGCTAATAACGTTATCTCGCTTCTGACGCCAAAAATAAGTTTTTTTCGGATTTTGGCGCAAGAATCCATTTTTTTACGGATTTGGGCGCTAAGATCAATATCTTTAAAAATTTTGGCGCTAATAAAGTGATCTCGCTTCTGACACTAAAAATATTGTTTTTTTTACGGAATTTGGTGCAATAATGCGTTTTTTGGGATTTTGGCGCAAAAATCCTTCTCTTTACAGATTTTGACGCTAATACAGTTATCTTGCTGTATGGAAAGATAATGTGGGTTTTTGTGGATTTTGGTGCAAGAATCTGGTGCAAAATTTAATAAAGTAGCAGCACGCTGCAGCACACAAAGGACAATGTGCTCACAATGGCTGCAGTGATCTAAAGGAAGTGACTACTTAACATGTTAACTCCACCTGTAGGGTGTAGTTTACATCCACTGGCTTAATTTGTGCATACATTAAAAAGCAGAGCAAAAACGCTTCAAAAAAACGCTCCAAAACACGAAAAACGCACCAAAAAACGGACGTTTTTTCAGCTGCTTTTGACAGGGGGGGGACAGAAAACTCAGTTTCATGAACGTTTTTAGTAATTCGTTTTCAGGTCGTTTTTTGTCCACTGCAGTGTAGACATTGCTCAGTCATAGACATTGCTTAGTCTTCCTATGAATTAGTTTCAAAAACTGACTGATCACTTGCTGCCTAATATATCCCACCCCTTGACAGGTTCACAAGATAATCAGTGTTATTCACTACATCTATTAGTGGTTTTAAAGTTAATGCGGATCAGTGTATTTCATATCAATACTTTTGATTTCATTGCTATACCTGCACCATTTAATTCTTGTTGTAAATCTATAGCAATTTTATTTATTTATTTTTTTATTTTCTAAAGTTAGATTCTTGTACATATTATTTTCTTCAGATAAATTTCTATTTTTTGATTTTAGATTTTTTAAATTCTTTTTTATGCATATGATTATGGAGGCAGCCACCTTGTCTGAGCTGCTTTTAACAGCATTTAGAGAGATGCTTTACAGCAGCTTCATAGAAATAGGAGCCTGTGAACAAGAGCAGAGCCATTGACTTCTAGACATTCTGGGCCACATGTATGAAACTGTTTAGGTCTAAAACTCACTCTTTTGTCCATAGTAACCTACGGGCAAAAAAGTGAGTTTTAGACCTAAACAGGTTCATACATGTGGCCCTCTGTGAACTAGGAAGAAGTCACTGTGCAGGGAGTAGGATAGGGGGAGCCGTGACCATCTTCTATTTTGACTGGTGGATCCTGTGTTATCTATACACATTGGTGTCATCTTTCGGTGTAATCCTGCTTGTGCTGTTAACTAGGAGACTGCTGAAAAGGAAGTGTCAGACTATCATTAGGCCAAAGTGAAAACAGCAGGATTTCAGGATTAAAAAAAACTATATATTGATAGTAACATGGAAAATTAAAAAAAACAACACAACCAAAAATTCTTAACAAATGTGTTTAACACAAAAACACGAGTTAAACAATAGGTCAAGATGCCTTTGACTTTTTATAATCATTTTATTTTTTCGCAAAACACTGTTGCTATTTTAACTTTTTATCTACAAAACAATATGTATTGGACGTCATTTCCAGTAATGACATGCTGGGATAACTCACATCTTTCCAACAGCAGTCTTTTTAATCGGTATACCAGGTTACTTTGGTATCTACTCATCTCAAAGGGCTATTCCACAATAACAGTTGTCCAAGTGATCTCTTTTACATATGGCCGTTGTTCTGGATTTCAACATGTTTTGTTTCAAGCAATAAAAGTTGATTATGAATTATTAAATATAAAAAACAAGATTTCAAAGTAATATAAAATAGTGAAAAAAATGTGTTTAGGGCTGTTGGTATGAAGGGGCTCTAGACCTGGATAGTGGATCCTTTGTAGCACTGGTGGTGTGGAGTATTTCCCAATGGGGATGGAATATGGATTGGGAAGTTCAAATACTTTGGGGCCCACAAGAGTTTCCAAAATTTCCACCACTCATACATGGTCAACTTCTTACATGTAATACACTGAACATATTTTGCACTAAACGGTTAAAGGTGTTTTCTTGTACTTTTGTATTTATGGCCTGTTGGTATCATAGGAAGGTGGGAGTCCAATTGCCACAAACTGCAGAGATTTGCAGCTCGGTCCATTTAAGTAAATGTGACTGAGCTGCAGTATCAGGCAAAGCCACTACCAAATGTGCAGAGCTGTGCCTAGTAAGTAATAAGGGCAGTCTCGGACTAGCCCATAGGTGTGCAGGGGAAAGCCATGGTGGACCTAGTGTAGTAGAACCTAGGAGACAGTATGCAGTATGTGCAGTCATATACAGTAGCTAGAGGGTAGATCCAATAATCAACTTCACTGATGGACTCCCCAGTCCGACACTGATAAAGTTGGAACCCCAACCTCTCTGCTATCGGTGGCCTGTAGTATTCCAAGTACTTGTAGCAGGAATACCCAGTATCTCTTGGATGATATAATGGGTTTATTGGTGATTAACCATTGTAGTCTAGGGTGGGTATATCAGGGGAATACAACCTTTCTGGTACAAGGCCCATATTGTCGTATTGTGCTTCTTCCAAGTGCAACGGGAAAACTTAAAAGGGTATTTCCCATCTGCGACCTTTAGGGTTCTTCATTTATACATACCCGAAATGGTGACGAGGTCTTGGTTCCTCTTCAGGGATTGCCAGAGAGATTGGGAGTATATGAGGCTATTTTCATTGCAGTTTTTAAGGGGTTACAGAGATGTCTTTTCATTAACTACAGTGAAGAGAGCACTACAAGTGTATGGCCACCTCTCCAGCTCATCTCCTCTTCCATGGAGTCTCGAACCGATCACACATTTGTATGGTACATCTTGTGGATCTGCCATGACTGTCCTAGAAATGAAAACCCCATTTGAGGAAAAAATCCAGGTAAACTGCTGGTCATGTACCAGGGATAATACAGAAACAGTTTTGTCTGGATTGTTCATTTAAGTTGCTTAAAATGGCTTATACAGCCCCATAGTACCAGCCATGCAGAGTCCACTGTAACAGTGCCAGCCTTACAGTGCCCACTATAAAGTGCCAGCCATACAGTGCACACCAAAAGGGTGAAGCCAAAAAGTGCCCACTTTTAACAGCACCAGCCCCACAGTGCCAGCCTAAAGGCCCACTAAAACGGGCCCACCCACGGGGCCCACATAACATGCCAGCTAACAGTCCCCACCTAACAGAGTCAGCCCAAAGACCCATATAACAGTTCCGCCATTTTTTCCCAACCAAAAACAGCGCCAATCCTAAAAGTGCCACCCTTTCAGGGCCCATCGAACAGCCATCCACGGCTAGCCATACGTGCCCACCAAACGTGCCAGCCATACAGTCCCACCTATGTGCCACCATACAGAGCCCCCCATAACATGCCAGCCTTACAGTCCCAAACCATAAGTGCCAGCCATTATGCCCCGATAACAGCGCTAGTCCTACGTGCCAGGAAAAAGTGCCCACCTAAATTTCCCCACTTACAGGGGCCCATGTAACAGTGCCATCCTACAGTGCTCCTAAACAGTGCCACCATACACCCCCACATAAAGTGAGCTATACAGTCCCCAAACAAGTCACCCACAGAGCCCATCAAAACATTCCAGCCTTCATGCCAACCAAACGCGCCACCCCTACAGTCCCACCTTCAGTTCCCCCCGTAACAGCGCTGTCCCACTCCCACCTTTTACATTCCCCCCATAACATGCCAGCCATACGTGCCCCCCCATAATTCCCAACCCATACAGAGACCACCAAAACAGTGCCACCCCTTAAAAATTCCCAGCCATACAGAGCCCACCATAACAGTGCCAGCCTTACAGTGCCGGCAAAAAGCCCATAAAAAAGTTTCAGTTTTGGGCCCCACTGTAGCAGTGCCAGCCGTACAGTGCCCATAACAGTGCCAGCCATTCAGTGCCCACCATGACAGCGCCAACCATACCAAACCCATCATAACCGTGCCATCAGTTGATTGTGGCTGTCAAAAGATGAATATTATTTTTTGAAGTGTAAGGACCGAGACAAAACTTGTCTGTGTTCCGATGACTAACGAACAGAAGGCCGTGGGCGGTGGCTCTGGGCCGCATGTTGATAGTCTGTGTTGCAATTTCATTGCGGATTTTCCATTTAAATGGAACACCATGATAAAACCTTGGGTACGTTGGTGTCCATGATGTAATCCCAGACTACATCACTTAGTGTTCCTCTACTATGATGGAGCTGTACAACAAGTGTGACCAGAAGCCCACCTTTTAAAATTTTGGTGTTACTTTGGGACAATGAAGGCATTGATGATAGTGATTTAAAGCAAGAAAGTGCACTATAATGTAATTTTATTTCATCTAAAACTGTCCAGTATTATTTATAAGGGTCAAAACTCTGATTCCTAGTTTCCCTTCACATGTCAGAGTTAAATTACAGAATTGTATCTTTCTGCAGCTCTTCCTTGTCATGTCCACTGCATATTTATCCATACCGCATTTAGATTAAATGCATGAATTTTTAATCACTTATATAAATGATAAGATTGTGCTATTGTTGTATTTTAACTTCTTCCTAAAAGAACTAGTTGGGTATTTCTGAGCGCTAATGTGATAAAAAAAAGAAAAGCCATGTTATACTGACATCTAGTGGTATAAGTATAAAATATCCAGAAATCAATTTTGCAATTTACAGAAACTGGGGTATAGGCATCGGCAATGTTGGATTTGGTGCTGAAAATTGTCCTTCATCTGAGCATTGTTTGTGACATGTTTTCAAAGCTTCCTATGAATCACTACAGTGTGTTAATGACCAGAGCTGTGAATCTGAACAATGGCAGACTTTTTATATATTCACATGTATATACCTATCCGACAATATATTAAAAAATTACAACAGGCTCAGATAAAGGGTATGACCTCTTTGAAAAGTAAGGGCGATAGTTCTAAATTGATATAGAGGAGTGTAGAATGTGACAGTTTTGTATGAACCTGTCTAGTGGGTTCAAAAATCTCTGTGGTATACTTTTGCAAGCATGGTAATTTTTTGGCACATCCCATATTATGGGGCGTTAAAAAAGTGTTTTTGGGCCCTGGCGCAAGTTTTGCCATAAATCTGTTCATACATCTATAGAACAGGGCTATGACAGCTTATTGGTTCAAGATACACCCAAAAAATAGTGCAGCCCCGTTCACACATATCACCTTATGTTTTTAATCAATATCTCGCTGAGCACCGGAACAATTGTCAAAATTTTGACAAAACTGCATTTCATATAACATTTTTTTAATCCATAACATGAAAGTAAGACTAATAATTAGAGATGGGCGAATTGATTCTAACGAAGTGGAATTCGTTTAGAATTTCAGGAAAACGTCGGTTCGGAACGAAGTCGAACTTTTTGGGTACTTCGGGGAACGAAGTGTGTTTTTGTTTGATAAAAGGGCCTGGAGCACATGGCGCTACAGGGGGGCAAAGAAACCTGGAGGAAAAAGGGCATAGCCTGCATGACATGTCAGGGGTGAAGCCAAACAAGACCGGGGATTCTGTGACGTCCCGCACTTAAAAGTGGCGACGGGGGGGAGCTCAAAAACGCTTCACTGTACTGATCAGGGAAGGTGTGCCGTGGCTATAGCTTTATGAAAACTGTTTTTTATATAGCGATTTCTGGGGGGGTCTGCTTGTCTCAGAGACTTTTCCCCTTTTAAGTTCTTTTCAAAATTTTTTGGGGTATGGATCTGAATCCAGTGTGCGTCCACTGCATGCATATACATTCAATATCAATGGGATCTAACCCAAACCCTTTGTATTCTTTTAAAAGAAAAGCGTTTTTACAATACAAATCCCACTTCATTTTTGGGCTGCTCAATTCTATTGCGCAATTTTAATCCGGGGGTTTAATTAAGCTTTTTTTTGCTGGGTCGCCCCCCAAAAAACCGTCTTTTTCAACGCCAAAATATAAAAAATTTTTCCTGTAGCCAAAATTCACAAGCAAAGGTTAATTACAACTTATCTCTTGGTGGGGTAAAAAACACGCAATTGTAACCCTAAAAAAGCACTATTTTGTGCGGCTCAATTCTTTGGCGCAATTTACTCCAGGGTTAATTAAGCGTTTTTTTTGCTGGTGTGCTGAAAAAATAAACCGTTTTTTTTTCAACGCCAAAATATAAAAATTTTTCTGTACCCTAATTACAAGCAAAGGTTAATTACAACTGTATCTCTTTTTGGGTTTGGGTAAAAAAACCGAAATTTGTAACACGCTACAAACTACTATTTGTGCGTCAATTTTTTGGCGAAATTTACACCCAGGGGTTAATAAGCTTTTTTTTGCTGGTGTGCTGAAAAAAATAAACCGTTTTTTTCAACGCCAAAAAAAAAATTTTTTTTCCTGTAGCCAAAATTTCACAAGAAAGGGTTTAAATTACAACTGTATCTCTTGTTGTGGGCGAAAAAACACGCAATTGTAACATCTAAAAAGCTACTATTTTGTGGGGCTCTTTTCTTTGGGCAATTTACACCCGGGGGGTTTAAATTTAAAGCTTGTTTTGCTGGTGTGCTGAAAAAAAATAAACCGTCTTTTCAACCCCAAAATATAAAATTTTTTCCGTACCCAAATTTCAAAGCAAAGGAAATTACAAGTTCTCTTTTTGGGTGGCGTAAAAAACACGAAAATTGTAACACGCACAAAGCTTATTTTTGTGCGGTCAATTCTTTGGCGCAATTTACATCCGGGGGTTTTTTTTAAAAAGCGTTTTTTGCGGGTGTGCTGAAAAAATAAACCGTCTTTTTTTCAACGCCAAAATATATACTTTTTTCCCTGTACCCTAATTAAAAAAAGCAAGGTTTAATTCAACTGATCTCTTGTTGTGTGGGTAGAAAACACGCAATTGAACACGCTACAAAGCATATTTTGTGCGGCTCAATTCTTTGGGCAATTTAACTCCGGGGTTAATTAACTTTTTTGCTGGTGTGCTGACAAAAAAAACCGTCTTTTTCAACCCCAAAAAAATTTATAAATTTTTCCTGTGCCAATTCCAACAAAGGTTAATTACAACTGTATCTCTTTTTGTGTGGCTAGAAAACACAAAATTGTAACACGCTACAAACTACATTTTGTGCGGCTAAATTTCTTTGGCGCAATTTACACCGGGGGTTAACAAAGCGTTTTTTTTGCTGGTGTGTTGACAAAAATAAACCCTTTTTTTCAACGCCAAAATAATATAAATTTTTCTTGTGCCTAATTCACAAGAAAGGGTTAATTACAACTGTATCTTTTGTTGTGTCGTAAAAACACGAAATTGAAACCCTACAAATACTTTTTTTGTGTGGCTAAATCTTTGGGCAATTTACACCCAGGGGTTAATTAACTTGTTTTGCTGGTGTGCTGACAAAAATAAACCGCTTTTTAAAACCCCAAAAATATATAAAATTTTTCCTGAAGCCTAATTCATGTCCAAAGGGTTTAATTTAAGCCTTTTGGGCTTTTACATTTGTAAAAAACACGTGGTTTTAAACCCACATAAATAAATTTTTCCTGGCCATTTGTGGGGCAATTTATACCAAAGGGTTACCCAAGCTTGGTCCCGGGTTCATTTGGGGAGTCAAAAACAGGGTGTATATTTATCTATACAGATATCTTTCATAAAACAGTTCTGTACTTTTTAGAACAAACGTATGTCAGACGAGAAGTCCAGGCCTGAAATGGGTCAGTGGCACAAACATTCCTGGAACAGGCCCAGGTCGCCAACACAAGGGGATGTTGCGCGGGGTCACTCGGTGAGGCCACAAAATGCCGCTGTCATCTAGCGGCCGTGTGTTGTTCAGCAACCCAAGGGTTCTTGATTGGTTGACTTCATCCTCTTCCCCCAGATGACATCTGACAACCCCACCAAGAGTCGGTGGGAAACCCCAGACACAACCCTTTGTTGGCTGGCCCCGGGGGCGGGTCAGCGGCCCCCCCCCGCCTCAGCCCCCCCCTCTGTCCCACCTTTCCCCCAGCCCAAACTACATGTGGGCGGGCTCAGCGCCACATTGCAGGGTGAACAATTTGAGAGGGGATCACCTACTTTGGGATGAAGAAATGGGGAATATCCCCTGCTTCTTTCAAGGGGGGGGCAATATAGTGTGGAGAGTGGATGGGAGGGCATGTTGTGGAGGGGCGCCCCGGCATACCCAAACCGGGGTGAGGACCGCAGTGCGATGAAACACAAATAGATGATATGGCCTACCGCCTTGGAGCCGGGGTGAGGGGAAGGGTTCATCCGTCAGGGGAAAAAGGGGTCACTTGCCGTCAGGCAGCACGCAGCCCCTGGGTCGTTGGCCGGAGTCAGCAGGATGCACAGGGGGAGGTCGGGGGCCCCGCGGCCCCGGGGTAAAAAATCCCTTGCAGGGCCAAGAAAGTAGGGCACGGGGGCTCAGGAGGCAGCGGCGGGGGTAGCACTCAGTGCGGAGCGTTGGGGGTAAAACCAACTCGGCGTGTGGCATTTTTTGTAAAACCCAGGAGCCAATATGGGGATTTAGAATTGTTGGGCAGAAAAAATTGAAGTGTGGCCAGGGAGCTAACGTTGGGGACCACGGCCCTGCTCAAAACATGCAGCGTCACCATCGGTGGCTGGGAAAACGTGACTCAGATTGGTGGTCCATCCTCCGCCGCGCAACAGCTGCAAGCCCCATGGTCGCATGCCATTCAGTAGTCAAGGCTCCACCCCCTCTGCAGAAAAGGGGGGGTGTTTTTTCTTTTACATCACTGCCGGTCCCGATGCTCCCGCTCCTCGCACTCATGGGCCCAGCTCATTTAGCGAGGTATTGCAAAGAGACAACAGTTCGTCCAACCATCCCAAGGGCAGCAGTGACCTGCCCGTCCAATTGTTGGTACTGCAGTCCCTCCCTTTCCAAATGGTGGATCTGCACCGTTCAGGGGGAAAATAAGGCTTGTGCCGAGCCCCAATGGAGAGTTCCAAGCCGTAATTTCTTTTTTCCAAAAAGGCAGTACCAGCACTTCATAAATTGTGAAAAAAAAAAGGGGGGGGGTCAGTTCTTGAGCTTATCGGTTTGTTCCCGGTGCCGGCAGCGCGGGGGGTCTGGAGCTGTAATACGGTAGGGCCCGTACATTCCTTTACGGCCCCCTGGGTGAAAGGCTTCCCGCCCGGGCCAACCAACAACTTGGACAGGAGACTCGCTTTCTCCTCCACGTTGCAAACTGCGCACCTGCGCCAATGTCCGCCCCCTCCCCTCCACCATCACCACCATCTCAGCCTCCACAAGTACTGCTCCTCATACCACATTGAGGGGGCCCCCGCGGGGTCACGCAGTTCTACACTTGGGTTGCTTTGGCGAACGAAATCACACAGGGGAGGAAAAATGCTCCCGTCTGCAGCAAGAAATCGATGTGTGGCTTTTCCCCGCCAACTGCAAATCGGAACCAGGGGAAAGGACAAGGTGAAAATGGGGTCCGCGCGCACCGGGGGGATGGCCAGCGCCCGATGGGGCACGGTTCAATCTGGTTGTGAAAAATTTCCCGAATCTTCCACCAATCTTCAGAACATTTTGAAAATGGCCCGGGAAAAGTGCATGCACTTTATCCATTTCTACAAAGCCAGGAAACCCCCCCCCTCGATTGCAGCGGCAGAACGGCCTCCCCCCAAAACACTCTGATATGCGATTTTTCCACCCCGCTGGGAAATTTCCCCCTGGGACATGTTGGGGGCCGTGTATAACAGGAAAGGCCATTTAACATTTTTTTGATGACCAGGCAGACAAATACCCCTTGTAACTTTGTGTCACCAGTGGCAGCTCTGCGTGACACCTGCCGTTTGTTTGGGGCCCTTCGAGGAGGGGACGTTATTTGTCAGTCCCAGGGCACGGGGTGAATAACGTCATTCCACTGCTTCATGTCTGGGAAAAATGCTAAAAATCTGTTGGGCAGGGGGGCTGGAGACTGGCGATACACTCGTGGGCCCCATGAGTCCGGTGGGGACTGAAATGGAGGAGGAGGAGGGGAAATTTGGGGCGAAGCATTGCTGGGGAAATGAGTGGATTTTCTACCCCGGGGGACAAGAGAGGAGGAGCAGGGGAGCTAGGAGGGGGAGGAGATGAGGAAAAACGAGGCAGATGACCCCCAACACCGTGGCAGTATACATGGAAATGGAGGCAGGGAGCCCCTCGGGGTCACGTGAATGGCCCCCAGCATGCTTATTTGCCGGGTAAGGGCAGCCGAATGGCAGCATCCGGCAGAGGGAGACTTCGGGTCTCCACCCCATTGGACCCTCGCTACCGGGCCAAAATGGACCTTTTTTTCCCACTATTGAGAGGGGAAAACAAACCAAAACTATAGGGGAAAACCCCGTAAAAATTGGCCCTGCTATGTGCGGGATCTCCCCCCTCGACAGGTCGACCCGGGGGGTTTCCCCACGCTCACTACTAATGCTTCTGTGGGGAAGGGGGGGGGGTAGGAGCATACCACTCCCCCATAGTAACCTAAGTCTGGAGTCACTGATGAGCAGCTTTCCTTACCCCCCCTATGAGGAGGGCAGTCGCCGCAGCAGCAGCAGGACCTAGCAATCCCTGAACCAAAAGGGTTTTGGCCCACTTTGGCAGCACCTGCCCCCCATTAAAGATCCCCCCGGGCTATGGGCACCAAACTGGTGTGTGGCCGCAACCCGTTTTGGGTGGAGAAACGTCCTGCCCGGGCCTTTGTGTGGCATAGAGGGGTGTTCAGTGCGGGGGGGGCCATCGTTACCCCAAGGAGAACCCCCTTGCCCTGGGAAATGTGTAATGATGACCCTTTTTCAAATGAAAACAGGTTTGGATCAGCCAGGATTTTTCAAAACACCAATCCTTAGGCCGTCTGGGTTCAAAAATACCTGCCTCAGCCACATTCTGATGCCCCCACCCACCTGATGCCACACATCTGTGACAGTTTTTCTCCATCGCCTACCACCCTTTTTCCCGGGGAAAAATGGTATTGCCACCCCCCCCTCAACACCTGCATTTTGCCACTCTATGACCTCATGCTGCTGCTGCTGTTTTTGTTGCCGTGCATCAAACGGTCATGTGCCACTGTCTGCCCCAGCTGCTGCGTGGGCGCCATTTCCTCCACACTGTGTCATTTTGCCACTGCCTGACCTATGCTGCGCCCCCCCGGACCTCCGCCCCGTATTGTCCATCTGTGGCTTCCTCCTGTTTTGCCACCTCCAAATGTCATTGTGGGGCCCTCTTGACCCATGCGCTGCTGTACTCCTGCCCCTTCCTCCACCTTGTCATTGGCCCCTGCCTGCCTCAGATGCTGCCGCCGTGACCCCCGCTCTAGTCATTGTGCCACTCTGTGGCTTCCTCCTGTTTTGCCACCTCCAGAATTCATTGTGCCACTCTCTGACCTCATGCGCGCTGTGACTCCTGCCAGTCCTCCACACTTTTTATTGTGCCACGCCTGACCTCATGCTGTGCCGCCGTGACCTCCGCTCTCAGTATTGTGCCACCTGTGGCTTCCTCCTGTTTTTCCACCTCCGAATGTCATTGTGCCACTCTTGACCCATCTGCTGCTGTGACTCCTTTTCCGTGCCCTCCCCACTGTGTCATTTTGCCCCTGCCTGACCTCATGGGGCTGCCCGGGGGTGACCCCCCCTCTCGTCTTGTGCCCCTTCGTGGCTTCCTCCTGTTTTTTCCACCCCCAGAATGTCATTGTGCCCCTTTCCTGATTCATGCTCGCTGTCGTGCCCTCCACACTGTGTGATTTTGCCACTCTGTGGCCTAATACTGTTTTGCCCCCTCCAAATGTCATTGTGCCACTCCGACCTCATACTGCTGCCCGCCGTGACCCCACAAATGGTATTGTCCACTTGTGGGCCCAATACTGTTTTTTTCCCCGCCTCCGAATGTCATTGTGCCCCTGCCGATCTCATACTGCTGCTGTCGGACCTCCACACTGTATCATTGTGCCATCGTGGCCTAAACTGTTTTGCCGCCTCCAGAAAAAGGGCATTGTGCACTGCCTGACCTCATACTGCTGCCGCCGGACCCCGCTCTCAGTCATTGGCCACTGTGGCTTCCTCGTGTTTTGCCACCTCCAGAAAGCATTTTGCCCCGCCCGACCTCATGCTGCTGTGGCTGCCGCCACACCTCCAAACTTGTCCTAATGTTGCCATGAGCTCTCACTTGTTTTTTTCCCTTTTCGCTGGCAGACTTTATCAGGCTACATTCCCCTTAGTTTTTTTTGGGAGTTTTTTCCCCTTTAAGTGCCCAGGGAATTTTATTTGGGGAAGCGATTCTAAAACGGGGGCAGCATCTTTCGGGCATACTAAAAACAAACATTTTATGAAAACCAAACCAAACCCCTAGCATATTTAAGCAGGCACAACGTTCTCAGCACCCGCAACTCGTGCAGCCTGGAAAAGCTGCTTTTTTTAAAGCGTTCGTGCCCAAAAATTCGGACCAAAATTTTTTTTTGTCGGAAAATTTGGGAAGTGACCGAATCGAATTTTTGAGAAATTCGCCCATCTCTACTAATAATGTAACTTAGATTACAAAATGCTCAGTTTTACTCAAATTAGTTGATGCAAAAATAAATACAGCCCACATCACAGATCACTCCGCCTAGTATTTTGTAAGACCTCCATGAGTAGTAAGGACAGCACCCAAACTTTTCAAGCAAGGAAAAGACAAATGGCCACATGCTGCCCCCATTTCTTTTTCATTCTTCTAGAGTGACCTCTTACAGAGCCTGGAGGCTGGATGGAGAGGGCTACTCAACTTGTCTCTTCAGAATTCTCCATAGGTTTTCAATTGGATTCAGATCAGGAAACATACTTGGCCGCTGAATCACTTTCATCATGTTCTTCTTCAGAAATTTAACAGTGGCCTTAGATGTGTGTTTTGGATCATTGTCATGTTGGAAAAGTGCATGACAACTAAGGGCTTGGAGTGATGGTGGGATCTTCTGTAAATTCATGAGACCATCAATGAAATGTAGCTTCCCGCCACCAGCAGCACTCATGTAGCCACCACCATGTTTCACTGTAGGCACCATTTATTATTCTCTGTACTCCACACCTTTGCAATGCTATACAGTTTAAATATTTTTCTTGGGACTCTGTACCCTGGAGTGTTGAGACCAAGTTCAAAGTCTTTGGAATTGATGGCTTCAAAACTGTATGGCCCTACAAAGGTGAGGACAGGGGTAATTCAGTGGCCAAGTATGTTTCCTGATCTGACTCCAATTCTGAAGACGAGTTGAGCCTCAGTCTCCTTCCAGTCTCCTCTAAAAGGTCGTTTTCGAAGAATGGAAAAAAATAGATGTTCCAGTGTATCACCAACTTGTTCGTTCCATGCCTACAAAACTTGGAGGTCATACATGTAGTATCAGGTGTAGTATCTGTGGTATGGGGAGTATTCATTTTGGCATCAACAAATTTGAGTAAAACGTAATATTTTGTAATCTATGTTACATTATTAATGTTGCTTTCATGCTATGGGTTAAAAAAATGTTCTATGATTCTCAATCTTGTCAAAATGTTGGAAATTGTTCTTGTGTTCAGTGAAATATTGATTAAAATCTTACTCAGAGACGCTGTACTCAGGACAATGTATTCTGGTGCATAGGCAAATAAGTTACATAGCCACCCTCCTCCCCCCACCAATGGAATATTTAGCCCATTCCATGCCTCTTTGTGCCCCCTTCTTGTCTAGGATGAAGTGGTGGCCTATGTGGTCGCCTACTTTCAACTACTGTATGCATTTGCAACCATTAATCTGGCTTTTATATGTTTCTTTTGGAGCAATGGCTTCTTACTGGGAGAGTGGCCTTTCAGCCCATGATACAGTACTCATTTCACTGTGGATAAGGACACAATCTTACCAGATTCCGACAGCATCTTTGCAAGGTCTTTTGATTTTGTTCTTGGGTTGATATGAACATGTCGGACCAAAGCACATTCATCTCTGAAAACCAGAACCCGTCTCCTTCCTGAGCAGTATGATGGCTGGACATTTCCATCTTGTTTTTACTTGCATATAATGCTTTGTACAGATGAATGACGCACCTTCAGGTATCTGTAAATTACACCCAAGGATGATCCAGACTTGTGCAAGTCCACATTTTTCTTCTGATATCTTGGCTGATTTCCTTAGACTTTCCCATGATGTTGCACACAGAAGCAGTGTGTTTCTGATCTGCACTAAAATACATCTACAGTTGTGACTCTAATTAACTCAGATATTGCCAACAAACTTCCAAGAAGCTTCCAAAGACATAACATCATCATATGGGCTGTCCAAAATTGTTTAAAGGCATAGTAATCCTAGTGTATGGAAACTTTGACTTTGCAGAAAGTAATGAAAAAATGCCTTAAAAATTATCTTTCATATTATTCTGGCATTTAGCAAATATAAATAATTGTGGTAATCCTAATTGACCTAAAACAGGTAAGGTTTATTCTGATTTCATGTCAGATAGTGAGAAAAACCTGCATATGTGTCTTTTTATGTAATGTATGTAAACTTCTGGTTTCAATTATATAGTTGAGTCACAATATAATGACAACTAGCTAATATTCAGAGTAATAATATGCAGCAGTCAGCAGCTAGATGTGCTGGGAGTGACTCAATAAGGTCTTAGTAGATAGTCACAGGTATCTGGAGCCATGATGACTGCATCCCACAAATGCTGGAGGGTGAATGGGGGAGGGTACAGAGAGTGAACACGATCATCGAAGTGGTCTCACAGATGCTCAATTGAGTTCAAGTGTTTGGGAATTAGAGAGCCAGGGTAGTGGTTGGAAGTCTTCATCTTGCTCTTCTAACCAATGTTGGACATTTCTAGCCATTTGACATGTCACCTTGTCTAGCTGTAAGATCCCACCTGTCCCAGGAAAGACAATCAGCATATATGGGTGTACATAATCTACAAGGATCCATATTCAACTGGATTCTACCCTTGAAAATCACGTGGGGTGACGAGGTTTTCAGCAAGAATTTCATGTGGATCTTAGGTCGTTTTTTTCTGATGGATTTACAGTCAGAAAAGAAGTCTTGTTCAACTCTGTGAGGTTTTAGACACTGATCCGACAAAGAGATGTTTTGCATTTTTTATGTGAAATACGGCGGAAGATTGAACACGTTCTAAGTTTTTTATTCTTAAAAAATTACTGAGAAAATACACGCCTTATGGACTACAACGCATATTTTCTATTGAGGTCAATGGGGATGATTTTATGTTAGGCTTTAGATGAGTGTTTCAAATCAGAATCCACGTGGATTCCAACCTGAATTGCTTGCTGTGTGGACGGACCCTAGGATATATTCACACTGCGTTTGTTAAATACGAATTTGGGTTTTACGTCCCAACAAACAGAGCGCACTACGTATTTAACAATGTTCAATTGTTATTAAATTGATTTCAATGTAAAATACTTATCGTCGTTCAGAGAATACGTAACAATGACAATACGTGTTAAATGGATGTGTTCAAAGAATTGACGGGTCAATTCTTGATCCATTTACCACATTGAAAAAGCAATAGAAACTGTAAGGATTCGTTTCTGAAGTCCAGAAAATGTATCCAAATAAATACCACACTTTGTGGTACGTTTTTGGATGTGTTTTATACAAAAATTTTTAAACCATATTAAAAAAAATGTATCCAAGACCCCTTTCTGCGGGTGAAGGGTGCAGTATAATGATAAAGGGACGGGAGTGTCAAAAAGCCCGCCCCTCTCTGTATGCCCCCGGGACTTTTCCCTTTAGGTTTAGACAGTAAGTGAATGCGAAGTGAAAAATTTTTTAGAAGTTGGGGGGAAACACTGGACCCTTTGCTCCAAATACTAAAAAAAAACAGTGCATGCCCATTTTGGAAATTTAAGTTGATGCTTGTCAGTATGAGGAGCGGGCCCGACAAACACTACGGGGCCCTTTTTTGTAAATTTGAAAAATTTTATTTGGTTTTGCAGTTACTGTTAATGGAAGCCCCCCTCTGTATTAGCATCCCCATTGTTTTTTTTTCTGTTTCCTTCTTTTATTCTTTTTTTTTTTTTTCAATTTTTTTTTTATTCGGAAAAGGGTTATCCCTTTTAATATACAAGCCTTCTTGAAACCCTTTTAAAAATCACATGTTAAGTTGTTCAATTTTTTGGGTTTTTTTTTTTTGCAAAAAAACTTGCTGATCTTAACAAGGATTTTAATAGAAAAATTTCCCAAAAAGGTTTTTGTTTTCCCTGAATCCCCCCAATAAATTTGGGGGGATCCAAATTTGAATTAGGTTTTAAAAACGGGTTTTTCCTTTCCCCCATGCTTTTTCATTTTTTGAAAATTCTTGAAACCAAGGACAACCTTTTTTTTTGATTAAAAATATCTAACCTTTTGCAACCGTCAAGCGGGGGATGCTCTCAGGGGGAAGTGGCCAGCAGAAAAAAAACCCAAGATGATAAATTTGCCACACATCCCCAGCATTTTTAAAGGGGAGGGGGAGAGGAAAACCAAGGGTAAAGGGTCAAAACCTTTTATAACTGTTTAAAATCGGGGGTGCAAAGATAAAACTTTGAAGGGTGGGTTTTTGGGTGAGAAATATTTATGTATTTTTTATTGAATTTTTTTAAAGGTTATGTTTTTTTAGGGTTTTTCTGTAAATTGTTAAGAAAATGGAAGCAGATTTTTTTTTGGGGGGGGGAAGTGTTCTATTTTTGTTTTTTTTTTCATTTTTTTGGACTTTTAAATTTACCCAATTTTTGTGTAACTTTTTTTTTTTTTATTTGAAAAAATGGCAAAAGGGGGAAAAAGGGTATGTTTAAATTTTTTTTAAAATTTTTTAAAAATTTTTATTTATTTTTTTTACTTTTACATTTAGTCCCCCGGGGGTTTTAAATGTCCACCATGGGGTTTTTAACCCACTTTTACCCCTTTCTGCTTTATATAAAAAAATTTCAGGGGGATTTTACCAAGTGGGGGTTCGGGGGACAGGGTAATAAAAAACCTTTAAACCATGGCAGTTAGAGAAGCCTTCATTTGGCCCTTCCAAGTTTCCATGAGGGGCTTGGTCAACCCGGGCCCCTGACTTTTCGCCGCGGGGGGTCCCGGATCGGATACCGGAACGGAGGCCCGTTTACCCCTTTTTATTTGGTGGCTTTGGTTTGTGCCTTTTAAACAAACTTTTTGGCACCTTTTTTGGGTTTGAAAAGCAAAAAACCTTTTAAACAAAAAACAATGTGTTTTTTAAACCCGGGGCCCAAAACCCCCTTTCAGTTCAAATTGTGCCAAAATTCTGCAGCAAGTGCATCAATAAAATGTCCCGCCTTTTTGTTTTCTTTTTCTTGTAGTTTTTTGACAAAATGTTTTGGGGCTGAACCAGTATGAAGCCCCAGGGGGCCCAACAATGCCCTAAAAAACTGAATTTTTAAAAAAAAAACAGAAAACCTTGACGTTCATTTAAAATGACATTTTTTACCCAATATTTTTTAATTTTACTTTGGGGGCAGGGGGTTTGGATTGGAGGAGAGGAAAGGCTTTGTTCACACAGGGGGAAAATCTGTTCACTCTGCCCATTTTAAAAAGTAAACTTTAAAACCACAGCCACTCACTTTTCCCCCAAAAAAGAAAAAATGACATTGCAGCAGACAAAAATAGCAACCCAAAGATTTTCCGTTTTAAAAGCTTCAAGGTCAAAGGTTTTAAATTGTACAGGTAAAGGGCTTTAATTTGCAAATTCATCGGGCCCCTTTATAAAAGGGTTTTGGGGGGGCCCCCCAAACCTAATGTTGGCATAAGTAGCTTTAAAATTTTAAAAATTTAGGGAAAAAAACCAAGGCAATCATATTTCGGAAAAAACTAGAAATGCTATAAAGTAGAAAGCCAATTGTTTTTTCCCCGGGTTAAAAAAAAGTTTACAATGACCAGGAAAGTTGGGGTGGGTTTTTTAAATATGGACCTCTTTAGAACTGCTTTGGTGCAAAGGGTTATAGTTAAACCTTGGTCCGGGGTAACCCTTTTATGAGGCCCACCTTGACCTTGTTTCCCACAGTAAAAAAATAAGGTTGCTGTATGTACAGAAATTTCCCCTTATTTTTAAACCTTTAACTTATGGGGGGAAAAAAAGTTTTCCTGTGTAAAGACTTTAGAGGAAAAGGGGTTTAGTTGTCTGTTTTCCTCTAACTTTTTGTTTAAAACTTAGTAAACAGAAACCAAATTTATAGGGGGTGAACTTTCCCTACAATGATCGGGTTTAAAATTTTTCAGGTTAAAAATTAGTTTTTTATATTCTCCAATGTTTGTTGTAGGTGCAACCAATTTACTGATGAAATCAGTTTTTTGTAACAAAAGTCTAACATTGGTTAATTTTAAAAAAGTGTGGCCCCAACCCTTGGTACCTGTGCCATTGCACGAAAAAAAAAGGGGAAAAGGGTTCTTTTGCCCCTTTTGAGCCTGGTGGCTAATATCAGATATCCAGTTAGTCCAAGAGCCTGTAGTGTAAGTGTCATAAAAAAATTTTTCTTTTAAAATTTTAAAGGAAATTTTCAACTTTGGGGAACCTTTGTTTCTTGCTGATGATTCTCCTTTTAAGTAACAGCTGCGGGGACCGGGGAAAAACCGAAAGGTATTAAAACGGGGTTTAAATTTTGCTAAAAACCCTTTCCCTTTTTTGCTTTAGAAATTTAAACCCTTTGCTAGGGTGTGAACATCTGGGGTTAAAAGAGTAAACCTAAAAGACGGGAATTATCCACCATGTGTGCAGGGGTTTTTAAAAAACTGCACCAAATCATACGGGCCCAAACCGATTACTCTTTAATATAACAAAATTTCTGTACCCAAACCTAAAAATAACTTTCTTTGGGTTATTTTTTAAAGGATCAAATAACTCGTTCTTAAAATTATAATGTTGTATTATTGTTTTTTTTTAAATTTTAAAAAATTGTTTATTTTTCTCCCAAACCCCATTTGTATCCAGGTCCATTGAAATCGGGTTTTCAAGTTTTAAAAAACCCTAATACCAACACAATTCATTACTTTTCTTAGCTTTAAAAGCACCCCCTTTTTTTACATTTTTTTCCCACCTTTTTCATTTATTGCAGTTGTGGGTTGCTTTTTTTCACTTTTCACCGGGTTTCTTATAAATTTTTTTAAGGGATATTCCCATCACATTGATTTTTTTTTAAACATGTAGGCAAAGAAAATTTTAAAGAAATTACCAAATAAAATTTGCTTTTTCTGTTTTTTGCTTCTCTTCAGAATTAAAAGCAGTCCTATCTTTGCTGGTTTTAAAACCCCATGCCCCCCAAAGGTTTTCCCAAAAACCTTCTTCTCTGCTCAAAGGGCCCTTTGTCTACACGGGTTGGTTTTTCCCATTGTTTTTTCAGGGGTTTTTTGTTTTTAAGGAAACCCTTAAAAATTCTACGGAAAACGTTCACTTTGTTTTTAAATTTTATTCTACACGGGTGTTTTCTTTTCAGTCGTTTTTATGCGCCGGGGTTTTTAGGAAAAATGTTTTTTAAAACCCTGCCCAGAAAAAAAATTTACTTTAAAGGGGTCTATGTAAACTCCCTGGATTTTTTTTTGGGGGAAATTTTTTTTTTGGGCGTGGTTTCTGCTAAAACAACTGCCCGAGTTTTTAAACAAGGCCTATTTAAAAAACAGTCGAAACTCCCGGGAAAAAATTTTGAAAAAAAAAACACAGAAAAAACCCTCAAAATAAAAAAAAAAACCCACCTAAAAAAAAAACCTGGTTGGAAACCCAAAGCGGGTTTTGGAAAAAAAACTAAACCAAAAAAAATTTGGGGTTTTTCAAGGTGGTTTTTAGGATTTGGGTTTTTTTTTCCTATTTTGTGGACCCTACCCTAACAGGCTTTAGGTTGTGGCCATGAGGGGCCAAAATCCCTGCTAAAATTTTTACAACCTGACAGAGCTTTTTTAACATAACTTAATGTTGAATTTTAAAAACCCTTTTTAAGCTCTTTTAGCCTCATTTCTTTTTTTTTAAAAATTTCCCCAAAATAATGTCCCTCCTAAAAGGAATGGCAGAGCTGATCTGCCAAGGGAGTTGAACGGGGAAGTTTTCTAAAGGTGGCTGAAGGGGAGAAATATATGACTGGGAGATCTTTTTCTGTTTTTTTAAATCTCTTTTTTGTCACTCCCCTGTTTCCCCCAAAATTTAAAGGCCTGGGGTAGGACACGCAAAAAAATTTAATCAGGAAAACTATTTTGGAAAGACCTGCGGGGAAAATGTTTTTGGGAAAAATATGGCCTTAATATCCTCCCAATTTTTCTTTGTCGAAATTTGTGTGAAATTTTTGGGGGCCCAAAAATCAATTCTAATAGCAAACAGATAACAGGCAAAAAGGCAAATTTTTGCCCCTTTGGGTCCGCCTCACAAGTTTGTGATTTTTTAAATTTTCGCCCTGTTGAAAATAATTTTCTCTACTTTTATTGTTTTTTGTTATTTTAATTTTTCCTTTGAAAAACCCCTTTTCTTGTTTTTAAAAATGTCTTTAAATTTTCGGTTCTTGTTATAAAAACCTTGTCTGAGGGAAGGGAGCTAGTACTCCCCAAAAAAGCTCACCTTTTAAATATACTCCTTTGGCTCTAAACGGTATCCCCTGATTTCTTTACTCTTCTATGCATCTTTTTGGCGGGAATTTGGTTAAAAAATTTATAAAAATAGCAACTTGTGTTCCAAATTAGAGTCAGTAACAAAACCACCTGCATTTAAAAAAAAATTAAACATTTTTTCAAATTTGGGCTTTTTGGGTTTTGCTTTTTGGAGTCTGGGTTTTCACACTGAGTTTTTGTTGTGTTTTTCAACTATGCCAAAAACGCATGCATTTTTTTTATTAATTTAGGTGTTTTTTTTAACTAGCTGTGATTTGGAAAACAAGGGAAATTGGGGTAAATTTTTTAATTGCTTGAGTTTTTGCTGCATTTCTGTTTTTGGTTTTTAAAATGCAACTGAGAAAAACCCCGCTTTTTGGGCCCTTTAAATTTTTAAAACTGATACAGTTGGGCCCAGATACGTTAAAGGGTTTTTTAAGAATTAACAAAAAATTACTGTTGGAAAGGGAAAACCCTTTTTTATTTCCCTTTTTTTTTTGCAATTTTTTACAAACATTTATTTGAGCCTTTTACAAATCGAAAAATAAAGGTTTTACTTTAAGGGAAGATACAAGGGCCTTTTTTTATAAAAATGTCTAAAAGTTTTGACTGTCATTTTTACCCATAGCAAAACCAAAACAAAATCAGATTTAAAAAAATGAAAAAGCTGTGCCCCTGGGTTGGTTGTGTGGGCAAAAAAGTTTTGGGGGACTTTTAAATGGGTATTATTGTTCTTTACAGCATATTGGGTTTTTGTTATGGGTTTTCCCCTTTTCTTTCCAAAAGGAAAAATTTTGTCTTTTGTTTTTGGAATTTGAAATATATATCCCATCCACATGGCTGATACAGCAATCAACTGTGGATTTTCCATTCCCAAAGCTATGCAGAATGTCATGCAGTAAATCTGTCCAGTTTACATTCACCTTAGCCTTTTTGTGGAGGTAAATATATTCTACTGGAGATGAGCAAATTTTTGCCCAAATGTCAATTTTGCTGTTTTTTTTTTTTTGTTGGAGCTATTTGCATTGGTGAATCAATTCTTCAGGTTTTACTTTCACCTTTTGTGAATCAAACAAAACATTAGATAAATTAAACCTCTCACTGTATCCTATGGACTGGTGAATCTGTGACTTGATTTACTCATCGTGGTCCCCAACTCCAGTCCTCAAGGTGCCAACACCAACAGTCATGTTTTTCTGGCTAACCTTAGCATTTGAACAGGTATATAATTCTGCTGCGACTAGGTGATGTCATTATTGCACACAGTGCATTCTGAGGATATCACCTAAAAACATTGACCGTTGGCATGGTCCTGAGGACAGGAGTTGCAGGAACACAACTATAGCCTATCCACAGCATTTAAAATTGACTGACCAACACCAACTATGATATTAACACACATTTACAAGAATTTTGATTTATTCAGAACAGTGCACACCTTCCCCCCCTTCCCCCCCACCCCCCTTTAAATGACTTACATTTTCTTTAGACTTAAGAACCCATATCTCCAGTGCACTAGAACTTTCTCATATTCTGATCCAAACCACGTAAGATCCTTTGCTCAGACTAATTCTAGGAACAAAACCAATGCAAAATCAACACAAAAATGATGTTGAGCAGGTCTACACATCAAATAGAGGAGGACCACAAAAAACATTATAGAAAGAAACCTTACTGTTTTAAAAAGATATGAAAACTTTTTCTATTATGTTTTTCTATATTTAGATACTAATGTTTTTAAGTATTGGCCAGATGCCATTAACTGCTAAATTCCCTATGACAATGCTTCTTGTGCAGAGTTCTTCAGTTTTGGCATGAGGAAATTTTGTGGATCCAACACTCCATTAACATCAATGTCCACATCGCACTCACCGCTATTTACGGTAATTAGGATGTAAGCATTGATGTGTACAGAAACTTGAATCATCAAATATGCCTTTTTCATATGAACAACTAAACTGTTAGAACAGATCATAAGGAAAAGAGCACAAAAATGTCGCCAGCTTTCCATATCTTTATCTTAAAATAACTTAGATATAAAGCTCTTTATACAAATCTAGTTCTCCTCTAAATTTTTCAAAAAGGTTGCAATTGCTGTCAGTTTCCACAAACTGCTAGAACACAGGATGGCAGACAACTATTTTTTCTAATAAATTTTACTTTCACGACAAACAATTTTAAAAATATAAATAAAATTAATCCCATTTATAAATTTAAAACAAATAATTAAATAATTGTTTCTCTGTTAAATGTTGTACAACATATAAAAATAACATTTGTTTTAATGAAAAATAATATACAGTAAATCTTATTTTTACTTTACCGTGATTGATGAAGCTCTGGATCAGATTTGCAGCCCCCTACAATTTATTATGATCCATTCACAAAATATAATAATCCAGTAACATACAGTATCAGCCTTCGCTAGTAAATGCCATTTTCAGTCAATATATTTTAACGGTCTGTGCTGATAAATTTATTATTATCGATATATCTCTTCATTGGCTTGAGCTCTGTTTTTCTAAAACAGTATGTCAAATCCCTTGTGCCTTGTGTAGACCACATTGATTAGGTTTAAACATGGAGACAAAAGTAAATAAAGATTATTACCAAATACATTGCTGTTCTGTTTCCCTTCGGAGCTAGAGTGGTTCTTATCTCACACTGGCATTTAGTACACAAACAAAACATCCTAGGTTACCCTGGGGGTGACCTAGTAGCAATGGACAGAATGGTTGGGATAGTGACATCTGTTCCTGCTGCTCCTATCAGCGGCACAGGAGCTTGTTTAGATTTCTTACAGGTAAACTTTAACTCTTTGGCGCCCCGTTCACACGGCTTATTTCCGACGATTTGTGCGCCGTAAGTGAGCGCACAAATCCGCGCGTGAATAAGGGGCAGGGATGGGGGCGGGACCGGAAGCGCGGGCGGGGCGCCGCTCCCGCACCCCATAGACAATGCATGTTTACGCGGCGCGTCCCGCGCCGTAAAACAAATGTGCATGTCACTTTCACCTCCCCCCGCACGGCGGATTTGCCGAGACTAGGAGGACGAACGGATTCCACAGCGTTCTCCAATGAGACAACGATTAACCGTAAATGACTCTGACGGATTGGCGTCCGTATTGAAGCGCAATAATCCGGCGTGCGGGAATACGGCGCCAATCCGTCGGCAAATAAGCCGTGTGAACGGGGCCTTAAGAGCTCTGTAGCCTTGTGCCCTGCTATTTAAACCCATCCATTAACAATTTCCATCTAACAGGCTCAGATAGAAATAGCAGAGCTGCTGTGCCAATCACTGCTGTAGAACCCCCCACAGCCAAAACAGGAAGTGGGAAGCTGAAGCTAGCTCTGAAGAGCAGGCTCTGTGAAACAGCATGGTGATAATAATCCAATAATATATACATTTCTGTCATATACTAAAACACAAGGGGTATCCAGGATTAGAAAAAAATATGCCTGCTTTCTTGCCAAAACAGTGCCACGCCAGTTTACAAGCTGTATGTGGTATTGCAGCTCAGTCTTATTCACTGTGCAAGCTGCAATACTACACACCATGTAATAAACCTACAACTTAAAACGATTCAAAACAGTAAAAAGATAATATACAACCACCAAAGTACAAAATGAACCCATAAAATCTATAGAGACACAAAAAACAGGTACTCCAAATTACCATTTACACAATTAATACATCATCTAATAGACAATAAAAAACAATTCAACGCATGTTGCAGTAGATTGCCTATTAGACAATAAATTAATATAATTATTACATGGTTTTGTGATGCAATATCACACACAGTCTGTGGACGTGTGGTACTGTTTTTTGGAAAGAAAGGTACACAGTTTTTCTAAACTTGTGAAGCCATTTAACTATATTGCTACTATGTATGCGGTATGCCTCTGAGCTCCCTCTAGAGGTGGCATCAGGTAGAATTTTATCATTATTTTCTCTTATGTCTATGCAGGGATTTGGAGTTCTGTATGGAAAAAAATAAATCTCCTACAGACAACATGGTGTTAGAAGGTGGATGATATCCCTTTTTTTTTTTTTGCGCGTTTTTTTTTTTTGTTATTTTATTATTTTTTTTTTTTTTACTTCTTTTTTTTTTTCTTACTTTTTTTTTTTCTATTTTTCTTTTTTGTTTACATTTTTAAACAAAAAAACATCTAAACATATTAAAAAAATAAAATATAATATAAAATTTCTATTACTACATTTTTTTTTTTATTTATTTTTTTTTTTTTTTTACATAAAAATTTAAATCTTCATTTTTTTTTCTTAAATAAAAAAATAATTTTTTTTTTTCTTGTTTTTTTTTTTTTCTTTTTCTTTTATTTTTCGTTCTTGTTTTTTTTCTTTTTTTTTATCACTAAAAAAAAAAGCCTTATTCCTACATATTTATGACTGTATATCTCATTCTGTCAATTTGCTAATAAGTTTTAGATGATTCAACAATTTTCTGTCTGCAAAATTCAGGTTTAACACACTCCAATGTGTTTGATTCCTTCTCCTTGGAATAACAGGAGTTATTGACATTAAGACATCTAATTACATGAATCTACTCTCTTCAAAAGTTTTGTTAAGGCTTTATTGATCTGAACTTTTCTGAACAATTCTGTATTTTAGGATCAGAAATCCTGACTACTCTCCCTGATCCTACCAATGTTGACATTATAGTCTAGCTTTTTTCGAGCATAAATATTGAAGAAAACACACAAAAAAAACAACCAAAATAACAACTCAAACCCCCTATAAACAAACACATCGCTAATAAAAATCAGGTTTGTTCTATGTCTAGAATTAACAGTATTTGCATTAATCCCAAAGATTCCCGCACACAGTGACTCTGCTATCAAGCAGGGGCTAGTAAACACGGCTTATGGCTTTTCAGCATTTGGAAGACCTCTAGGGGTTGGATGCTAGCTCTGTTTGGTAAAATGAGGCAGTTCAATTCCAGTGTGAAGGTGAATCTCTCCAGGAGCCTCCAAGGCAAATGTGGGGTGAGCTGCCTCTGTAAACTTGTGTCTAAAAGTGAACAGATGCTGCCCCTTCTGGACATTGTAGAAAGAGAGTCTCCCGTACTCTTGTATCTGGAGAAGACCCTCTCCGCACAGACTGGAGCTTCGGTATAAATGACTTAAACTCCAATATTTTTCATTGTGGAGGAATCTGTAAGAAAAGCTGGAAAAGGAAAATGGACAGAACTAGGATTACACTCAAAGCAGTGTCTGATAGGAGGTAGAGCATGTTCTATCTAGGTATTGTACAGAATTCAAAAAGTTTTTACAAAAGTGAAGGTGGTTTTGTGATACTACAAATTAATCATGTGACAACAGCTTACCATCTGTTGTCAAAGCAACATAAAATGAATAATGGATTGTAATGGGTCCAGACAAAACACTCTCATATAGCATCACAAGGACATCCATGGCTGTATTCCTGGAAACCATCTTAATACAGTGGTCCCTCAAGTTAAAAAGTCCTTGGGATACAATATTTCCCCATAATTAAACTAATGTCTTCCTGGCAGACATTAGTAATTAGTGTCAACCGCACTCGCCCACACACTGCATCCCAGACACATCCGCTAGATCTGCAGCTCCTGTATTGATGGAAAGATCCAACCAATTTTCACAAAATATTCTATAGACGTATCGAAATAATAGTTAAAACCTGGTCACCCACAGCATCTGCACATTAGTAGATCCACCAAACTCCTCACTATCAATAGGGTTGTCCTTCAACTCAACAGATTGCTTTTATATATCTTAAAGATCTTTGCAAAAACAATTCACTTTGAGCAATACTATTGTCCATTAACAGTGACCTACCTATTCTGAGATATCCCCACTTGTATGGGCTGTCAATTCAGCTCACTCAGGTTGCTATAGCTACAGAACCACTGGCTTCTACTGCAGTCCTAGTAGAAGCCAGTAACACTCCACTGAACATTCAAAATGAAACTAAGAAAACAGGACGAATCACATGTAGTGAGACAACCCCTTTAACTTCGAACCTAATAGATTGCAGGTATGTCAAATTATTTGTAAAATGTAATTTATTCAATATTAAAGAGTCCAACATGCAGAATTCAATTAATCATAACATTTCAGGGCTACGCTTGTTCACCAGTCATCTCTGCTCCTCTCTGGAGGGCATTACATACACTGCCTGTGACATGCACGCTGCTGCACAAGGCACAGTCTGCAAGTCAGAAATTCTTGGTCCGTTACCTTTAGGGTACATTCACATGGCTGATTTTGGCATGTATTTAGTGCTGAATCTGCCTCCGAATCAGCATCCAATCTGACTGCAATCGACCTAACATTGTTTCTAATGACACAAACACACAGCATTGTTATTCACACTATACTGAAAATTTTAAATTCTCACCTCGCATTATAGTTCATAGGAGGCTGAAAATCAGCGTCAAATCTTTGTCGAAATCCGACAAGCTTACAAAGCGCAGATTTTCAAATACACGGATCCAATAATGACTACAATACGGCTACACATATTTGCAATAAAAGGAAAATGTGCTGTGTAAGATATGCAATTTATTTCAGTATGTCCTACCACAAAGCAGAATAATCATACCTAACTCTTGGAACTGGGCATTGCCAATACCACATAGAGTACTGTCCCCTGTGTTGTGCAGATTCACCTGGCGAAGGATGAACACTCGGTTGCGCCAACGCTAAATGAACTGCATTCTGCAACCATCATTTCCCAATAATGTTGTCCTTTAGCCGGAAGCAGCTCCCCAAGAACTAAAGGGATTCTACAAAGATAAGAATAGAAAAGATTAGTTTTGCAAACCATATCAATTTTGATACCCTTGGGTAAACACGCAAGCACACGCTAAGCCTTAACAAAGGGAAATTTTTTTCTCTTACACTTTTTTTTCTCACAAAGCTCACTCAGCATAATTAAATTTGCACAGAATACTACAACTACACAAACAATCTCACTCTGCTCTGCAATACTAATCACAGTCCCATCGGGTGACAAGTCCATGGCTGGATGTGCTGTATCTCTTAGTAAGTGAAATCTGGTACCTGTAAAAATAAATTTGCAGAACATTTTTTAACAAGTCTTTTATCTTCACACTTCTTCAGATGCTGCCTTTTACACAGTAAATATGAAAGGCAACAACCACTGACCACATCACGAAGATATTTCTTGAGGGTTACATCGTTATTCATATGACATTTTGAAGGATTTGTAAGAAATTAGAAAAATAAGTCTGCTTTTACTTTACTAAAACCAGCACGCAACTCTTGTCATCGACATCAAGGCTTTAAATCAAGAATTGCCGATTAAACGGGGTTGTTCTCATCACAAAGTTTCATAGGATGCATGAATTATAATAATGCCGCATTACTTCTGTCACATTCCTGGTCAAACTGTCTGTAATTAGCATATGAGCTCTGTGAGTACACACCGACTTCTCTATTTATAATAGTCCTAGACATTACTAATTCATACCTTCAATCGAGTTCCAGAAAGCTTCTAGACTAATGTAAACAGTAGAGTATATCACTGCACTTTTGTCAGAAATATCAGATAACACACAAGGCTCTCACACACACCAAGCCACCACCTGTGTATGACATCTCTTGCGCTAATCAGATTGAACCAAACAGCTAGGCAAAGAAGTACACAGGTCAGTCACAATTGGAACTCACATATAGAGCACAGAAGGTGGGATAAAATCACTTGCGCAGCTACTTAACAAAAAAAATTCAACAAAAACGACTAATATATCTGTGGAAAACGTCTTCATTTAGTGTTCCCTAAATTTTGAAGGCTATTCGTAGTGAGACAACCCCTTTAATTTCATTTAGATTTTTGGAGGTGCAATACCAGGAGTTGTCATTCCATATTTAATCACTGTTCAACATGTAAACCATATATTTATTATGCCAATTTTTGCGTTCAGTCTTATATATTTCAGTGTAAATGTACATCACACTCTTTTTTAATACACATTTATCATTATTCTTCTACATAGAGATATGTATTAAAACAGGTGCAATGAAGAGTAGATGTAGTTCATGGAGATAACCAATTTCAATGATTACGTGCTTTTACTCTTCATAGGGTCTCTGAAAACTGAGAGGTGGAATCTGATTGGTTGCCATAGACTGCAGTTTTCTTTTGAACCAGTTTTGATATCTCTTCCCCACCAGTGCATGCCCACTGTTGTTCTTGGCACAGTCTAGCGACGAAATCTATTAAACACTTTGTGCACTTTCTGGCACAAAAAGCTTATAAACCTTGGTGCATACTAGTTTTGCAGACATTTTTGCACCACTGTTGACAACACTTTTTTTTTTTTTTTTTTTTAAACAAAAGTGGCGAAAGGGCATTTCAGTGGAGAGATGCCCAACCATGGCCTATCATTTAACATACTACATTGGGCGTGTAACTTACAGTTGGTACGGAAAGTACATATCAGACCCCTTTACAATTATACTGCTCTTTCTTTCATTCCAGTATTGTCTAACATCCAAAAATTCATTTTTTTTGCTGAACTAATGTACACTCTGCACCCCACCACCCCCCCACTCCTTGAAATAAAAAAACTGCGAAAAATGTCATGTAAACTTGCAAATTAATTAAACTAAAAAACTGAAATAACTCACGGTCTTAAGTATTCAGACCACTCTTGCTCAGTACACTAGATTAAAAAGTCTCCTTTTGCAAGCTAAGTACAAGCCCTTGAGTTTTTCTTGGGAATGATGCAACAATTTTTCCACACTGGATTTTGCGGGGGATCCTCCGCACACACTTCCTTGCACAGCCTCTCCAGTTTTTCCCTCAGGTTCAGAGCTCGGCACTGGGCCAAAACGCGGACGATCGGTGAACCTGTGGGCCTACGATGCAGATGCCGCCCAGCTACCACTGGGCCCGGCCGCCCATCTGGTCACCGAACCCGAGCCGTACTTGCGTTCTGAGCGCTCAGAGACCGTAGCACCCGGGGAGTTGGGGACTGATGTCCCCAACTCCCGCGGCTGCGCGTGTCAGCGGAGCACCAGCGACCACTACCCGCTGCGCTCCGCTGAGACTCCCTGGCAGGCTGAAGAACATTAGGACCTTAAAGCCTGCACGGGCACAATGGCACCCAACTGCTGACGCTAGGCGGCGCGGCACCGTCACAAACACACTCACAGCAGCCGCGTATGCAGGGCAGCAAGCAGAGGCCGCGGGAGATTCAGAAGACGGCAAGAAGCCGTGGAAGCGAGTGCGAGGTAAGTCGCCTGTTCACTGTTGGTTTTGGAGGTTTTTTACTACCCAAAGGGGCCCCGGGCACCTAAAAGGGGGGCCCTACTACACTAAGCAAGGGCCCTGGACTACCTAATAGGGGGGCCCTGAACTAATGACACGGGGGCCACTGCACTAACCTAAAAGAGGGGCCCATGAACATAATGAAAGGGGCCCTGGCTACCTAAAACAAGGGGCCCTAACTAATGGTAGGGGGCCCTGCTACCTATAAAGGGGGGCCTCCAGTCAACTAATGGAAGCGGGCGCCCTGGCTACACCTAAAAGAGGGGCCCTGAATAATGGAAGGGGCCTCATGGCTAACCTAAAAAGGGCCCTCACGACAGAATGGAATGGGGCCCTCCTGGCTTAGGGGCCCTAACAAGGAGGGGCCTCTGACTAATGGAAAGGGAGCCCTGTCATACCTAAAAAACAGGGCCTGCCTACAATGGAAGGAGGGCACACTGTCTACCAAAGGGGGGCCCTGACTACCTCAAAGGGGGGGCCCTCAACTAATGGCGGAAGAAGACTGGCCACTGGCTACCTAAAAGAGGGGCCCTGACTACTAAAGGGGGAGCCCTGGCTAATGCAAAGGGACGGACCCTGGCTTAATGGAAACAAGGATGGAGCCCTGAGAATAATGACAGGGGCCTTCTGCTAACTAAAAATGTGAGGACCCTGGCTAATGGAAGGGGCCCTGGCTTACCTAAAAGGATGACGGGCCCTGGCTAAAGGAAGGTGCACCATACTACCTAAAGGGGGCCCTGCGACTAATGGAAGGGAGTCCCTAGCTACCTAAAAGGGAGGCGCCAAAATTACACATAAAAAATCAGCCGGGAAAAAAAGAAATGACAGAAAAATGAAAGGGGTGGCCGCAGATTACACTACAAAAGGACAGGGCCCTGACACATAATGAAAGGGAGTCCTAGGCTTAAAGGAATGGGGCCCTTGCCAAATGAAAGGGAGCCCTAGCTACACATGAAACAGGGGCCCTGACTACCCTACAGGGTGACCTGCGACTGTCTAAGGGGGCCCTCAACCAATACCAACAGGGGGCACCTGACTACCTAAAAGGGACCCACAGACTACCTACAAACTAAAGGGGGCCCTGACATCCTACACACTAGCAAAGGAGGCCCTAAACCACCAGGCCCCCTGTATACCACCTAAAGGAGCCCCTAACAGTCCTGTATACTAGACCACACTAAAGGAGGCCCCTAACTGCTGTATACACCACCTAAAGGAGACACCCATAACTGCCTGAATACTACCACTAAAGGAACCCCTCAAACTGCCTGTATACATACCTAAACGGAGACCCCTTCACCTGCCTCGTCTACCTGGTAATCACAATTGAGAGAGCACACAGCCAAAGTTCAGTAGGATTACCTCCAGGGGTTAGTCCACACTCCCCACCCTCCAACCCCATAGTACTAGGCCTCAAAGTATGGCTTGTACCCCTCATCCCACCCCTGGGAATTCGTACAGAGATGGGAAAATAAGTAAAACGAGATCTGGAAAATTGGAGGAATCTAAGAATACTTTGTGCGTGTAAAATTTCTCCAGGGATGAGCTGTGGCCGGGAACAAAACATCATGGCGGTGTGAATGGATGACAAAGAAAACGAGGAATAAAACGACTACATGAGAGAAGAGAACAACACATCAATATGCCACAATCTCAAGCTGAATCACATGATGATCAGGGGTATCGTTACTTCATATATTGGAATCAGTGCTGTATTACATGTATGCGTGATGTGACCTGAGCTCACGTGTCTGACCACTATGATGCGTCCCTCTATATACAGCGGTTGTAGGTTTTATAACACCTAGAGCTGGTGTCGACCACTATGTGGTCCTCTAATGGCGTGTTGTAGGTTATCCCTGAGCTTGTCAGTCAGGCCTCTATGTGGTCTCTATAATGGGAGGACACATTGTAGTATATTCACTCTCACTTTGTCTGACCACTAGTGGTCCTATATGGCAGTGTTGTAGGTGTATACCACTGAGCTTGTGTTGATCACCTATGTGTGTCTCTAATAATGAGGTGGTTTCAGCAGTTATACCTGAGCTTGCGTGTCAGACCACTAATGGTAGGTCTCTATATATGAGCGACTCGTTGTAGGGTTATAACCTGAAGCCTGGGATGTACTGACCTCTATTGGCTCTATATGGCGGTGACATTAAGGTTATTACCTGAGCTGGTGTCTGACCCTCTATACGTGGTCACTCTCATATGGCACGTTGTTGGTATTACCTGAGTCTGGTGCTCTGGCACCTCTAAATGTGGTCTACACTCATAAATGGTGGGTTGTAGTTATACCTGAGCTGGTTCCGACCACTATTGTTGGGTCCTCACAATAATGGCGGTGTGTGTAGGTTATACACGGCGTTAGTTTAGTGGCAGACATACATTGTCCCTGAATTGTAAGAGTAAGGAACACCTGACCAACAGTGATAGGAAGTTTACCACTTTTACTTACTTCGTTGCTGGTGTTTATTTTAGAAGGTGGTGAGGACGTAACACAAGGGGACAACGTGAGGGGGATTTTATGTAAAGGGTGGAGCGGGATATTGTTATGTGGTGTAGGCTGATATTGCATATGTGGGAACTGGGTGGGGGATACACATGAGCTACTAGCCCTAAGTGGGTCACAAGTCATATCGTGAGAACTGGAACACAAATTGTGACAACTTGAATCTTTAACTACCACAACTAACAATATCCTATTTTGAACACTGTATCAACTCCACTGTGGGCCCCATACCCTCCAGTCCAACACTGCTCAGCTTGGACGGTGAACATTGGTGGACAGCCATCTTCAAGTTCTCTGCCAGAGATGCTCAATTGGGAACTTACATAGGTCAGGCCTCTGGCTGGCCAGTCAAAGAATACGTTCACAGAGTTATTTCTGAAGCCACTGCTTTGTTATTTAGCATGTGACACATTTAAGGGTCATTGTCTTTTTGGAAGAAAGTGAACCTTCAGCCCAGTCAGAGTCCAGAGCGTCTGGAAGAGCGTTTTTCAAACCAACATATACTCGTACTTATGCCGCATTCATCTTTCCTTCAGTTGCAACCAGTCAATCACCTGTCCTGAAGAGAAAAAAAAAACCACAGCATGATGCTGTCACTCCACCATGTGCATCACTACGTTGCGAATTGTAGGGCAAAGGTAGATGATCACGTGCACTCGGTTTTCTACCACACATAACAGACTAGAACAACACAAAAATACGTTCAATCATCTATCTCAACAGAACCTAGAGAAACTTTAATTCTACATAGAGTCTGGGAGTTCTCATGTGTTTTTTTTGCAAAACTGTATTGCGGCTTTCATACGTCTTTCACTGAGGAGAAGCTTCCTTCGGAGCACACTCATGCCATACACAGCCCCGACTGGTATGGATGGCTGCAGTGATAGTTGACTTACTGTGTGAACCTTTCTCCCAACAATCCCACACACCTGCAATCACCTGGAGACACAGCCACAGTGATCATGGGGTTTCTTCTTTTACCTCTCTTACCAAGAACTTCTCCCATCGACTGCTTGGATATGGCTGGATGGACCAGTTGAAGGAACAGTTATGGACGTCGTCTACACCCAAAATTCTTCCAAATAAGGATTATGGAGCCACACTGTCCCTTCACAGGAACCTTGAGTGCAGGAACAGAAATTCTTTGGTAACCTTCACACACCACTGAATCTGTGCCATTCCACAATTCTGATCTCTGAGGCCCATTGGGGCAACCTTAGACTTCATGAATTCTCATGTTCTCTTAGAACATGCACACTCGTGCAGGACACTTTACTATAACAGTGATGTACGTGCTCTTTCAAGTCCAATCATTTAATTAAACACAAGCTGGAACTCCCAATGAGAGGAGTAAAACCAGCGATCAAGGAGGATCAGAAGGAAATGACAGCAATTTAGAGTTACAATAATGATTGATCAAACAGGCAAAGGGTCTAGAATACTGATCAGAACCATAACGTGATATTTCAGTTTCACTTTTTCCCCTTTTTAATAAATTTTTGCACACATATCGTACATTTCACAGGGATTTTTTTTCTTTTCTTCAAGATGGGTGCAGAGTGTACATAATGAGCAAAAGAATTAACTTTTCTGGATCTTGCCAATGGCTGCAACAAGAAAGAGTCGAAACAAATTCTAAAAGCGTTTTTGCAAATCTACTTTCCGTACCCACTGTATATCTGAAATCTACAAGCTGTTTGTATTAGCAATGTGCGGTGCACAGACAGCCAAAGATGCGCCAAATGTATTAAGAGGCAAATGAAGTGCCAGTCTCAGTAAACATGCCACAATGTATTTAGCCAAGGCATACATATTAAAAGACCCCCACAACACATTGACAAGTGCCCTTTTACCGTCCTCATTATTAATCCGTTAAAAATTATGGATGGATGGGTCCCACCCATTAACATCTGCCTTGGTTCATCAAAACTGCAACACCTCCTATGTGCACAAAAAGTTGTATAACATGCAGAGTTTCTTATTTCACATAAGTTTTATGAATCATGAGAAACAAAATGGGTGGCAGTTGCTCAACCAACTGTATTATGCTTCCATCACCTTATAGAAATGCTTATGCAGGTACCAAACAGTGGTAAATAGAGTGCCTACAGGTAATGAATAATGGTACTCATAGATAATCCACATGCTGCACATCAATACAGGTCTGGACACACAAGGTTTGCCACATCCTGTCTGACCATACCCTCGAGTACTTTGGACCTTGGTGATCAGGCTGTTTGTGCAGCTGTAAATTTTTGGCATAGGGTTGTAAACTGTGTAAGCAACTAAGAGATAAATAACTGTAATAGCAATCACCACACTAGTACTGGTTGACAGACACAATAAATTCTCTTAAAATTGGTGAGATCATTTTATACCAACAATGTTTCCAATTGGTAAAAAAGTCAAACAAACATGAACTTCCATGTTGCATAGAAGTTCTCACCTTTGGTAGATATGAGTGCAGCTTCACTTTGCTCACTTGACCCAAAGGTATTAACAGCTTTTACATAGAAAAAATAGTTCTCTCCTGGTTGCAGTGAAACCCTCAGCTGTTGATCTTTGATTCCGGCAACAGACCTGAAAAGAATACAATAGATGCTGGGCGGTCCCCATGCACATCACAAACTACGGAGACCAGCCAATGCCCCACAAAATAAAAAAGCGTTTAACCAGAGAACTGATCAATGTCACCAGGTAAACTCCTGTTTGGACATATGCTGGCGACAGTATCATCTGCACACACCTGCGCTTCTGCCACTGAGGACCCTGGCCTCAATTTTCATAGAGGTTAATAGAAAACATACAGGTTACTTTTAAGAAACATAAAATTTCCACACACAATGCAGAAATGCAGAGCTGGCAACAAAGCAACCCCCATTCAACATGTATCGGCATATCATATTTCAAATCCCCAGAAATTTCTGCAATAAAGACTGCTGTTTGAACATCCCCAAAAGGCACAGCTTCACACAACACATCTAAAATGATCCCTGAGTATAACTGCCAGGTTTTACCTGAGCGCACATCTCCCTCTGACACGAAGTAACTGTTTGCACCATTCCAGTAAAGGAAGACTCTGTGGGTAATCTAAATGGATGTGCTACCAAACCAACCGGATGACTGCCGTGTCCCAGCAGACTGTACACTCCTCTGCTTTAATCACTGGGTTGGAAGGAGCTGGAGAGGAAATATGTATTAAAGCTAACAAATATACCATATGACAATAATAGACAAGTTTCTACAATCTACAAGAAACTACATAATATTCAAGCGTTTTGTGCACATGAAATGGCAACATTTTTTCGCATGTGGCCATCCCTTACAGAACCCTCGCAAGTCCTCTCAATCTATCCTTAAACTCTGCTGCCCGTCTGATTTACCTCTCTCCTTGCTATTCCTCTGCCTCTCCCCTTTGCCAATCCCGTCACTGGCCCAGCGAATCCATTTCAAGTTAGTAACCATGACCTATAAGGCTCTCCATATCCTCTCCCCTCCCATAACATCTCTGCCTTAATCTCCGATAACCTCCCCTCAACAGCAACACCGATCCACCACAGACCTTCCTCACCTGCTTCTCCCCTTATCAGGCTCCTCACAAAACCGCATCTATCCAAGACTTCTCCCCGTGCTTTCCCACACATACTCTGGCGAACGCACTAGCACCAACACATCTACTTTCCCCCACTTCTACACACGCCTCAAAGGTAACCTTGAAAAACCCATCTCTTCAGATGCCTATGAACCAACACTAAACTGTGTTTGCACCGCACACCCCACACAAACAAGTTCTGCCACTTCACCTTCTGTCTCATTACCCACCTACACCTTGTAGAGCGTAAGCCCACATATGAGCGGGCCCTCACTCCTTCCTGTACCAGTGTTAATTATTAAATTTGTCACATTGTTTGACCTATGTTATGTATGCAACCGCAAATGGACAGCTCTCTGGAACCAAGGGCGTATATCAAAAATAAAATATCATTAACTAATTGAAACACTCAGCTAATCTTCACCCCTACATTCATCACCTAATCAGTATTGCAACCAAAACCACGGGTATTAATTTTGGTGTTCTAATATCTGTATTAAATTATACTCAATAAGGAAGATTTATCAGTACTGTCTAACACTTATTCAGTGTAAAGTTAGACTAGCTAGTCTTACAATGCAATACAATACAGTGTTGATAAATCTGCCACCTTGGAACTGTGTAGCCTAACTTTACACCACTATATACACAATAGGCAGAGTCCTCAACTTACAAACCGTTCCAACTTACATACACACGACTCCCCATAGATTACAAACGGAGACTTATGGGGCATGCTGGCACTTGTAGTTCCATGTTCCACAGCAGTGAGTAGCTGTGGAACGAAAAGCTCCAGCATTCAACAGCAGCACATGAGGTGAGAATGAGGTGAAATCTTCTTAACAAGGCCAAAGGCAGCAAACCAAATATAAAAACTCTTTCCTGCACTACCCAAAAAGAAAAAAAAACCTTTTGTGCTGGAGTTACATTTAATAAATGTACCTGTTCTGACTTACATACAAATTCAACTTAAGAACAAACCTACAGTCCCTATCCCGTTCGTAACCCGGGGACTGCCTGTATTAAGCTTACTTTAGGTCACTAATTGCAGCAAAATTTTGGCGCTTTTTTGGTGGATGGTGTTGCACACCAAATCACTCCCCCTTTCATGAGGCCATGCCCTTTTACAGAGGCCACACCATTTTTTAACGAGGTGCAGCATTATCTAGAAACTGAAACACATAATAAATGTGGTATGAAGCGATTATAGAATTCTGTCACATTTGCCTTGATAAATATGCCCTATTTTGTTGTACCCTGGTTGTGCTCTGCATATTATCATAAGACTTAATTGTTGGACTATTGGAAATCTACCTTTTTTATTAATTCCATTCATATTCAATGTTGAGTTGATAGCATATTGTCCATTTGTAATTAAAGTGATATTCCCATCTCTGACACTTATGGCATATCCACTGGATATACCATAAATGCCTAGCAGATGCGGGTTCTACCACTTGGACTTGCAACTGTATGAAGACCATGGGTCCCTTTATCCCAACATTTTTTCTTGCCACGGCAGCAGCGAACCAAGAGGAGGCTATTCACTTCCTAATGAGAGTTTTGGTGCCTGAGCCCATTTACTCAGCTGTACTTGGAACTCAAATAGAAGGAGATGAAAAAAAGCAGTACATACACAGCCACTTCTCTATTTGCTGGGTATACCCCTCTTAAAGGAATTTTTCAAGACTTTTAAAACCTCCCTACCATCTCCCACTGTGCTAAATTAGAAAATGAACACATACTTAGTTCTCCAAAAACCACCATTTCAGCACTACCAAAGCTCCGGTGTCCCTTCCCACCCCCGTGTCACTTACAGTTTACATCATGTTCACAGACCACATGATGCTGCAGCCAATCACTGACCTCTGTGGTCACATGTTGTATATGCATACATGTGACTGCTGAGGTCAGAGATTGGTTGCAGCATCATGTGATCTTTGAATATGATGTCATCAGTGAAGGACCCATGGGGGGAAACACTAGAGCTCTGGCAGTGCTGGAACGGTGGTGAAAGGAGAGGTAAGTATGGGTTAACTTTCTATTTTAGCACAGTAACAGGTGGTATGCCAGATTTTAAAAGTCTTGGAAAACCCCTTTAACTTTTGATTATTGCATATTCGTAAACCACAGATTTAGACCAAATATTTTGCAGTTACATTGTTGTGATATCAACAACCTACTGTTCGCGACACAAAAGAGATTAATAAATCTGTTGGTTCAAAAAAAATATCTAATTCAAAATTAGAGGTAAATTCAAGGGTTCCCTAAAAAAAGGGCCCTTAATTCTTACCAATAAGCACCAATTAGTGTGACCTGGGTAATGACAACGAAAAAAACTGGCATACATTGATCTACATTGAACTAGTTGTCCCTCTAGGGCTCACAATTTATTTTTTAAATTTCAACCAGTACATATTTACATGGCTATACAGCTAGTCCCCAAATAACACAGTTCCAACTTAAAAACCCCGAAAAAAAAACCCTTAGGGACTGCCTGTATTTGGATGTGTTCTCCCATGCCAGTAGGCACCAGTAGTATTACTTGTGGGTTTTTTAATTAGTTTCGGGCCCAAAGGCAGGAATTTACAAGTAAAAAAGGTTTAAAAATTTAGCCAAAAGATTGCAACGGGAAAAAAGACCACATACCCCATTAGTAGCCCCCCATATTAAAGTGCACGTGTTTAAAAAATTTAAAAAAACCCTGAGGAGTAAAAATGCAAAAAACACATCTTTTTGGTATGGATCTATAAAAAATTTTAAAAAGGGCCTAGGGTACCCTTCTGTATGCCTCCAATTTAAATGTTTTTTTTTGCTAAGTATTCTGTGAGAGTTCACGAGAAAAAAATTTATTGCATGCCCAATTGTGTATTACAGAGATGTTTCCCCAAATAATTTTCCTCCAAAAGCCCCATATGTTGGCCTAGGGGGTCTGTATTTATTTTGAAATTGGGCTTTGTCCCAAAAAGCCCTTAGGTCAGTCATTGGGATCCATGTCTTCAAAGGCAACTCTGCAACAATATCCGGGCCCCATTCCTTCAAAAATTTTCAGCCTCTATAAAAACCTTGGGTTATCGGGATTTTTTATAGCTTTTGGCTTTGCCATCGCTGGGGGGTATCCCTTTCGGGAAAACCCCTTTTTTCCCAAGGTATCTAAAAGGATACCAGTGCCCAGAGACGTCAGAAACCTTTATACTTTTTGGGGCCCTTTAAAACGTGTTAAGGGGAAAAAACCTAAAGAAAAAAAAACCCCTTTTGCAAATAGACCTAACAATTCTATTAGTAGAGGACAGATGGACGGACAATGACTCCAGGCAGTAGACTAAACAGGGTTCCTTTATAATCTGTAACCACGGGGGCACATATTATTTTATTTTTTTTTTAGACCCTTCCTTAGTTCCGGGGGCTGTGAAAATTTCGAGGGGGGGTTTTCATAAATAACATTTTTCCAAACAAGTCCCCTTTTGACGAAAAGTAAACTAACAACTGATACAGGGGGAGAGAGGGCCTTGGGGGGTTGGGGGGGTTTTTTTTGGGTTACCGTCTAAAAGGAAGGTGGTAAGAGGGCAAAAGGTGAGGGCAGACAGTTTGGGGGGTGGAGCAGTGCAAGGGGTTTAAATTTTTTGGTCATGGGGGCAATCCTGAAGAGGGGGGGTTTTCGTAACCTTTTTAAGGCTAGTGAGAGGGGGGAAGAGCTGGGGTTTTTGGGGGAAAGGGATTTCCAGAGTGTGGGTGAAGCTGGGGAAGTCTTGGAGGGGGGGTTTTTAAAAAAAAAAGACTGATAAGAGGACAGCAGAGAAGAAGGTCCTGTGAGGAGCGGAGATTGCGTGAGGGGAGGTATCTAGAGATTAAGTCAGAGATGTATGGAGGGGAAAGGTTAAAGAGAGCCTCGTAGGTCAAGGTTACTAACTGGAACTGGATTCGCTGGGCCATGGGAAGCCAGTGAAGGGATTGGCAGAGGGGCGAGGCAGAAGAGTAGTGAAGAGAGAGGTGAATCAGATAGTCGGCAGAGTTAGGGATGGATTGGAGGGGAGTGAGGGTGCTAGACTAGAGGCCACAGAGAAGAATGTTGCAATAGTCTAGGCGGGAGATGACAAGGGCATTTTTGTGCTATCAAAGTTAAGGAATGAGTGGATTCAGGAGATATTTTTCAGGTGGAGGTGGCAGTTTCCATAATAGCTGTAGACCCCAAACTAGACTTTAATTGTGACTCTTTGAATCGTTGCTTCATTTTTTATCTCGATGCATTGGAGCACTAAAAACAACTAGTGTAAAATTATGCCCTTTAAAATGTGGGAAAATATTGTGAGACAATACAAACTCCATACCAATCTTGTCCTAGTAAGCTAAGCAGCTCTATCACTTATAAACAAATCAGATGTTTGCTCATGCGTTTCAGAAAATGTTATCAAATCTAGAAATTTTAATTAGCTATCAAAATATTGTTTCTAGATGTCAGGACACCAGTGAAAATAAGAAAAGAATTTGAATACTAAGTCTGCCGTCCGGTACTCTACTACTTGTCAGTGTGGATCATCTAGGAATGTGCCTCAGTCGGCCAACAGGATGTGCTAAGCCCTGGCACCACCACCACAGTATCTGATAAACAACAGTATCAGATGTGTGGGGTGAGTCAACAACAAGGGACATTTGTCTCTTACGTGCTGGTATAAAGTTGAATAAAGTTAAATAGAATGACATTTCACAGACTTACAGCATCATTGCAGGGAAAGTTATTGGGCCTCATATTTTATCAGGGAACAGATGTTGGCATAGAGTTAAAGGGGGTTTCCATATACAATATGTTCTTCTCTTGCTACAATTGTGTTTGTTAGAGCATCACAGAGACGGATTATATGTCAGGGAAACGAAAACAAACTCTTCTGAGGATATAAAGCTATGTCTAGACAGACAAATGGGTCTCAAATACATAAACATATTTATTTGCGTAGCTGCTCACTGTTGCTCCAACACAAAGTATATTGGAAAGTTGCCCACTTTTCTAAACAAAACAAGTCTTCTGGTCAGAAGAGGTAAAAAATAGAAAACAAACTAAGAAGCCACCACCATTCCAGTATTGTCACTCTTCCATTGTTCCCCACTGGAGGATCTACCACACATGACTGCTGAGGCCAGTGGTTGGCTGTAACATCATATGATCAATGAATGTGACATCATTGGTGGGAAGAACTGGAGCAGTGGTGGCACTGGAATGGCAAAGACTTCACAGGAAAGGTCAATTTATATTCCCATTACTTAATTCTCCCAACCAGCAAACCTGTTTTATCAAAACTTTAAAGCTTTCCAACAAATCATACTGTCCAGGTTAATGCCCAGTAACAACTGGAATATCTATTATTAATACACATATTTTTACCATTGTTTTGAATTTTTGTCCATGTAATAAGAGTTCTTAATTTCTTAATCTATGGAACTCTGCCTTTGCACCTTGGGCGTGCATGAAAATCCTTTACGTTGTGCATACCATTATTGTTTCCCTCCTAAATTACTGCAACATTCTTACTAGTTGCCACCCATCTATCACTCTTTCTCCCCTTCAATCTATCCTTAACTCCGATGCCAAGCAAATCCACCTTTCTCCTCCTAGTCCTCTGCCTCTACCCTCTTGCAATCCCTTCACTAACTACCCATTGCCAAGTGGCTTCAATTCAAGTTACTATTCATGATATACAAGGCTCTCCATAACACTCCCCCATCACCACCAAAAATACATGCATCTCTGCCCTAATCTCTAGATACCTCCCCTCTCCCAATTTCCAATGCACCCATGGCTTTCTTTTCTGCTCTCCTCTTGTGACACCCTTCACAACTGTCTCCAAGACTTCTCCCGTGCTTCCCTCATACTTTGGATCTCACTGCCACAGCACATCAGACTCTCCTCCACCTTTACTGGCTTCAAAACCAACCTGAAACCCCAATTCTTCAGGATAGTCTACAATTTACAATAACCCTGCTGTCATTGCACCATAATACACACATCTTTATCCCTCATATTCTCCATTGTAGATGTAAGACCTTGTGGGCAGGGTCCTCTCTCCTTCTGTACCAGCTTCTTATTTAGCGCTAATATTGAATTTGTCCTGGTCTCATACTATGTATCTGAACCTCTTTGTTTGTACAGTGCCGTTTAATTAATGGTTCCTTAAAAATAAATAATAATAATTATCTTGACTTGCTGCCAGTTCTTGAGCAAACAAATTGTGTCCGCAATATTTCTATCAAACAGTTCCAATTCACAGAAGGACACATGAAATGGGAAATACTTAAATCCTGAATGTCTGACTGCACTTACTCAATGGTGATTTTCAAGTGCTTAATATTTAGATTTGTAATAACTATGCAAGAAATGTGGGGTGCTAAGATGTTGTTCTAAAAGAGGACACATGAAGGAAAATCAAGAAGCCATCTAAGAAATTGAATCTGTGATAAAGAGTAGATTAAAAAATCACAGGTGCTCCACCATCAGAATATCCGTACTGAAACCTAATGACAGTAAGGACAAACTATATTGGTCTTCTATAACAAATGGGGTCTTATGATAATACGTCTGCAGAAACATATCAGGTCAAACTTATTATATAGGACAATCATTACATGTATGGAAGAAAAAAACAGTCATTCAAAAGTAAGTGCTCCAAAACATCGTCCAGCCTGTTGGATAATATCTACAAAATGAACTTGATCCGCATGTCTCATCGAGATGGTATGATATTATCTCCCATTTGTATCTCTATTGTACCATTCATACCACCATAAAGAATGTATTGGTTGGTCGAAACTTTGAATATCTTACAATAAAGTGTATTCTTGATGCCTATACTGACAGCTATCGTGTGTTCTGAAGTGTGATCCAACAGTTCTCCCTAACCGTTTTCTAAAATAACAAATAGTTTGCAGAACTGGGGGAAAGTGAGAGCCAAACCCAGTTCCCCTTGGTTTTCTAACTGTATCTCTGACCTTAGGGCTCTGATACAAATGAGCAAATATGAAAGCTTTCAGTGACTTAGGTGGCATTCATTATGCAGCCTGCCCCTTTCTACTAGAGTCAGGCGTGGCCAGAAGACGTTAGAACTGGCTTGAATCACTATATGATGGCACAGGGACAGGTGACTGTCTAATTTTTGCTGTGGGTGGCACATCAGGTGAGACTACATTTTTTAAGGTGCACCATTATCTTTCTGGAGATTGGCATGTGCCATTTATTTTTATTAGGGACCTTATGTACAACATATTTAGGGAGTAGTACAGTGTGTGGCATTAGTTTAAGGGAGTTCAGTCTGATTAGTTTTTAGGGTGCACAGCAGCATTATCACATTCAGGGGCATAATGTGTAGTAGTATAATATTAAGGGGCATGGTTTGTGGTACTATGCTTAGGGCACACAGTAGTTAGTGAAGGTATTATATTCAGGGACACAGTTAGAGGCACTATTATCAGGAAGCACATGGCATTATATGTAGATGGCATTGTGTGTGTCACTATTATTATAAGTGGTCATAGTACATAGTGCTGTTTTAGGTGGGACAGTGAATGGTGTTGTAATATTCAGGGGGCACAGTGTGTGGCATATAGTTATCAGGAGACACATGTATTGCACTACTAGAGGTCTGTCTTATATAAAAAAAATGATCAACTCAAATCAGAGAAGATATCTGTGAGTCACTTAATGTTATAATTATTATCCTTCTGACTGTGACTTACCAGCACTGGATTTACTTTGGAGGCATGATGAGTAATGCCATTCCTGTTTGTGATGCAGCAACTCTCACCATATGCTTAACATTATTTGGGTCATTCTGGGAGCTGTAATTCCACATGGTACAAACTGACAGCAGAGGTCAATCTGACTTTGCAATCTATCTCTATTGAGCTTAGTTTAGGTGCCGTACTTATATAATAAACTTATGTTTGGTACTAATAGTTATATTAATATATAATCTATTTAACCTCTTAATGTTGAGGCCTAAATTTTTTTTGTGATCGTTTTTCCCTCCTCGCCTTCCCAAAAGCCATAACTTTTTTATTTTTCCACCTACATAGACATATCAGGGCTTTTATTTTGTGGGACAAGATTCACTTTCTAATTGTGTCATTCATCATTCCATAGAACATACTGGGAAACCGCAAAACATTGTAAGTGGGGCAAAATGGGAAAAAAATGTACTTGTATCATGTTTGTGGGTGTTTTGCTTTAACGGCGTTAAATCTTTGGTAAAAATGTTTTTTATCTGTATTTACAGTTTAAAATAAATCGGAAAACCAAAAGTATGGTTTTCTTTATGTTTTGGTCTGTAAAAAAATTTCCAAAATTTTTTTTTTTGAAATTTGCGCGTGGGTCATTTTCTTGGGCCAATATCTTTTTTTTTACCAACACCTCGGACTTTAGAGTGGGGATTTTTTTGGGGCTGAAATGTACTTTAATGGTTGAGATTCAAAAAAATGCAAACCTTTTGATTAAATTCATTCAATTTTTTGGAGTATAAAATGACCCCAAAAACCAAATTTTTGGGCGTTTGGGAATTTTTTTTTTTCTTGGGTTCAGGTTTGGGGTTAAATTTGTTTATTTTAATAGATCAGACTCTTTCAGATGCGGTGATACTGAATATATGTAACTTTTAAATTTTTTTATTTGTAAAAATGGCAAAATCGGGATGATTTGAACTTTTAATTTTTTTACACTATAAAACATTTTTTTTTCTTAACTTTAACTTTGAGTCTCCCAAGGGTGCTTCACCACTATGGGGCACGATCGTTTATACAGCCTAATGCATTGTTATGCAATGCATTAGTGTATACAAAGATGGCGGTTTTTCTACTTCCTGCCTAGGGCAGCAAGTGGTAAAACAGAAAACATGGCGGTGATGGAAGCCTTCGCTAGGCTTCTAGCTGCCATGTTAACCAATTGAGAGCCCATGAGTTTGCAGGCAGCCTGATCTAGGTGAGCGGCTAATTATCAGCTAACACTTGATGGCTGTGATCCCGCTACAAAGCCTCTTACCGGCACTATACTCATACGTCATATGTTGGTAAGGGGTTAAAATATAGTATTTTATTTGGTTATTAGTTTTGAGATCATTTTTCACAGCAAGCTACATCACAGACACACATTTTAGTCAAATAGGAACCTGTTAACTTTCCCCCTCCATTGTTTTGCATGGTCCTAAGAACAAAAACTCGGAACTTTCCATTAGTGGTTCAACCGTTTTCCTTTCACCTTTCTGGTAATTTAATGTTAAGCACTGGTTCTTCCCAGGGAATCCCAAAAAATGTAGATCACTGATGAAAATAACCTTACTTCTTTACTCTTATATTAGATATAGGCTCAAGAGTTGTATGCTCTTGGACCATAATGCAGACTCAGTATGAGGCACCCCAACTATGACAAGCCATATATAGTACTGGTCTGCAGTACCGTCTTTTGGGTATCTTCAGGCTCCAGTTCTTGAGTGCAACTGCAACATATTTACATAGTTAGATATATTTACATAGTTTGTAAGACTGAAAAAAGACAGGCATCCATCCCTTTTAGCCTATTTTGCTATAGCTATGCCTCTGCTGGAAACATATGGCATGATGAAAACCTTCAGTATGATCCTTTAGTCTTACTACCATTAATGCTTCCAACCTCAACTGGTTAGGAACATTCCTGCTGCTATATCAATATTAAATGAAAGCTCCCAAGTAAAAAGAATGCTTAACTAATGCAGGATTTTACATAAAGTTGTTGTAAGTATGTTGGTGCTCACAGTTATATAACAAAATACTCCCCATCCCATTAATATATGAACTGTCTTGGAATTTACCAGTAATCCTGGTTTATACCAAATATCCATGGTGGTTTGGGATGATGTAAGGATAGTGAATGAAGGCAGGAAAAGTACCTGCAATTTAATTCTATTAATCTAAATGTGTGCTTTCCAAGGGTCAGAACTAAGGAAACTCAATGCATAAGGACTTTTTCAGACTCTATTCAACACCTGTCTGCACTGAGCTCCCTCTTCTGGTAGCAGAAATAAATATATTACGGTTTCAAATCTGCATTTCGGTATATACCAAGCTTATACTTGTGAACACCAAGGTTTTTAGATGCAGAACATAGCCACAGCCTTCAAGAGACTGAACATATTCTATTTTTCACTACATTTGGTCTGTTTTATGGTGAGTGGTGGTCGAGTATGCACACTTCTGCACAATTCAAAGTTTATGGTGCTGCCAAATATAGATAAGCAAAGCGCTCAAAGCACATCCTTAAGTATAGTCTATGATTGTAGATTGTAAGCCAAAATACACTGTGCCTGCCATATATTCTCACTCAGCACCTCACTAGGAATAGCACTAACCACCCACACTTGTTAGCTATTTGAGCCCCTCTGCCTTCAGTTACTCACAGCATAATCACCTTAAGCTGTTTGTATGTTCTACTAAGTCTTAGGAGACAGTACATATACATATATATATAAAAAAAAATTCAATCTTGCAATTAATTTGCCAAGATTTGATAGGACATGGGACATATGACACCATGAGGACACTGGTAAGTCCCACACACATATTTTGAACTCAGGAAATAATATAGGAGGGACTATTGTCTAACAAGCACCAAAAAACATGTACAAAACTGTAGCAACTAAAAGGAATATCACCAAGACGCAAAGAAATGTTGTATAAATTAATTTTAGTTTATGGTTGTCATAGAGCAGTTTTATTATCCCTAACTTGCTGGCCCTTTAATTCTGGTGTTCAGTGGTGGTCTGAGTTCACAGCATTTACCTATGCAATCTTCTCAAATGTCAATACAGCTGCTAAAAAAAGTACGTGAGCCTTTTGAAATTACCTAGAATTATGCATGGATTACTAATAAAATGTGTTTTGTTTGTTATCTATGACCCAATTATAGACAAACACAATCTAACTAAACTGGTAACAGACATACAATTGTACTAATCATGTCTTTTATTCAGCACATTGATAAATGACCTAAGTGAAAGACTAAATAAATTAACAAGTGAACCAACTAAAGAATAGTTGAAAAATATTTGTGTTTTTAAAAAAGCTAAGTCAGAGTCTAGACCTTAAAGGGGTTTTATCGTTACAAAGATCATGTCTCAGATTATGGAGACAGTAAAAATAAGCACTTTTGTAATTGGGTTGCATTACCTCTGTCACTTGGTTTAGCAGATATGAGCTTCTCTGTAAATCTGTATTCTATTTCTGCTGTTGCTGGTTGGAACGCCCCCTGGACGGTTCCCTCTCCCTAGACACGCCCCCTGCACTGTGATTGGCTGGCTGACATTTCATTCAGCCTGTTGGGATACGCCCCTAGACAGGAAATGCCCTGGCCACACCCCCTGCGCTGTGATTGGCTGCCTGCACACTCTGTGTTTATTCCCCTCTGAGCTGTTAACATCGATAGTGAAACCAAGGTCTGCTGGCTCTATGTACATCTCCCAGCTCTAGGGGGAATAATCTGGGCAATTACTGGCTGTTTAAAGGGCTTTTGCCAAGAGGTTGATTCACCTCCTCACAGGTCCAGTCCTTAAGCTGCTACTTTGAAAAGAGGGTGTTCTGTTCCTCAGATCTAAAGCTGCTGGCTTTCAGTGTCATTTGTGTGTAAACTAAGAGATATAATAGGTGCTTGCTGCAGCTTGTGGAGCCTCAAGGCTGCAGACATAAGCATGCAGGAGGCTACAGAGCTGTTATATCCAGACAAACTTCTCCCCTGCTTCATACAAAATGATGATGTCACAGTTCTTCAGTGAGGGGAGACACGCCTCCTGGGACGAGAGGCACGCCTGCTGACAGGAGAGACACGCCCCTGGGAGGAGAGACACACCTGCTGACAGGAGAGACTCGCCTCCTGGGACGAGAGGCACGCCTGCTGACAGGAGAGACACGCCCCTGGGAGGAGAGACACGCCTGCTGACAGGAGAGACCCTCCTGCTGAAAGGAGAGACACGCCCCTGGGAGGAGAGACACGCCTGCTGACAGGAGAGACACGCCTGCTGAAAGGAGAGACACGCCTGCTGAGAGGAGATACACGCCTGCTGAAAGGAGAGACACGCCCCTGAGAGGAGAGACACGCCTGCTGACAGGAGAGACACGCCCCTGGATTTCAAACTCAATCTGAGAAAATTAGCTGAACAGCCCGAACAGCTCAAACGATAAAACTCCTTTAAGACTGTCTCCACAGCACAGAAAAAGTCCGGTTTTCAGTGTTAAATCGTTTTCAAAAAACGCTGAAAAAATGACTTGTAAGGAGGTCCCATAGACTTCTATAGCAAAAATGTTCCTTTATCTCCACTGAACATCTTTTTTTTGCTCATTTTAGTTGCTGGTAACTTTTGAAACATGATGCAGAAAATGTACTATTGGAGGCTATGTAAAGCACAAAAAAACTGACGTTTTTTCAGCAGATTTTGACAGACAGCGGCCAAAAAACTCAGTTTTTATGAACGCTTTTAGGATTTGGTTTTCAGGTAATTTTTTGTCCAATGACGTGTAGACATAGCCTAACACTATCAAAATGCTGTCACCTGACCTGATGTGCAAGGTATTCCAGAAATGCATAGCTATTACATTCAATGGTTCACTTACTTTTTCTCCCTAGACTTTGGGCGTTTACTGAATTTGTTAAACAGAAGAAAACGTCTCCTGATATAAACCCTCTGCAATATCCATATATAAATACCCAGTACATTACAAAGAGCAGGATAGTCACTATATACTATAATAAATATAGCTGGTATTGCTCTATCTGTAAAAGTCTTGTCTCCCAAATAATATAGGGATCAAAAATAAACACCACAGCTTGCCCTGCACTCAACTCCATTAAATATGGTGACATATGGTGAAAAATAGTTTTTTGTTTTTAAAACCTAATAAAACAGTGTATAAATTTGTTATCACCATAAGGGCGTGTCCCCACGGCACCGGTTTGCAGTCAGTTTTTCAGACGGTTTGCGGTTTTGCAGACCGTCTGAAAAACCGGCCGCAAACTAACACACTGGGCTGCTGTGGAAAACCCGTGCAGCAGTCCCCAATGCACGGGTTTTCCGCCGGGCGGTTTTTCACACCGCCGGCCACCTGAAACACATAGAAAATGTTCATTCTTCCATCCGGTTTTCGGACGGAACATGAACATATCAATGAGAAGGGGGAGGGCTTTTCTCTGCTCATCGCGGAGAAAATCCGTCCCCTCGCGGCTGTGGGCACGGCACTAAAACAAGACAAATACCAGTTGGATAAACCGACCGGTATTTGTCCTCTGCCGTGGGGATGAGCCCTAATCATACTGACCCACAGAACTAAGTGAACATGGCATTTATACCAAGCAGTGAACTCTGTTAAACTGAAATCCAAAAAACAATGGAGGAATTGCATGTTAGTTTTTCTTTTCACAGAAAAGTTTTTCAATATATTATATGATACAACAAAAATGTAAAACTGAAAAAACATCCCTTATATGGCTATGTCTACAGAAAATGGAACAATGTATGACAAACTATAAGGCATCAACAACAATCTTTGGGAGGGTACAATCCACAGTGAAATTCCAATTAATCTCTGCTACAAAATGAGCAAGCTGCAAATTGTAAATTTTTTCATGCAATGTTTTCTAAACTCCATCCATATGTAATATATTAGAATTTGCTATGGATTTGCTAAAGAGAATCCACACTGCAGATTCACAGCAAATCCTCCATATCTTATAGAAACTCGTCGACCAACACAGTTGTGTTATGCTCATACATGCCAACTCTCCCGCTTTTGGCGGGGGGGTCCCGCTAATGCCCCCCCCCCCTCCGCCCTCCCAGCAGAGTTGGCATTTCTCCCGCTTGCCTGGACCGCGGCGCAAGAGTAGCGCTGGTGCGCTACTCTGGCGCCGCCGGGCCGTTCCCACAGGCGGGTGAAGCGGCAGCAGCGGCCGCTCACCCACCCGGCGAGTTTCACTGACTTGTGCGGTCACAGCCACACAGTCAGTCAGCAGTACAGGGAGAAGGCAGGAGGGCTCATTCCCCTCCTCCCTTCTCCCCCTGTATGCACCGCGCCGGTGTGCGCTGTACATACACCTCCGTGTCGCAGGGGGTGTGACGCGCGGCGGCACTCACTCCCCTGCGACACTGAGACTACTCAGTCGGCCGGGAGATGTCCGGAGCTGCAGGAACCTGGTGAGGTAAGTGGCTTTTATTATTTTATTTTTATTAGTTATAGGGGGGCTCTACCTGCTACAATGGGGGGGGTCTACCTGGCAACAGAGGGGGCACTACCTGGCTACAATGGGGGTCTACCTAGCAACAGAGGGGGCACTACCTGGCTACAATGGGGGGGTCTACCTGGCAACAGAGGGGGCACTACCTGGCTACAATGGGGGGGTCTACCTGGCTACAATGGGGGCACTACCTGGCTAACAAAGGGGCATCTACCTGGCTACAATGGGGGTTCTACCTGGAAACAGAGGGGGCACTGCCTGGCTACAATGGGGGCACTACCTGGCTAACAAAGGGGGCATCTACCTGGCAACAGAGGGGGCACTTCCTGGCTAACAAAGGGGGCATCTACCTGGCAACAATGGGGGCATCTACCTGGATAACAAAGGGGGCATCTACCTGGCTAACACAGGGGGGCATCGACCTGGCGACAGGGGGGGCTCTACCTGGCAACAGAGGGGGCTCTACCTGGCTACAGAGGGGGCATCTACCTGGCTACAGAGGGGCATCTACTTGGCTATAAGGGGCATCTACTGCCTGTAATGGGCACTACCTGGTTATGGGGGGCTACTACCTGGCTATAAGGGCATCTACCTGGCTTTCTTCCAAAGCCGTTATGCAGTTAGGTGGAGTGGGTGTGGCTTTTTGAAGGGGCGTGGCACACCGACAAGATGGGCGCGCCGCCCTCTAGAATCTCCTGCTTTTTCGATTTCAAAAGTTGGCAACTATGGTTATGCTTACTACAGAGCCTCAGGGGGGCAGTGTGTGACACAGGGATCCTTTCCTTGGTGTTCTGTAAATCCCTGTGTCATGTTCTGCCCCCTTAGGCTTTGCACTAGGCCTAAAACAATTTAAGTGCTCCTTTATTATCAGTCTAACAGTTTAAATTTAATCATCTATATCCTAGAAGCCAAATTATTGAAATTCCCTATGCATACTCATACTCTTAGAACTGGCAAGATTGCAGGTAACCCAAGTTCAGAACACACAACAAAAAAGTAGCTACAAAAATTAAGTCTGCAAAAATTATCAAGAATGTTATCTCCACAGACTTAATTGGTATTCCATCCCCCTGAGCAATGTTTCTGGTATTAATAAGATCAATGTTGCACATACCAGTCCTGAATATTGACTTGTCACTGGGGAGGCTGCAGCCGGTGTTATTTACAGCCATAACCCAGACACTGTAACATTTATCTGGCTCAAGGTCCTCCAATATGCAGAAGCTTTCCTTCACCGTCACTCTGTACTCCTCCAGCAGACCTAGAGGAATAGGGTGATTGAAGAGACACCTATAAATCTTACTGCTATTAATACAGAATAACAGCACAAGGCAACAGATTGGGTTTAACTCTATATAGACTGTATGTGCCCATATTTATTTTTCTCTGTGTAGAAATCTGGAAGAAGAATTATAGAGATCCAATATGTTCTAATCATAAAATGTATTCAGTCAATTCATTCCTCTTAACAGTGATAATGCTGCTGCACTAGAACGTAAGTCAGTGTCGAACCAAACATACTGAGTATATTCCATTATGATGTTACTAATCATTGGTACATTGGATGCGCTAAAAGGATTAAGAGGTGCATTTTAGTTGTGCACAGATTTGCATTTGGAGTAGAAAGACCTACTACACCCACACAACCAATGACCAATGTTACTGAATTACTTAAGTCTTTATCCAAATGCGACATTGCCACTTCTAAAATAAGCATCAGCACTTTATATACAAATGACTACTATGTAACATCGACAGCCATGAGCCTCTGGCAGCACTTATGTTCCCAAGCTTACCATTGTCATCACCTTTCCCTTGAGGCTCCTCCATGCAGTACACCTGAAAACTGTCAATGACGTCTTCCTCGCTCATTGTCCAGTACACAGTAATAGAAGTGCTGGTTGCAGAGTTGTTCTCTTGGGGCTTTAATTTTGGTGTTTGAGGAACTGCAGTAAATTAGGACAATGAAATCAAGGAAAACTCTTTATTGCATTAGCAAGCCACAACATCTAAGAGAAGAAAGCAATAACATCTAAAGATTAAAAATAGATATATATATACTGCTAAAAAAAAAATAAAGGGAACACTGAAACACCACATCCTAGATCTCAATGAATGAAATATTAGCAATTCTTTGTTCACTACATAGTGGAATGCATTGAGAACAATAAAACATAAAAATGCTCAAAGAAAATCAAAATGAATACCCCATGGAGGTCTGGATTTGGAATGAGACTCAAAATCAAAGTGGAAAACAAATTTCAGGCTGATCCAACTTCAGTGGAAATGCCTCAAGACAAGGAAATGAGGCTCAGTAGTGTGTGTGGCCTCCACATGCCCATATAACCTCCTTACAATGCCTGGGCATGCTCCTGATGAGGCTGCGGATGTTCTCCTGAGGTATCTCCTCCCAGACCTGGACTAAAGAAGCAATCAATCCCTGGACAGTCTGTGGTGCAATGTGGTGTTGGTGGATGGAACGAGACATGATGTCCCAGATTTGCTCGATTGGATTCAGGGCTGGAAAACGGGCAGGCCAGTCCATAGCATCAATGTCTTTATCATGCAGGAACTGTTGACACACTTCAGCCACATGAGGCCTAGCATTGTGATGCATCAGAAGGAACCTACTGAATGTGCATATGGTCTCACAACAAGTGTGAGGATCTCATTCTGGTACCTAATGGCAGCCAGGGTACCTCTGGCTAGCACATGGAGGGCTGTGCGGCCCTCCAAAGAAATGCCTCCCCACACCAATACTGACCCACGGCCAAACCGGTCATGCTGAAGGATGTTGCAGGCAGCAGAACGTTCTCCACGGTGTCTACAGACTGCAGTGATTGGCGGTCTACAGCGCCTCTCTATAGTACAGTGCAGTATTAGATGTCCTGTTCTGCTCTTTACATGTGCCAGGATGAGCGGCTTCTTTGGGCACCAGTTGATCGCCCCATTTTTTTTCTGGCACATATAAAGTACATGACCCAAAAAAGCTAATTTCCGTAAAACAGAAAGTGATCTCCAGCTTTCAGCAGCTCTTTCTGATGTTATATGTAAGGATGCGCTTTATCTGGATTAGTTATCTGTGAAATTTTCTTTTATCTTCATTTTTCATTATGGTGGTGACATTTTAGGGCCTCAGAACCAATAACCAGTACAGTAGTCTATAAAAATACGATTTCAATATACAATGATCATCCCAGAACCAGTTCATTTTTTTGTCTATTAATTGAAATCTTTTCCCAGGTGACAAAAAAATAATTTAGAGAGGAAAGTCGGTTAAAAAATTGGGACTGCCCCTTAAAAAAGGGATGTATGGGAGGCATATATCAATATGGTATAAACATATGAAAGTTAACATGTTTAGAAATAGATTAAAATCATTATAACATTATGTATCCTCTATAAAGCCCACAGTTGAAATCATTATATAAAAAGACACATATGCATGTTTTTCTCACTATCTGAGACTATTCTGAAATCAGAATAAACCTTACCTGTTTTAGGTCAATTAGGATTACCAAAATTATTTATATTTTCCAAATATGTATGTATTAACCCCTTACCGCTAGAGCCAGTTTTGGCCTCTCTGACATAGCCCCATTTCTGAAATCTGGCATGTGTCACTTTATGTGAGAATAACTTTTTGACACTTTTACCTATCCATGCAATTCAGAGAATGTTTTATCGTGACACATTGTGCTTTAAGGTAGTAAGAAATTTTGGTCTAAAAAATGCTTGATTATTTGTGAAATATATCAAAGTATCGTGAAAAATTAGAAAAATTTACCAATTTCAAACTTCAAAAATTTCTGCATGTAAGACAGATAGTTATTCCATTTAAAATAGTTTATAACTAGCATCTACCATATGTCTGCTGTAGTTTGGAATTATTTTTTTAAATGTCTTTTTTTTACGACATTAGAGGGCTTAGAAATTTAGTAGTAATTTAAAAATTTTCAAGAAAATTTGCAATATACATTTTTTAGGGACCAGTCCAGTTCTAACGTGACTTTGATTGGCCTGTATGTTACGTACCCCCATAAATCACTCCATCTAAGAAACTACACCCCTTAAAGTATTCAAAACAGCATTTAGGAAGTTTATTAAGCCATTAGGTGTTTCACAGGAATTTAATTTCCCTTTTTTTTGCAGATTTTAAATATTTATCCATTATTTATAAGAATATGGTAAATGTGATGAGGGAAATGCAACTTAATATTGATTCCCCAGATTCTGCCATTTTCAGAAATATCCCATATGTGGCCCTAGTGCGCTATTTGTCTCAACCACAAGCCCCAGAATAGGAGGAGCACCTACCGGACTCTGGGGTCTCATTTTCATTACGATTTTATTTAGGCGCCATTTCAGGTTTCCGGACAACCTAAGGTGCTAAAACTTAATAAACTCCCCTAAAAAGACCCCATATTGGGAACTACACCCTTTAAGGAATAGCTCCGGGGTTGTAATGAGTATATCGACCCCACAGGTGTGTCACAAAATTTTTTAGCGTTAGGCTGTGAAAATGAAAAAAAAAAATTTTTTGCTGAAAATGTTTCATTTTTAAAAGGAATCCTGGTAAAGAAGCACCCAAAACTTTGTTACAAAAATTTCTTCCAAGTTCGGCAATACTTGGTGTAAACTGCTGTTTGGGTGCATGGCAGGGGGTACAAGGGAGGGAGTGTTAATTGGCTTTTGGAACGCAGTTTTTGGTGGGGCCATTTCGCATTTGCAAAGCCCCCAAAGTACCAGAACAGGTGAAACCTTCCAGAAGTTGCCCCATTTTGGATTCACCATCTCTCAGGGATCTCATCTAGGGGTGTATTGTGCATTTTGGGCGCATAGGTGTTCCATAGTTGTTTTTCTTTGCATTGGGCCATGAAAATTGGGGGTTATATGTTGATTGACCGCACACAACATGTGATGCAAAAAAGTTACTTTTATTATATTTCAATCCACAGGCTCCAAAAAATTTACAAGTTACAAAGTGACTCGAAAATTGACGTTTCGGTCCAGTTAGACCTTTCTCAGAAAGTCACTGTGAAATAAACAAACATACAAACAAATAAGAAAAAGTGCAAAACATATATAGTGAAAACAAGTAAATATATACATATATATCTCTCAAAAGGAGTCCAAACACATGTAACACTCCAAAATAGATGTCACAATGGATAACCATTAAAGGTAAACAGATGTAATGTCAGTCCAAATAGGACAACTACTGATATGTGTATCCATATATACCATATTGTACCTGGAGTATAGAGGCAGCACATCAAATATACAACACAATAACATGATACAATAACGGCATTTGTAGGTATTAATATGTATATATATATGATAATATACATATACATACATACACACAGACAGTAATCCTGGCTACAATGAGAAATGACCCTATTGAGCCCTATATCACTTACCAATATGTAGATAGATAAGGAGGTGAAGAAAAGGCCGTAGCCCAGTGGAAAAGGAGCCTATAATGGTGAGCAGGAAATGTGCCAGTGATATAGGCATCCGTGCGGCCGAAATGCCGGAACCGGAAGTCGCCGCGGAGTCCCGTTGCGTCACTGCCGGTGAAAGGAAACATGGGAATTGTAGTTCAGAACAGTGCCGTGCGCAAACGCGCAGCGTTATGGAGAGAGATTAGAACACAAGTAATAGTGAAAAATAGAGGCGGATTTGAATAATAGCAAAGATGTAGTAATGATAGGCTATAAGAAGCAAATTAAAGATGTAAAGTTTAAGCAGAAAAATAGAAAATAAATAGATACCATTACGCAACAAGGTATGCTGATGGAATGAAGGATGTAGAGGTGATGAAAGAAAAAAGCGTAAAAGATAAATGTAACATACAGAAAATATGTGCTGCAGTAGTATATAGAGAACATAACGTACAGAAGAAATAAAAATAAAGCATAAAAAGTACAGCATAAAAAGTAGAAATTTTGGGTAGAAATGACATAAATATAGAAGTGTCAAAAATAGAAAAAATGAAAAGTAAATAAGAATAAAGATATTGTATAAGGACATACTGATGAAGATGGAAAAACAAAAAGGGGGGAAAACAAGATAAGAAAAAAGGAAAAAGAAAAAAAGAAGAAGAAGAATAAACAGAATAAATTCCGCAAGAGAGGCTATCCAGAGAATGTTTTGAAGTTTGACATCGATACAAAAGAACCTAGAGTTCCTAAACCCATTAGAATTCCATTTGTGAATATCCATCATCCTAAAATGTATGGTATACACAATATTCTAAGACGGCACTGGAACATACTACAGAGGGCATATCTTGAACCATTTCAGAATCTACCTCTGATATGTTCAAAGAGACCTAAAAATATCAAGGATATGTTGGTAAGGGCGGACATAGGACCACCTAAGGGAACACTACATCAGACCACTCTATCTTCCCCTAAGAAGGGTACTTTTCCCTGTTTGCAGTGCTGCCACTGCTCGGGTGTCATAAGAGGAAGTTCGGTGGTTCATCCTAGAACAGGTAAAAAATTTGCAATTGGTGGACCCTTTACCTGCGAGAGTTCCTATGTTGTCTATGCCCTTAAATGCCCCTGTGGACTGCTATACATAGGTGAGACAGTCCAACGAATCAAAGATAGACTCGCGAGTCATAAATCTTCCATCCGGTGTAAAAAAGATTGGCTACCTGTACCACACCACTTCCTTAAAGCAGGATATAACATCTCACAGCTCCGCTTCCAGATTCTAGAACAGGTCAAGAGACCTAGACGGGGAGGAAACACATAGATTACTCAAGGAGAGAGAATCTTTTGGATTTAGACTCAATACCTTGAGCCATACGGTTCAAACCCGGGAAAAGTGATTTCGTTTAATTGAATTTGTTATACGTCTATGATACTAATTTTGCTGTTTCTCTGTTGTTTGCAGCAACGTTAAGACAAAGTTTTACAAGCAGGTGAGACACCTACAGTATTACACTCATCATCCCGACTTCCTTTTCTCTGCTTAGTTTTATTCTTTCTATTTAGTTGTCTATAACTCTCTTCCTTTCTCTTTGTTCTTTTGTTTCTTTTTGTTCCTCGTCACCTCACTTTTTTTCTGCATTCTACTTGTTTATTCTTCTTCTTCTTTTTTTCTTTTTCCTTTTTTCTTATCTTGTTTTCCCCCCTTTTTGGTTTCCCATCTTCATCAGTATGTCCTTATACAATATCTTTATTCTTATTTACTTTCATTTTTTCTATTTTTGACACTTCTATATTTATGTCATTTCTACCAAAATTTTCTACTTTTTATGCTGTACTTTTATGTTTATTTTTTTTTCTTCTGTACGTTATGTTCTCTATAATAAACAGCACAATTTTCTGTATTTCATTTTTTTTTACGCTTTTTTTTTTCATCACCTCTCACCCTTCATTCCATCAGATCCCTTTTTTCTAATGGTAATTATTTATTTTTTTTTTCTGTTTAAAAAACTTTACATTTTAATTTTTGCTTTTATTGCCTATCATTACATATTTTTGTATTTTTTTTCAAACCCCCCCTCTATTTTTTCACTATTCTTGTTTCAATCTCTCTCCATAGCGCTGGGGTTTGCGCACGGCACTGTTCGAACTCATTCCCATTTTTCCTTTACCGGAAGTGACGCAACGGGATCCGGGGCGATTTCCCCGGTTGGGCATTTGGCCGAAACGGATGCCTATATCACTGAAAACATTTCCTGCTCCCCATTATAGGCCCCTTTTTTCCCTGGGTAGGCCTTTTTTTCACCTCCTTATCTATTCATTTGGGTAAGTGAAAAGGGCTCAATAGGGTCTTTTTCTCATTGTAACCATTTTTACTGTCTGTGTTATGTATGTATATTAAATTTATATTATAATATAACATTTTTAATACTTACAATGCGCTTTTGTACCTTTTTTTGTGTTGTTTTTTTGAGGGCCTCTAACTCCATACAATATGGTATATAGGGTCCCAAATCAGTATTGTCCTTTTTGGGACTGCATTTAATTTTTCCCCTTAATGGTTATCCTTTGTGAATCTTTTTTGGAGTACTACATTTTTTTGTACTCTTTTTGAAGATAGATATGTATTATTTACTTGTTGTCATTTTATGTTTTGCATTTTTTTTATTTGTTGTATTTTTGTTTATTTCCAGTGACTTTCTGAAAAGGGTCTAACTGGCCCCGAAAGTAATTTTTGAGTCATTTTGTACTTTTTAATTTTTTGGGCTGTGGATTGAATTTTAAATAAAAATAACTTTTTTGCATCACAGTTGTGGCGGAAATTTAAAAATATGCTGGTTGGTGGTTTTTTTCCCCTAAATTTTACCCGCACCAGATTAAATTAAACCTAGTAAGTGCCACCCACTTATTTAATTTTTTTTGAAAATGGGGGGGACGCAATTCCCCCCATTGTTTTTTTTGGGCCCTTTAATTTTTAGCGTTCGCCGTGCAGGTAAATGACATGAAACCTTTTCTATGGGATTTTAAAATTGCAATGATATAAATTTTATAAAGTTTTTTTGTTTTATTATTTTACACAATAGAAAAAGGTTTTTAGAAAAAAAAAAATTTCTTTTTAGTTGTCTTACTGACTCATAACTTTTTCAGTTTTTCTTTTTACGGGCTATTTTTGGGGTTGTTTTTTGCGGGAGAGTTGAGTTTTTGTGAGGGATTTTGAGCAAAATACAACATTTTTTAAAGTTTTTTATTTTTATTTTTTACAGCGGTCCCCTGCAGTATAAATCTGCACTATTACTCAAGGTCGATTGTTACAGCGATACCCCCAAATTTTTATTTTTTTTATGTTTTTTACTGTTTTACAATAAAAAACCCTTTTTTTCAAAAAAGGGAAAAAACTTTTTGCATCGCCATATCTTTGAGCCAAATTTTTTATTTTTCTGTGTACAGAGCTGTGTTGGGGCTTGTTTTTTTTGTGGTATCATTTTTTTTTTTTGTTGAATTTTTTTTGGGTTTTATTTTTGGGGGGCAAGACTTTTTGTCTTTTTAAAAACCCTTTTTTGGGGGAAAAAAGGCGGTGAAGAAAATCTCAATCCTAGTGTTTTTTTATTTTTTTTTTTAACACGCTCACCGTGCAGTACCCTGACCATTGCTTTACTCGCTGGGTCGATACAATTATGGCGATACCCAATTTATATAGTTTTTTTTTTATTTTGAAGAACTTTAACCCCTTAACGACCCTGGACATATGAGTACGTCCCAGGGCCGCTAAGGGGCTTTGCAGGGGGATCGCTGGCGCTGTTTAACCCATCAGACACCGTGGCAAAGATGGCCACGGCGTCTGAATGAACGCCGATCGGTGCCGCGCACCGATCGTTATGGTCATCGGCGACCGGACACGGTGGTGGGGAGCCCTGTGAGGGCTCCCGTCACTTACATTTGCCGGTTTGCCCCACTTCCGTCCGTAGACAGGAAGTGGGGAAACCGCCATCTTTGTACACCCTAATGCATTGCTTATGCAATGCATTAGGCTGTATTACCAATCGCGCCCCCTAGTGGTCACGCACCATAGGGGGACTAAATGTTAAAGTAAAAAGAATATAGTTTTAAAGTGCAAAAAAAAACTATTAAAAGTTCAAATCACCCCCCCTTTCCCCATTTTACAAATAAAATCATTAAAATAATAAAAAAGTTACACATATTTGGTATCGCCGCGTCCGAAAAAGTCCGATCTATAAAAATATAACATCATTTATCCAGTACGCTGAACACCGTAGAAGAAAAAAAATTCAAAACGCCAAAATTGCGTTTTTTGATCATTTTACATCACTCAAAAAATGGAATAAAAATGATCAAAAAAGTTGCATGCATTCCAAACTGCTAGCGATAAAAAGTACACTTCAGCACGCAAAAAATATCCCCTCCCTGACCTCCGTAGGTGTTAGTACAAAAAAGTTATTGGTCTCACAAAATGTCGTCGTGGCGCAAATTTCAAAAATAGAAAAGGTTTGGAATTTTTTTACTGTACCAAAACATAATGGAAACCCTACATGTTTGGTATTGCCAGATGTGTAATCACCTGTAGAATATAGATAACACATTATATTTACCGAAGATTGAACGCCGTAAAAGCAAAACACCCAGAAACATGGCGAAAATACATTTTTTTTCACAATTTGTCCCACTTGGAATTTTTTTGTAGTTTCCCAGTATATTCTATAGTATAGTGAATAACACCATAAGAAAGTATATTTTGTTCCGCAAAATAAAAGCCCTGATATGTCTATGTAGGTGGAAAAATAAAAAAGTTATGGCTTTCAGAAGGCGAGGAGGGAAAAACGAACGTTTCACCCAAAAAAAAACGGCGGGTCCTTAAGGGGTAAAAAAAAAAAAGAAGTGTTTTATTGTGCACAACAATATTTATGCATCGCTGTCTTCTGAGAGCCATAACTTTTTTATTTTTCCGTATACAGAGACGTGTCAGGATGTTTTTTTTGCGGTATGAAATGACATTTTAATTGGCATCACTTTGGCGCTTATATGAGTTTTTGATTGCTTTTTATTTCATTTATGTGCTGCAGGATGAACAAAAATCACAATTCTGTGATTGTTTTTGTTTTTAACGGCGTTCACCGTACGGGTTAATTAACATGACAGATTTATAGGGTGGGTCGTTACGTACCGGCGATACTAAATATCGGTACTTTTTTTTTAACTTTTTTGGATCGATTGGAGTTTTTAAAGGGGAAAAGGGTGGTGTACGTGTTTTTTATTTTATTTTTTGTGTTTGTGTTTTACTTTTTAACATTTTTTCACTTTTCCCCAGTGGGGATCTGTAACAGCAATCATCAGGTTGCTGTTACTATGGTAGACCTGTACACAGCGTTGCTGTTGTGTACTGGTCGCCATGGTAACTGCCAATCACCATGCCCACAATGCAGTGTGGGCATGGTGACGTCACCAGACTACCCGGATGCTTTCAGAAAGCATCCGGAGAGTCGGGTAAGGAGACCAATAGCGGCGTGCACTCCTCCTGCCTGCGGTTTCATCATCGCGACCCTGACTGGTTGCGATATTGAAGCGTTTGTCACCCGCGGCCGGAGCGGTAATTTCCCGCTGGTTCCTTGTCGCGATCGGGCGCGGCTTGCCCGCACGCCCGCACGATCGCCAGGACGTATGTATACGCCCATTTGCGGGAAGTCACTTCCCGCTAGGGCGTATGCATACGTCCAATGTCGGGAATGGGTTAAAAGAGGCATTGACTCACGGGACAAGGATCGAATTCTACCTCTGTATAAAACATTGGTGCGACCTCACAGAATATGTTGTTCAGTTCTGGGCTCCAGTTTATAGAAAAGATGTAATGGAGCTAGAGAGAGTGCAAAGACGAGCAACCAAACTTATAAAGGAAATGGAGCATCTTAGTTATGAGGAGAGGTTAGTAAAATTGAACTTATTTAGTCTTGAGAAAAGATGGCTTCGGGGGGAAATTATTCATTTATATAAATATATAAAAGGTCCCTACAAAAAATATGGGGAAAAATTATTTCAGGTAAAGCCCCCTCAAAAGACAAGGGGACATTCACTTCGGCTGGAGAAAAAAGGATTCAATCTCCAGAGGAGAAAGGCGTTCTTCACTGTAAGAACTGTAAATCTGTGGATAGCCTGCCTGAGGAGCTGGTCACAGCAAGAACAGTTGGAAGTTTCAAGAAAGGCTTAGCTAACTACCTGAAACTAAAAAATATTAATGTGTACGTAGCTATGTAAATTTTGGCCCATTCCTCCTGTCAGGACTGGTGTAACTGAGCTATGTTTGTGGTCGCCTTGCTCGCGCATGTCTTTTCAGCTCTGCCCATAAATTTTCAATAAGATCAGGACTTTGTGATGGCCACTCCAAAACATTGACTTGGTTATCCTTAAGCTACTTTGTAACCAGTTTGGTCATTGTCCATTTGGAAGACCCATTTCCGCCCAAGCTTTAACTTCCTGGTTGATGTCTTGAGATGTTCAGTATTTCCACATAATCTTCTTTCCTCATGATGCCATCATTTTTGTGAGGTGCTCCAGTACCTCCTGCAGCAAAACAACCCCACAACATGATGCTGCCACCCCCCCGTGTTTCACAGTTGGGATGGTGTTCTTGGGATTCAAAGCATCTAACTTTTTCCTCCAAATGTAATGATGGTCATTATGGCCAAACAGTTAAATTTTTGTTTCATCAGACCACAGAAACTGTCTCCTTCCTGAGCGGTATGATGGCTGGACATTCTCATCTTGTTTGTACTTGCGTATAATTGTTTGTACAGATGAACAATGCACCTGATGATCCAGACTTATGCAAGTCCACAATTCTCTTCCTGATATCTTGGCTGATTTTTGGGACTTTCCCATTATGTTACCCACAGATGCAGTGTGTTTCTGGTGTGCATTAAAATACATCCACAGGTGTGTCTCAAACTCATATCTTGCCAAAAAACCTACCAGAAGCTTCCAAAGACATGACTTCATCATACGGGCTGTCCCAAATTGTTTAAAGGCATAGTATTCTTAGTATATGTAAACTTTTGACTTTGCAGAAAGTAATAAAAATGCCTTAAAAAAATTCCGTCTCTCATTATTCTGGCATCTGGCGAATATAAATAATTGTGGTAATCCTAAATGACCTAAAACGGGTAAGGTTTATTCTGATTTCATGTCAGTGTCGTTTTATATAGTGTAAATAAACTTCTAGTTTCAACTGTACATATATATATATTACCTTCCATTCAGACACAAACCAGCTTAGGCATTTTTATTCTAAAAACATGAGTAGTATTCTGCTTATCACAACACTTGAACTGGGCCCTGGGGTACCTTTAGCCCAAAAATCCTCGTAATTAGGGAAAACAAAGCTTTATAGAGGTGTAACAATGATAAACTGACCCAGGGTAAATTGATTGAGCTGGTGCCTCAGTTCTTAAAAAGAGCAGTCAAATTCCTGTATAGGATTATTTACAAATGTCACATGACAGTGGGGATTTATAAAAGGGTTCTGGCCAAGGATATTTTAATAAGCTGATAGTCTAAGGACCTGTAATACATGGGATGCTGCTGAAAAACTCCAGCTATCAGCAATACAGACCCACAGCATACAAGTACTATGGATAATATCTATTACACCTGTGGGAAAGTGCTAAGTAAACAGGTAAAACAAACAGCAATATATGAGCAATATCACCGAGACCTCCACTAATGAGACCGCACAAGCTATAACCCAGGTATACAAGCTGGATGCACTCATGGGCTTTTATAACACAGTGATAAAATTAAGAAACTGCAAGACAATGAGGTTCTCAAGAAGCCTCAGTTTTTAATGCACTAACTTTATAGTACGTATCCTGGAGTTAGCATTAGTTTCTATTAGTTGGTGTGTCTGGCACTATGTGGGCACAGTATGGCACATTGTGCAGCAGCATCTATCAATATTGTGTAAAAGGACATCCTTAAAGTAAATTTAAAATTATAATACAGACAAGGTAGTAATTACACTCACTAAATTATACATCAAACATAATTACTGCAACAATTTGGAGCTTTAGGGTGCTTTCACATAGTGCAGTTTTGGAGCAGTTAAATTACCAGCAAGCTTCTTTCACTTATCTAAACTGTTTGGAAAGTGAGTAATCAATTAGTGTGTGTGTAATCCACAAGACTTCAAACACAGTCATTGATTACTTACTTGAAACACCTTTCAGAGCAATTTAGACAACTGAAAGAAGTTGCCGGTAATAAAGGCAGGTTAATTGGAGCGCAGTTAAAACTGCACCAAAATTGTGCTGTGTGAAAGCACTCTTACTATGCACTATTAATTAGTGAGAAGCTCATATTTTCTACTTTATAGTGCAGTACAAACATAGCTACCAATTAAACATATGATATCCACCAAGATGTTCACTATGTGTAAAATAAGGAAAACATGGGCAGATGAGAAGGCCCATCAGGTTTGCTGGGTCCAAGACAATATGAGTACACATTCTTAATACTTGTGAAACTGAGGGTAGGACAGACGCAGGGCCAACTCTGGCTTGGATGCAAAGGCCACATAACCTGGAGTCTTTTTTGTGGAAATATTTCCTACTGATCTGAAGAGAAGAAGGCCTCTTCATATTCACCGACATGACTGAACTGCAGACCAGCAGGTTATTCTTGGAAGAAGATATTTTCCTAGTAACATTGCATTAAGGAATTACTGTGCAGGCAGTTACCTAATATAATCTTCAAAGTAGCTTCACCTTACAGGCTATGTACAGTTCTTTATTTTGATGCATTCATATGTGGATGTCTATGAAACTAGATCTTTGAGGGTTTTTCCAAGCCATAACAAACTATATACTTTCTATAATATACAGAACTGTGCAAATATTTAGGCAGGGGTGGAAAAAATGCTGCAAAGTAAGGGTATGTTCACATGGCGTAATTGTGGGGCACAATTAGGGCCCGTTCACACGGCTTATTCCCGACGGATTTGTGCGCCGTATTGAGCTCACAAATCCGCCGTGAATACGGGGCGGGCTGGGGCGGGGCCGGAGCGCGGCGGGGGCGCCGCTCCCCGGTCCATAAAAAAATCAATTTTTAAGGCGCGTCCGCGCCGTAAATAATGTGCATGTCACTTTCTCCCCCGCGGCGGATTTGTCGAGCGGGGAGGAGCGACGGAATCCACTGTTTCTCTATGAGAGCAGTGGATTACCGTAATGACTCAGACGGATTTGGCCGTATTGAAGCGCAAATCCGGCGGGAAACGGCGCCAAGTCGTCAGCAATGCGTGTGAATCGTGGGACATTACGGTAATTCATAGCTCTCATAGAGAGCTATGAATTACGTCTGTCTCCCCCAGCTAAAAATGCACACATACTGAATGCCAGGAGAGAGAAGCGATATGTCCCTTATTAGTGGTGCTGACAATGAAAGTGAGTAGGGCCGGCGTACAGTACGCACCGCAATACACTTTGTGAACATACTCTAAGAACGCTTTAAAAATAGCGGTGATAATAGTGTATTTTTATTAAGTAACAAAATGAATAAACAAATTAGAATTAAAATGAAATCATTATTTGCTGTAACCACCCCTTCATTTCATCAACAGTTCTTGAAGGAACTCAGCAGGAAGGTTGTTCCAAAAATCTTGGAAAAGTAACAATAGATCTTTTGTGGATGTAGGCTTGCTTAGATCCTTGTAAGCCTAGATAAACTTATATAATTACTGTATAATTACTTTCCAGACTGTTTCTATAAAAACTTATTTGACTTAGATTTCTTATTTGTTTACTCACTTTGCATTTTAAAAATTGATTAAAAATAAAATATTAACATTTCTATTTTTAAAAGCATTCCTACTATGCCCATACCTGCCTAAAACATTTGCATAAAACTGTATATATTATTGTGTTATACAACATTACTTGTATAATGCTCCCTAGCAGTGAACAGAGTAGAGCTACTGTATACTATATACTATGCAACATCTGGATAAAATTGCAAAAGAGCCATGGCACTTCGCTCCTATGATTGGTATGATACCAAGGTGCATCCCTACCGTTCACGCAATTAATGCCGTATGTTAGAGATTGGTGTTGTTTAAATGGAACCCTGTCTAGTTCTATACAAGTTTTACGGAATTTGTTAAATAAATTTGAATTTGGGGCTTTCTGCACCTGAATTAATTTCTATATTCCTATTTGTAACCTTAGCTCTATCCCTAAATTAGGGTTAGGATTGCTTTAGGGATTTTAGGGGGTTAATTTACCAGTCTGGTGATGTGATGCTCCCTTGGCAACTCCACTTTTAGCCCCATCCAATGTCCCTTCTGGTTATCTGAACATCGGGCCTATGGTGAAGCCAGTGACAGTGGCTTCAGACAGAATGTCGGACTGGATTTAAGGCTGCAACTGGAGTGTTGCATCGTCCGACCAGTAAGTAAACTCCTCGAACACCCCTAATATAGGAGTATGGCCAATTTTGGCCAACCAAACTGGAGTTCTCGGATTCGAGTAAGAATTTCACTTTGACCAAAATCTGAAGTGGAACACTATTAGGGATATTTATATTGTTAAGCAGTTGCAGAATTTACAGAATTTTATCAGTTGAATTAAATTATCCCCTTGTCTGGCCAGTCTACTTTATTATGTAGCATTAAACTAAAGAAAAGCCAACAGTATGAAGCGTCAATATGGGGTAAACTTCAAACAACAATGTCTGGCAGGAGTAGTCAATAAACCTTATATGTTATATTGTCATAGTATAATTTTATTGGCTGCTCTGCTCAAACATTGTTAGCAAAGTTTACTCCTTGTAGGTTCCCTACTCCATATGATGAAAGCTCTTTTGTCTATAGGCTTACTTCAGACCCCATTCAAAAATCTCAAGATATTGAGGTGTTTTGCAGTCTCATAAAATCTTCACCAAGATCAGATCAAAGCTCGCTACCAGCCAGCCTCAGAGAACAGAAAGATGGAAACAATCTCCCTGTTTATTTCTATATAGTTCTGATTATTTCTGTCTGTTCCAAATATTGCAAAGAACGTGTGCTTGAGTGTATTTGGAACTCCCATAGACATTAATGGAGAAGAACTGCGCAGTCATGGCCATCTCCCCATACTCTAAAGCGGGCTTATAACAAGCTACGAGCTGGTCTCAGAGAGGATTTTATGAGATATCAAAGCCCCTTTAGGCATACTTTCATAGAAATAAAAATGCTGTTTCAAAAGAATCAAAAGGATTGAGAACTGTTTTTTAAAAAGAGTTTTTGCTCAATATAAAATCACTCACTAGTATCCATATAGTCAGAGTATTTAAAAAAAGAAACATATTTAGCATGTTGGGCCCTTTTAATTAGCATTTGGCTATGACACATGACAATATAGGGAACTGTATGGCTCTGTATGGGCAAAGAATGACAATATACAAAACAACATAACGAAGGGAATGAGGAACCACTTCCAAAGGCAGGACATGACTAAGGGTGGACTTTACACCTGAAACGTGTCGGCGATTCTATTTGGGTTTTGCTATACTATGTTGGGTTACCTGGTTTTTATGGATTCTACAATAAAGGATTTCGTTTTTTAACATTCCGTGGTACCGCTGTATCATCTTCTACACATTCCATTGGACTATGCACAGGTTACTCTGACCGGGATACTTGCGGAGGCCATCGTTATATGGAGTAAGCTGGTCCATTTGTGTGTTTTGCCTGCTTTCACACGGTGCATTTTTAGTGCATTTTTAATGTGATTTTTTTTATGCGATTTTTTTATGCGTTTTTTGTGCAGCAATGTACAGAATTAATTGCTGTGTCTTTCTGTACAAAAAACACATGAAAAAACACACCAAAACCTCATCAAAATACACTGTGTGAAAGCACCATAAGGAGAAACTGGTGAGAACATACAAAGTTGTAAGAAGTTTTCCTCTCTATACAAATCTTCTTCATGTAGAACTCACTGGACAAAATGTGCTTGATAAATGTGTTTCAGTTGCACTGGCCAATATCTTGTGACTCCCAACAGGTTACCTTACATATCAGTCTCCTAGAATTAGCATGTGCTGTCTTCTAAGAAGCTCAAGGTTTCAAAGTGACAAGTCATCCTCGAGTACTGTCACAACTGACAGATGTCCTCTTTTATGTGCTTCAAAGCTGCTAGTTTATATTTCCCTTCGCACCATTACCCCATTCTATATAGAAGTTGTACAAAACACAGTCATTTATATTCAATGTAGGAGGATAAGTCAAGTACCGTTCATACCTGGCAAATGTTTCACTGTCTTCTGATCAGCCTTAGAAGACTTTGCAGCGATATGATCAAAGAGAGAGAACGCACTGGGCATCTTATCTAGTGATATTGTGTTCTCAATCGCTTTAAGTAACCTATATGATCAAAAACAGACACCTTCATTTAAAAGTAGACACAATGAAGCCCCAATAATTTATACTACACATAAAGTAAAAGGGTGCAGGATTACAGAATCTTAAACACTTATGATGGTTTCTAAATGGCATTAATAATAGTGTAACTGGTCGGAACTCTGGTGCCTATATATTATCAGGAATAGATGCAAATTGAGAAAATCCACAAGTTGATTTTCTATGGTTTATTTTTTTGTCGTGGTTGGGTAGACTACTGCCCACCAAATCAAGGGAATTTTATTGTGTTACTCTTGTTCTCTCTGTGGAATAACTAGTACAGTCCAACTAATGCTGTTTAGAAGATCAGTATATAGCAATAACACACCAAATTAGATGCAAATGAATTTAGCTTTTATTACAGAATATGCTCCAGCTCCAAAGTATATAAATAATGACTATGGTGAAACATCTATATGTTTCCATATGTGTGACATTTCGGTCATTCCCACCTTAAAGGGAATGTGTCATAAAAAATTACTTATTGTTTAACTCACATTTTTTAAGAATTTTTGGTTAAATTTTTTTAAAATTTCCATATCACTTTCAATATGTTTTAATAATTCTTGAGTCCTGCAGTTTTCACTTTGGCCACTAGGCCTAATAATAGTCTAACACTTCCTGTTTTGTAAAGAAAGATTCTCAGTTGTCTGCTCATTATCAGCACAAAGAGGGTCAAACTGAAAGGAGACACCAGTGTGAATAGATAAGACAGGATCCACCAGTCACAAGAGGAGATAGTCACAGTTCACCCTTTCACCCCCCTGCACAGTGATTTCTTCCCAAGTCACAGAGCATGACTAGAAAACTCTCCTATAGAAGTGAATGTGACGGAGTCAGTCTTAAGTGTCCTATGTGCATGAATCTGCTGTAAAGCATCTCTCTGACTGCTGTTTAGGCAGTGCAAACAAGGCCTAGTGGCCAAAGAGAAAACTGCAGGACTTAAGAATTATTAAAAAAATATTGAAAGTGATATGAAAAATTTTAAAAAAAACAACCAAAAATTCCTAAAAAATGTGCTTAACATTAAAAAGGGACTTAAACAATGACTAATTTTTTTATGACACATTCCCTTTAATCATAAATGTCACAAACGCGATCATTAGAATTAGGGAAGGTGGCTGCAGCCATGTGAGATAGGAGCTATGGCCAACATATGGATGTGTCACGATAATCACTGTTCATCTATTTTGGAGCTGGAGCATATTGTGCCAATAAAAGCTAAATTCATTTGCATCAAATTTGGAGTGCCATTGCTATATACTGATCTAATAGCATTAGTTGGACTGTACTAGTTATTCCACAGAAAGAACAAGAGCAACACAGTAAAATTCCTTTGAATTGGTGTGCAGTAGTCTACCCAACCACAACAAGAAAATAAAGCATAGAAAATCAATTGATCTCTTTTATTAAAGGACTAGTTTTGTATTTAAAAAATACCAATAAACATATAATGATACTCAAATATTAAACAAATCCATAATTTTATTACAAAAAATCATAACATACAAAAATAAACATACGGTATATAGACCGACTATCACAACTATGTGGGGGGTATTTTGTGAGTTTTTAATTGTTTTAAATTTGTTTCAGTTGTGATAGATGGTCTTTATATGTTTATTTTTGTATGTTATGATTTTTTAGCAATACAATTATGGATTTGTTTAATATTTGAGTATCATTATATATTTTATTGGTATTTGTTATTGGTGATATAATGATTTTTGCTTAATTTTGGACCGGTTATTGAATTGGTACTGTAGTATTGTATTTAAGTCTCATTCACACTTTTGCATGGAAATACAGATGAATCAGCTTTTTTACAGGTTTTTCCGTTTTTTTTCTTCTGTATTGTATCCATTTTGCTTTGTATTTTGTTAGAAGTCAATTGCTTTTCATCTATATTTATTCTGTTTTTTATCAAAAAATAAACATTACTTTTAATAAAATGGCTGCAATACGAATATACAAAATGGAACAAATAAGGATCATGTGAACTACATAAAAATGGATCCTGTACCGTTTTGTCCTATTTATGTCATTGGGTCGAATTTTAACATCAGTATGGATCTGTTGGAACAAGCTCAGGATTAAAAAAAACTATTTTAAAAAATGCACAAACTGGCAACAGTTTTTTGAATAAATAAATTGATGCTTGAAAGTTTTTTAACCATTCAGAATTGTCTATATTTTTGCATAAATTTGAAGTAAAACTACATCAGGTTTTCACACAAGTCCTTAACCCATTGCTGACACAGGAAGTCCTGCTACGTCTTGGTGTCGGTAAATTCCTATTTAGCGGGATTATTATAATCCTGCTACACAGGAGGCTGGTCGGCTGCTAATTGCAGCTAACACCTGCTGCTAACAGCAGGGAATGAAGCCCGCTGTGTCCCTTAGATGCTGTGGTGTCTAATTGCAAAAGAAACGGTGCTGCCCACTGTTCCTCACTGATATCGGCACCTCTTCAGTGAGATTGTGGGCTGCCGATCCATTAACGTGGTGGCTGGAAGCCTTAGGAAGACTTCCAAGGCCACCATGTATTCGTTTCCATCACTTCTTGCCCTGCTAAAGGCAGGAAATGATAGAACAGTCATCTTTGAGTCCCCTAGTGGTCAAGTACCCTAGAGGGACTTACTGTTAAAGTAAAAAAAAGTATAAAAATGAATTAAGAATCTGAAAAGTTTGAATCACCCCTTCTTTTGCCATAATTAATTTAAAAAGTTGCACATAATTGGTATCGCCGTGTCTGTAGAAGTCTGAACTATTAAAATATAACATCATGTATCCATTACACTGAACACCGTAGAAGGAAAAAAAATTCCAAAAGCCAAATTAGTGGGGTTTTTGGTCATCTCAGGTCCTTAAAAATTGGAATTAAAAGTGATCAAAAAGTCACATCTATCCTAAAATGATACCAGTGAAAAAATTACACTTCAGCTCTCAAAATATACACCCTCAATCAGGTCCACAAGTGGAAGAACAAAAACGTAGCAGAAAATGGCACAGCAGGGCAAATTTAAGAAATAGAGAATGTTTGCAATGTTTTACAGTACTGAAACCTAACAAAAACCCTACATATTTGGTATTGCCGGAATCTTGTAAACCTGTAGAATACAGATAACACATCATTTATACCAAAGAGTGAATGCCATAAAACCAAACAAATGGCGCAAAGTACGTTTTTTTTCACATCTCATCCCACCATGTTCTGTGTTATGGTCAATAACATGGACATCTTGTCCCGCAGAATGAAAGCCCTCATATGTCTATACAGATAGAAAAATAAAAAAAGTTATGGCTCTTAGAAGGCAAGGAGGGAAAAAATGAAGAGCCATATTATTATGATCGGGGTTAAAGTAGATGAAGAGTCAAATTAGTCAAAAATATTACAATTAGTCTTTTTTTTTAGGAAAATTATTCCAATATCACATAACTGTGAGTGGCAAAACTACGTGGACATTTAAGATAAGCAGATAATTTGAAGGTCAATTTAGGGTGAGATGTTTTATTTAAAGAACAAGGATCTATCAAAGTCAGAACTCAGGGCCGGACAATGGGTAGGCAGAGGTAGGCATCCATGGGGAGCTGTGCCTGCTCTATACACAGTGCTTCTATTTTCCTTAACTCTTTGTCCCCCTCCCTTGTGGCGGGGAGAGAGGGCTAAAATGGTTTCCAGCATCATTAGTGGCAGTGGTGAACAGATATGCAATGGGGGGTTGAGATTCAGGGCCCCCTTTGTTCCCCTGGCACCATGCTACACTGGGTGCATTACTGTGAAAAGAGGGAGGAACTGCGGAGCACAGCACCTCTCTTCAACAAATCACTGAGTGCCCTAAAGAGCACAGAATTCCTGCCCCTCTCTAGAACAGGTAAGTGTACTTCCTGGGGGTGGAGTTGGAAGGGAAGTCTTAGAAGGGGTAGGGGTTTTAGACTGGAGATGAGGGGAGGTGGGTAGAGGTTGGGTTTCAGGGATGATAGGAGAGGATTGGTTGGATTATGGAGAGAGGTGGGGGTTGCATACCTCCCAACGCCCCATCCCCATAGGCTATACAGTGTCCAGGAAAGCTGAGTGGTGCCTCATTCTCCAAAGCAACCTGATTTCCTTTCATAGCCTGCTGTGGGGTATGGGTTCTCATCCAGGTTTCCTGGAGGCTCTACAGGCTATCCAGCATTCCGGTAAGCTGGGTGGTGCCCCATCTCCCACAGTTCTAGAGGCCTGCTGTAGGGGATGTCACCCAGCTTTCCCAGTAGCTGGATAAGCTATACAGATAAGCTCACCTAATTTTCTGATTAGGACTTTAGTTAGTATATTTTCATCCTCAGTGGTCACATGTGGTCTTGTTTAAAGTGTGGACATTCTAAGTGTGATGATGAATTAATACCAGAATTGAACCAGGACTGAAAAAGGATTGCAAAAGGGAACAGTTATACATAAGTTTCTTACACTAACAGCTTTGCTAAACATTCCCACACTATGCTTTTCCTGTCCTCCATTATCTCAACCTCCATTTTCTTGAAATTAATTGTCTATCCTCAAACCCCTCTGCTGGGCAATGAGCTTTATATCTCTCCATGCATTCTACCCTCTCATCTGTCTACTGCCACCAACCTCTTCCCCACCATCAATGCCTTTGGCACTAAACAGACCCAACCGAACTACAGTCTATCCTACTTCCACCTGCTAACCCTCTCTCTGCTCCTTCTGGTTGCTAGGGACATATCTCCAAACCTAGGGACTCCTCAACACATTCCCAATATTGTTTCTGCCTTTCCTAACAGATTCACCACTACAAACTCCATTAACCCCTTCAACCTAAAACACATTCCTTTGACCGCTGCTCCCCCTGTCTCTTCCTGGAGCTCTCTGGAATACACGGTCTATATGCCACAAACTCTCCTACATACATGACCTATTCATCTTATGTAATTTACTCTTCCTTGGTCTGATGGAAACCTGGCTTACACCCTCTGACATAGCATCCCCTGCTGCGCCCTCCTTTGGCGGCCTCAAACTTACCCATGCTCCACACCCTGGTAACAAGCATGGAGGAGGTGTCGGCATTCTCTTGTTAGATACCTGTTGCTTTGTCCCCCTCCCAACCCTACCGTCCCTCACACTCCCCTCTTTTGAGGTGCACTCTGCCCGCATCTACTCTCCCCCAACCTCCAAGTGGCTGTTGTCTACCCACCGCCAGGTCCTGCCACCGCCTTCCTTGACCACTTTGCTTCCTGGCTCTTCCACTTTATTTACCCTGACATCCCTGCTATTATCTTGGGAGATTTCAACTTCCCCATCGACATTCCCCACTCTGCCTCCAACAAACTGCTTTCCCTCTCCTCTTCCTTCGGCCTCTCACAGTGGATCTCTGAAGCCACTCACAAAGAAGGACACACACTGGATCTCATCTTCACCTTCCTCTGCCCCCTATCTAACATCAACAACTCTTCCCATTCCATATCTGACCACAACCTGCTTACCTTCTCCACCATCTCCACTCCACCTGCCCCTCCTGCCTCACATCTGGTGCACCTTCGCAGGAACCTACAAAACCTTAATCATTACACTCTCTCGGACTCAATTGTACCCCTTTCTACCACATCCTCACTTGATGACCCAGATACTGCAACTGCTTTCTATAACCACACAATCACCACCACTCTTGACTCAGGAGCTCCTCTCACACACAACAGAACCCACAAAATCAACAGACAACTCTAGCACACTGACTCCACTAAACACCTGAGGCAAGCTATCAGAATTGCTGAACGCCGCTGGAAGAAAATCCGCTCCACTGATAACTTCACCTCATACAAGCAATCACTACACACCTTTAAGTCTGCGCTCACCTCTGCCAAACAGGATTACTTCACCACTGTCATATCCTCCCTGTCTCAGAACCCTAGACAACTATTAAACACCTTCAACTCTCTCATCAGTCCCCCAGCACTCCATCGCCCATCTCTCCTTTCATCAGATGACTTTGTCACTCACTTCTTAAACAAGATCAAACACATTAGAGAAAGTTTCATCTCACAGTCTCCACCGCCCACCTCTATATCTCCACAATGCTTTTTCCCCTTAACCTGATTCCCCACTATTACTCATGACAAACTTTCCTCTCTATTGGCCAAATCCAACCTCACTACCTCTAATCTTGACCCACTGCCATCCCACCTTATCCCAGACCTTAGTGCTGATATCATCCCAGCCCTCACTAACCTATCATTAACCTCTGGCATCTTCCCTTCCTCCTTTAAACATGCTACCATCACACCCATCCTAAAGAAACCATCTCTCGACCCCTCCTCATTGTCCAACTATCGCCCCATTCTCATTGCTTCCATTTGTCTCTAAACTCCATTAACAATATGTCTATCTTCAACTGTCCTTTCACCTCTCCTCCAACTGGCTTCTTGACTCACTGCAATCTGGTTTCCGATCCCACCACTCTATTGAAACCGCTCTAACCAGTCACCAATGACTTAGTAACTGCTAAAGCCTCACGCCACTACTCTCTCCTTCTCCTCCTAAACCTGTCTTCTGCCTTTGACACTGTCGACCATTCACTGCTGCTACAATTCCTCTCATTCCTCGGCTTCACGGACTTGGCTCTTGCCTGGATCTCCTCATACATCACTGATCGGGCATTCAGCGTTTCTCACTCCTGCACCACCTCCTCCTCTCGCCCACTCTCTGTTGGTGTCCCCCAGAGGTCAATTCTGGGCTCGCTACTTTTCTCTATTTACACTCTTGGCCTGGGTCAGCTCATAGCATCACATGGCTTTCAGTACCACCTGTATGCCGACGACATCCAACTCTACATCTCCGGCCTAGATATTAACATTCTGCTCTCCCGGATCCCAGACTGTCTGTGGAGAAAACTGAATTGATCATCTTTCCTCCATCCGACTCTATCCCTCCACCTGATCTCTCTATCACTGTCAATGGCTGTACATTCTCAACAGTCCCGCAAGTTTGCTGCCTTGGGACAACCCTTGACTCCTCTCTGTCCTTCAAACCACACATCCAGGCCCTTACCTCTGTCTGCTACCTCCACCTGAAAAATATCTCCAGCATCCACTCATTCCTTAATCCTGATACTACAAAAATGCTAGTCTATGCCCATGTCAAATCCCTTCTAGCCTACTGCAACATTCTTCTCTGTGGCCTCCGTCAATCATTCTTGCTTCCCTTCAATCTATCTAGCAATCTATCCTCAACTCTGGTGCCCGTCTTATCTACCTCTCTCCCTGCTACTCCTCTGCCTCTTCCCTCTGCCAATCTCTACACTGGTTACCCATTGCCCAACGAATCCACTTCAAATTACTAACCATGACCTACAAGGGTCACCATAACCTCTCACCTCCATAAATCTCTGCCTTAATCTCCAGATATCTCCTCTCATGCAATCTCCACTCCTCACAGAACCTTCTTCTCTGCTCTCCTCTTATCAGCTCCTCACACAACTGTCTCCAAGACTTCTCCCATGGTTCCCCCACACTCTGGAACTCACTGCCCCAACACTTCAGATTCTCTCCCACTTTTCACTAGCTTCAAAAACAACCTGAAAACACATCTCTTCAGAATAGCCTACAACCCACAATAATCCCGCTGCCACCCAAACCCCACAAACATGTCTGCCCTTCACTTTCTGTCTTTTTCCCTCTTTCCAAGTAGATTGTAAGCCCTTGCAGACAGGGTCCTCTCCCTCTTTGTACCAGTTGTTAGTCACTTATTGTCACCATTGTACTTGTTTGCTGTATGTTATGTATGTAACCGCCCTCGAATGTACAGTGCCCTAGAATCAATGGCGCTTTAAAATAAATAATAATAATTCCCGTAAAATTCAATGTACAGGGCCAATGGCAAAGCTTAAAACGCATATTTGAAAAAACCGCAGTCCACCGTGGTTCAGCGATGTTAAAAGGCCATCAGCTGCATCCACACGACTAAGGACAAAATACTTGTTGGATTCTGAATCCTAAAACCTTTCAGTCCAATGAGTATTTTTAAAGTATTGCACACAAAAACCAAGGTTTTTAACTCGATTTTCTTTTTTTGGGCTCGGTTTTTGACGGTGTTTTCAGATTTGGTTGTTCAATTACTTTTTGAAGAGATCTATGTACACAATAGTTATAGCTTTCTCTCTTATACAGTGGGAGAAATAAGTATTTGATAAATTTGTGGTATTGCAAGTTTTCCCACCTACAAACAATGGGGGAAATCTTTTTTTTTTTTATTTTTAGGTACATTTTAAAATTGTGGCCCAGCAAAAAAAAAATTTTTTTTTTAAAAATTTTAATTAATTAACTTTATTGCATGAAATAATTTTTTTTTAAAAAATAAATAGAAAAACAGAACTTAATATTTGGTACGGAAACCTTTATTTGCAATTACAGAGGTAAGACATTTCCTGTAGCACCAATAATTTCCTGTACCAAGTTTGTACACACTGCAGCGGGAATTTTGGGCATTTAATATCCCCAAAAAATTGGAATAAAAAGTGATCAAAAAGTCACATGTATCCCTCAAAAAAAAAAAAATTTTAAACCCCCCACACTTTTTGTTTAAAATTTTTTTTTTTCCTTTTTTCCCCCTTTTTAAAATCTAGGTGCGTCTTATATTTCCAGTGCGTCTTATAGTCCAAAAAAATACGGTATACTTTTAATATTTTAACTTATATATATAATAAAAATTTATTTTATTTTTAAATAGTTATATTTATATGGGTTAACCCCTTTTAGCCCCCAAAAAAACCCCTTTAATTTAAAAAGTGTGTTTTAATAAAAATATATATAAATATATTTATTTTATATATAAAATTTATATTTATATATATATATATATTTATAAATATTTATAATTTTATATATACAGAAAAACCTTTTTTGGGTTTTTACTGAAAAATAGAAAAAATCTTCAAAAGAAATTGAAAAACCCAAATCTGAAAAATTTGGGGAAAAAACCCAAAAAAATTTTTTTCCCCGGTGGGTTTTTAAAAAAAGCCTCCCCATTAACTTTAATACTAAATTTTCAGCCATTTTCCTGGGGGAAATATGGCCTTTTTTAAAAATGTTGCAATTTTTTGGGAAAAATTTCTAATTTTTTTTAAATCCGGGCCCTTAAAAGAAAAATTGAGCTTTTTTAACTAAAAAAATCGAATTTTCAAACTGAGGTCTTGGGGGTTGGGTTTTCCCATTTGGAATTTGGGGTTTTTAAAAACCAATTTTTTCTTTAAAAATTCCGACTTTTATTTTTTTGTGTTAGGCATTATGTTTCTTTTTTCCCAAAGAATGGTTAAAGCAAAAAAATTTTGATGCGGACAAATTTAACACTTACCAGAAATATTTGATTTTGTTATTGCTTTTTAAAAGGGGGGTCTTATCTTTTAATTAAAGGCAAAGGTTCCCCCTATTTTTGCCACTCACAAAATGTTATATTGGATAATTTCTTCAAAAAGGGAAAAATTTTCCAAAGGTCTAATATTTTTGACTCATTTGTTTGATTTGGGTTTTCTTTATCTTTAACTTTTAGGACTTGTTTGAAAATCTCATGTAGTTTTAGGTCAAATTTATGTAAACATATAGAAAATTCTGAAGGGTCCCCAAACTCTTCAGCACCGCTGTAGTTTCAATATATGGACATGTGAATGAACCTTTAGCCATTTTAGTTTAAACATCCATTTATGTAATTTGTTATTTATGTTTGCAAATCTGCAGGCATCTGTGGTTTACGAAAAAAATTTTTTTAAAAGCCCCCCAAGAAAATTTAAATCAGTTTCCCTGCCCCCTCCTTGGGACGTAAGGCGTCCAAGGAAGACGAAAGGCACTTTAAGAAAAACCGTTTATACAGCCCGTGAAAAAGGGCATTTTAAACTTTAAAATTCAACTTCTTTTTGAGACCATTAAAAATGACGATCCAAAACCATCCCTTTTTTAAAAGGATCTCAATAAAAAAAGCTTTTATTTTTTAAATTGAAATTTTCCTGGGCACGGTGCCGATCAACGGTTGCTTCTATCTGTGGTTCAGCCATGCGTTACGTGGGGCTAGTTTTCATTGGTATTTTTACCCTCCCCTACCGGTTCGCAAATTTTTTTCTTAAACTTTCCCCTCCTCAGTGTATCAGTCAGGGGGGAACTACCGGAGTAAACAGACCCTTGCCCAATTTCTACGGGGCCCCCGTTCCCCAGGGGGCCCCCGGACCCTAAACTGCTATAATTTGGGTGCCCATAGTTTCCCGCTCCAAGGGCCCCCCGGCAATGAAGGTAACTGCGTTTAAATCGGGTGCCGTCATCAGTCACTGTCACAGGCACGGAGCACGGAAAGAGAGGCGGGGGGGGGGGGAGGGGGGGGCAGGGGGGGGGCCGGCAAACACAGTTAAGTGTCAGTGACTACGGCCCCTTCCTTATCCCCCCCACCCCCCCTTGTCCAGTACAGATAGTGAAAAGCTGGGGGGAAAAAAGGGGGGGGGGGGAAGAATAAAATGCAAATTTTCCCCCGTCTTTCAGAAACAAGGGGGGAATGTTTTTTCCTAAAATTTGTACAACTTTTTGGACCTGGGACAGTGAAACAAGCAGAGCGTAAGCATTTTTGGGGGGCCAAAAATGTAAAGAAAACAATTTTTGGGCTAAAACTTTACTTTTTTTTCCCAAAATTTTTTTAAAAAATGTGGCCCCAAAAAGCTTTTCTGCTCCCGCTTTTTCTCAATGTCCAAAGGGCAAAAAGTTTTGGTAAGATGGGAGGAAAAACATTTCACAGCCCCCATAAGTAACAAATCCCCCAGCACTGCCTGTGCCTGAGGGCTCGTCCCCACAGCACAGGTTTTCAGTAGGTTTTACAGATGGTTTTCAGATTTGAAAGCCATCTATAAACCGACTGTCAACATTTTACATTGATTTAAACAGAAAATCGGTGTAGCAGTCCCCACTGCACGGATTTTAAGCCAGACTTTTTTTTAGGCGTAAAAAGGACAAACACCGGTTGGGAAAAAATCCTGACCGATGCTTGGTCTTTTTTAGGCACACATGGAGAAGGCTTTTGTCAGCGGTTTGAGAATTCAAGTCCTCCCCCTTCGCACCCACATGTTCATGTTCTGCCCGAAAACCGGGCGGAAGAATAAACATGTTCTAAGTTTTTCGCTACGCCGGCGGTGTAAAAACCGCCCGGGCGGGAAAATCCTTGCAGTGGGGAGGGTGCCCAGATATTCTATTAACGTAATGTAAAATGGTGACAGTCGGTTTACAGACGGCTTTCAAATCCAAAAAAGTCTGTAAAACTTTTGGGGAAAACCTGTGCTGTGGGGACGAGCCCAACAGGCCCCGGGCCCAGTGCGTGATTTTCTTATGGCTGCTGTGCATGTATTCCTCTCCTTCTGTCCAGACTTCTTGCAGAGTCGTATCCAGGCGTCCTCAAACTAAGGCCCTCCAGCGGGTTGGGAAACTACAATTCCCATCATTCCCACTGTTATAGGTTATATAAATGCATGATGGGAGTTGTAGTTTCCCAACAGCTGGAGGGCCGCAGTTTGAGGATGCCTGCTGTATACACTATTATATCCCCACTATATGGTCACTATATGGCGGACTATTGGTCTTTGTGTACTGATCAGTAATATTATAAGGGTATTATTTAGTCACATGTGGTGGTAATTTTGTCTCATGTTCTGGCGGTATAATCAGGTCCATATGCAGTAGTGCTATTGGTCATGTTGGTCTGGGTATAGTGGGATTTTTTTGGTAGCAATAAGTTTGGTGATATCTATGGTGAGGTTTTTTGCTTGTGGATTATCTAGTAACTGCATGACTATTATTAAGAGGTCACGGTAAATGTTCGTGGTTGGGTAGGCAGGAGGGGGGCCCCATCCAAAAGTTTGCTATGGGGCCCAGGCTTCCCTAGTTACGCCCCTGGTATCAGTAATGTATTATACACAGCGCCTTTTATTGAAAGTGATATCTTGTGTGTCTGCATAACCTTTGTCAGCCAGTCACTTGCATTTGCAAAATTTCATGCCAGAAACAACATGCTGAAACTACCAACACACCCACAGCAATAGGCCATCTTTGAAAGCAGCGTTACTCGCTCCAAGATGGGAAAAAGGTAAAATGTGAAAACTGGCATCAGAACTCCATGAAAGGAATGTTGTAGGTTCCATTCATGTAGTTGAAGGGTTTTTTTGTAGTCTTACATGTTAGCTATTTATTTGGGACTGTTGTTATTACTTGGGGCTGTTTTTATTTTAGGTTCCTTACTCTTTTACAGAATATATTCTATGACCATCTGATAATCCATAATATTTAAAAATGTATAATTAAAAAAAAAAAAGAAAAAGGCCATCCAAAACTCTAAGTATATTTTCACACGGCGTATTACAGCGCATACGGGTGTTTTAGAAGTGTTCACTGGCCAGCACATATTTCTAAAACGCTGGGGCGGCAGCCACATTCACTTCTATTATCTACTTCATGTAAACGCTGGGAAGTGACATGTCATTTCTTTCTCCTAGCGTATAATACGCAGGTATTGTACACCGAGGAAGACAGGCGTAATTCATAGCTCTCATAGAGAGCTATGAATTATTGCAATTGCGGGGCGCATGTCGGGCGTATTGAAGTGCAATAATGTGCCAAAAATATGCCCCACAATTACGCCATGTGAACATACCCTAATGCTCTAATACATATTGGATTTATAATGCATACACAGAAGTCTACACATTGGTGACTGTTGTACATGGATCTGGAAATGTAATTTTTGTGGAAGTTGTTCGACAGTAGCAAGAAATTATTAATATCTTGGTTTTAATTATATACCTTCCATTAGCAGCTGAAGAATTATAACAAGAGCATGGTATCTAGTGAAACTTCAATGTCCTAATAGCTGCTCTGTTGAATTTAGTTTGAAAGCAAGTCTAGGATTGCAGTGAGCGATCAGTCTGGGGCCCTGGGGTCATGATAGACATTAAATGGGTGTTCCTACCATAGACTTTGATGGCATATCATGGCAATCGGCTGTACTTGGAACTCCCGTAGAACAGAATGGAGAGTCATGTGCAACAGTGACCAGCTTTCCATTCTGAGCCATAATGTTCGGGGCCCCATTACTGAGATAGGTGTGGATACCACAGGTGGGACTTGCACCTATCAGACATTGATGACATATCATAACGATATGCCATCAAGGTCTATGGTGGGAACACCTGTTAACACAGAGGATGGCCTCTGTGCAAAATGAGTAATTAAACTCCTTGATTTCCTACAGTCATTCTTTGGAAAATACTTCTAGGAGGAATACTGCTCTATATTTTTGGCTTACTGGTACAGAATCTGACAGAAATAAACCTCTCAAAACCTATGAAATTAGAGGCATGTCAAGGTATAGTATAGGATTTATTGGAGCAGATTTGTCAATCCTTAGACAGTGTAAACTTAGGGCGACATGTCAGTAAAGAGACAACTCCGCACCAGTTTTAAGGTTCATTAAATGAGTGTATAGTGCGCCTGAATAAAGGACCTGTCAAAAATCTGGCATGTGGTATACCTTGCATAGTATAAATTATGCACCTAATCTAGGCGCATAGAATATCATTACTCGCATATTTGACGCGCCTACTTTAGGCGCATTCAAATGTGTCGTGCTTGGCGTATAATGCGCCTAGTTTTGGTGCACTACAATTCATTTGTATAGAGAAAAGGGCATCAACAGTTTTTTGGTGCAAAAAAATGTTGCAGCCCTAATGGAACATGTCGCCCTTTTTAAATTAAAACGACCGCAGTTCTAGTTTGAAAAAATCTGGGGCTTGTTAGAATGGTCTAGTCTAACTTTACATCTTTTATAAGTTGGCTTACTCTATGCCACTAACGGAGCCAAATTTTGGTGAATTTTTTGGCGCATGACATTTCACATTAAGCAGTGCGGCATTCCATAAATCCAACATAAATGTAGACAGGAAGACTAAACATGTGCCACATTTATCATAGTGGCTCATGCTAAATAGATTTTTTTTGCCCATTTTTTTGGTTTACTTTCTATGCAAGAATTTTGGCGCAGGCTTTAGTGTAGTGTATCACATCGAAGCCACAGCCATTTCCCTGAGGTCCCCCATTTTTTCTTTAACCCATCATGCAAGCAGTGTGCAGAAAGTGTTTTAAGCCTATAATAAATATGTTTGGGACATGCTGCATCAAAAATGCAACACTTTTTGGCACATTTTAAGGCAATTTTCTGGTGCAAACTGTGCCAGTATTCTAGCGCAGCTGCCTTGACAAATGTGCCTCATTGACCTATAAAACAACACTATGATGTCTCGTCAAAGAATAACCTGGGACATGGGCCCCCTAAGGAAGAATTTTTTTTTCCAGCAATGGCACAGGCGGCACAAACAGTATGCCCACCCTTGGCTACTCCCATTAGGAATATGGATAAGTCTTGAAGTGAAACTTATAGGCTATATCTTAATCCTTAGCAATTTTTCTAAGATTAATGTATTACAATTCACTAGTCAGACATTTTTACTTCATGACCTGCACTGGCAGAAATCCAATCAAAAATACACTGAAGCAGATTTGTGGCACAATTTTTGCACATGGACTTGCTTTTCGAGCCATGTTCACTTTCGACTTAACCATAGATTGTTGTCGCTAAACGCCCCACCTCCATATTATCAAGCAAGGTGCAGAAGGAGTAGAAAACACATAATAAAGGTAGTCCCCAGGCATGTAGCCGCTGGGGTTTGGCAATCTCCTCAAATTTAGGTTAGTAAAAGATTCTTAACAGGTTCAATTCTGTGATCAAATATTCAACAATTACAAAGTACTCATATCTCAGGTTTCAGTGATACTAAACAGGAAGTATAAGAGAAATCAACCATTTTCTAGGATAGAACTTTCTACAGTCTCCAATGAGCAAACTCATGCAAAGGCAGATTCACATGTGGCCGATTTGTGCTAAAATTTTAGCAAAAATCAAATGCATTTATGTGAGTGGGTTGCTTCTGCAGTATGTGCAAGACCTATTCAAATGTATGAAAGTCATACAAATCTACCAGGTGTGAATATACCTTAAATGCTTAATCTCCAGCTCTGAAAACATACATGCACAAGCAATAGGGACTGTACCTGCTAGGGATATCATTATGAGTCTAGAAAGAGAAAATGCAAGAGATTTAAAAACCAAACATACAAATTATATTTCTGCTTTTTGAGGAGCATTATATTCTATGGGAACTATAAAAAATGAAAGATTTGCAAATTTTGGTGCAAACATCAGGGCTGTGAGTCTGAACTGCTTAATTATAAAGGTAGAAATACATGGTACGGTCTCACTGTGGTTGCAGCTCAGTTGTGATGTGGCCCAAAAAACTGCATACGAGGGTGATGGGGTTTTAAATTTGTTTATTAGTGACCCCCAAAAATTTGCAGGCAACACCCGCCCAAAACGGTGCGGTCATTAACAATGTTATCAATTGTTAATGTTATCAGTGTTAATTGCCACATCGTATTGCAGGTGATGAACTAAAAAATTTTGCAGTCACTTACCAAGCAAATAAAAAACATGGTGCATCGTTCTTGGCCCTTTTGGCCGGGATTTCTACCCTTATTTTGCAAACTTGTACCCCCAAAAATGTAAAAACCTCCCATTTGTTGATGAAAGGTGGCTGGGAGCAGTTTTGATTAGTCATAGGCGCATCACTTTTTTCTGTAGCATCTTTAATTGGGCAACCTAATCACTTTCGAGCTTATTTTAAAGGGGTTGTCCACTTTTTAAATAAGAAACACCATGTCAGGACAGTTCTAAAATTGAAAAAAAAATTGTACTCACCAACGAAGCTGCCCCTACTGCTGCTCTGATGATTCCCATTGGTTTTACACCAATGACATCACGTCCATACTTCACGTGATGCTGCAGCCAATCAGTGGTCTCAGCAGTCTCTGCCTATATATCACATGTGACTAGTGAGCCCAATTTTTGGTTGTAGTGTCACGTGAACCATGGATGTGACATCATTAGCGGAGGATGTGTGAGGAACACTAGAGCAGTGGCAATCCTATAGTGCCTACAGCTTTAGAGGTGGAACAGTCATTTTCTATTTAAGTTCCATCCACTGAGCACATTTTGAAAAAATCTAAGACAACCTCTTCAATGTTATACTGGAAAAAATAAGCATAAAGGGCGACATGTATGATTTTTGTCGCCCAGGTGCCAATTTATATGCGCATACAAATAGCCTAGAATGTGCCTGATTTGTGAACCCGCTATACAGCGGGTCATAAATCAGGTGCGTTCTAGCGCTAGGGTGCCATTTCTGACTCAGGTATACCACTTTGAAAGTGGTCTACCTGTCCCAGCTGTAATGCACCTAGAAATGCCATAATGAAGCTATAAATCTATAGCTTTGTACGGTTCTAGTGCGCCCCACCTTCCGCATGCCCCCCGATCACAGGCGCTTTACAAAGTGCCGCTTGCGCTTTGTAATGTGGCTCGAAGTGGCGTGCGGGAGGCATTTCAGCGCAGCGAACGGGACTACGCTGGATATTGGGCTGAAAAGTCCATGCAGCATACAGTGGGTGAAGTATTGAACACATAAATATATCTCTAAAGGCACTATTAACATGAAATTCTCACTAGATGTCGGTAACAACCCATCCAACCCATACAGAGAAATAAATCAAACCATAGATGTCCACAAATTAAATTATGTGTAATAATGAGAAATGACACAGAGGAAAAGTATTGAACACGCTTACTGAAATATATTTAACACTTGGTACAAAAGTCTTTGTTAGTGATGATGCCTCCTGCTTGGAGAAACTATTGGCATGCATTGCTCAGGTGGGATTTTGGCCCATAATTTAAACACTCTTTAAACCCTCAAGGTTCCATGGGCTTCTTCTATGAACTCTGAGCTTTAGTTCCTTCCATAGATTTTCTATTGGATTCAGGTCCAGTGATTGACTGGACCATTCTAGCAGCTTTATTTTCTTTCTCTGAAACCAATGGAGAGTTCCCTTGGCCGTGTGCTTGGGATCATTGTCTTGCTGAAATGTCCACCCTCATTTCATCTTCATCACCCTGGTAGATGGCAGCAGATTTTTATCTAAAATGTCTCGGTACATTTGTCCATCCATCCTTCCTTTAATTATATGAGTTTTCCAGTGCTGTATGCTGAAAAACAGCCCCACACCATAATGGTCTCACTTCCAAGCTTCACTGTTGGTCTGGTGTATTTGGGGTGATATATGGTGCCATTTGGCCTCTAAACATGGTGTGTATTATTGCATCCAAAGAGTTAAATTTTGGTCTCATCTAACCATAAAATATTCTCCCAGTATTTCACAGCCTTGTCTAAATGTTGTCGAGTCAATTTTAAACAAGCTTGAATATGATTTTTGATCAGCAATGGAGTCTTGCATGGTCAGGGTGCATACAGGCTATGGAGGTTGAATGCATTACCTATTGTTTTTTTTTTAAACAATTGTCCCCTGCGTTTCCCGGGTTTTTTGAGCTCTCCAAGTGGCCTTAAAACCTTGGACAACTCTTCTGATAATTCTTTTTATCCCTCTGTCTGGAATCTTGTAGAGAGCACTTGGTTGTGACCGGTTTATGGAATTAAATAAATTACTTTCTACTTCTGGGTTATGACACCAACAGTGCTCGCTGGAATCTTCAGTAGTTTAGAAATTTTTGTGTAATCATCATGTTTTGCAACAATAGGTTTTTAAGGTCTTGAACAGCTCAAAGGTTTTCCCTTAAAGATGTTTCTTGTGTGGCCCTTGGGAAAGAAACAGCTTTTTTTAGGCCATAATTTTAACCATTGGCATTATTTTTCACAAGTGGCAGGATTTCCTTCTAAATTTTTAAAAAGATTTCAGCTGGTGCCATGGGGCTTTTTGCCATTTTTTTTAACCCCCCTTTTTTTCATGTGTTCAATACTTTTTCCCTGTGTCATTTTCATCTTTAAAAAATTCCCCCCCAAAAAAAGGGGAAAATCCCCGCAAAAAAAACAGAGAGTGATTTATTGTTTCACTATTTTTACTTTTTTTGCCAAAAGGTAAACAAAAAACTCAATCATTTCTCTTCATAAAACACTAAAACGAACTTTTATTATTAAAAACACTTAAACCTCAAATACACACTAAAAAAAAAACCTTATTTCAAACCTCTCAATTTATCCCTTTCAAACTTCTAAAAGAAAAACCCCTTTTTCAAATTACCCAACCCTGGGGGAACCCCCACCAAATTAATGGGAAAGCCTTATATAACAGTTTTTTTACAAAACTCCATTAGGGACCCCCAACCCCCCTACTTGGGCAGTCTTTCCCTAACTAAGGGACATAAACTAAATGGGTTTTCCCTTTGAAACCCCTTTCTTAAAGGGGGGGAACACTTGTAAAAAAGGGGTTTAGAAACCCAAAAATTTTAAAATGTCATGCCTGACCCCCCCAAACTTTTTTCCCCAACCCAGTTTAAACTACCCCAAAAAAGTCCCCCCCCCAAAAAATTTTTTATTCAAAGGTTTTAGCCACACAGAGCAAAAAAATTGAAGAAAGGGGAATGGAAGTCCACACGTCAGGGCAGATATCCCCTTTTAAATAAAGAAAATGCGGGGCGCGGGCGGCATGGTAAATAGGGCGCAACCTACTATGGAGATGGTGAACTTGCCGGGAGGAATTTTTATGGGAGATGGTGGTATTGGCAGCAGCAGCGGAAACATATTTTGAAATGCAGCGGGAAGAGGGAAGGGGGAGGGGGTTTTTTTGTGGTTTTTTGAGGGGCAAATTTTGGTGAGTACCTGAAAGGGTGTGTACCTAACATGATAAAAAAGGGAAAAGGAGCTTAGACGTAAAGGTTTTAATGCTAATATGGGGTCCAGGGTGTCCCATCAAAAAAGCTAAATTTTGTTTATAAAAAAAATCCCCAAGTTTTCCCCTTTAAATAAGACCATACAGAAAATCCAAAATACCATTTGGGAGATGACTGTGCAGTATTGAGGCAGCAAATAACAGCGATTTCCACAAACACACCCTTTTCCCAACAAGCAACGAGTTTCGACTACATGGTCCAAAAAAGAAGCTTTGGGCCCTAAAACAACCAGAAACTTCCTCCCCGGGAAAACTATTTGAACCAATAAAGAATTTTTTTGCTAAAACCCCTCCCAAAGGACGTCCCACGCACTGCGCCCCACCCCTTTTTCCAACTCCATAAATATTTTGTGCCCCCCGCTGAATAAAGTAGGTAGTGCTTTGGAAAAGGGGAATTAAACCCCAAAAACAACGTGTCTGATTTTTTTCTTTCACGGGCCGGGATCCCGGGCACTCAACATTAAATTTGGAGTCCCGGAGTGGGAACAGGAGACCCCTTGCCCGTTTTAAAACGACCCCGAAAATTTTTGGGGGCCCAATGGGGGGCGTGGCTAAACAGACCCGCCCCCCCGAAACCCGACAAAACGGATCGCGAGTGAAAACCCAAAAAAACATCAAACCCGAGGACTGCACCCTCACGAGTCACGGTAAGTCAAATCCCAAAAACCCTATGTTTTGGGGACTGCCTTTTGCCTTTAAATGTTGTTGGGTTTTAGAAATTTCCTTTTTCCCCGTCTGACTGCGGGGGGTCATAATAAAGTGACTGTCATAGTAAAAGGATTTTAAATATGTCCACGCCCCAAACCACTGCATGAGTGAGGGCGGGTTAAAAACCGGCTGAGTCTTTTTTGAAGTCACTGAGCCTGTTCCCCCTAGGTTTATGAAAAATTTGCTAACTATAGCCCTGGGCACCCTGAAAAAATATGGGACTCTTTCCTCTTTTTTAAACAGACGGGAAAGGCTCAGGTCTGATTAGAAACCCGGGCGGGGGTTTCCGGTGTTTTAGAATTGAAATTTCAATGGGGAAAAAACTTCGGGAAAATTTGGGGGAATCCCGGGTGGGAACAGCCCCATAGTAGGAAAATTTTATTTGGGGACAGGGGTAAAAAGGGACTTTTGGGTTTTTTGGTGGGTTAGGGACTTTTTTTTATTTATAGTGTTCAAAAACGCTGGGGGGGCCCTTTGCCCCCGGGGCACAAGTGGGGGCCAAAACTTTTTTGTAGTTTTTTACCGGGAAAATAGAGGAAAAGGGAAGGAAGATATCATCATTTTTAAACATTTTTAAACGAGAAAAAGTTACCAATAGCTGGGAGACTGCCGGGGAAATGTTGCTGGGAAAAAGGGGGGAAAAGAAAAAATTAAATCATGCTAGGAAAAAGTACAAACTTGTGGGATTGCCCTAGAAGGGACGGCTCCAACCTTAAAGGGGGCAGGAAATTATAGAAGAGTATCGGGGCAATTTTTGGGGTGAAAAAGGGTTTGGGTTAGTAGGGGCCAACCCCATTTGGAGTTGCGAGGGGACTGCAAAAAGAAATTTTATTTGAATTTTGAGGGTACTGGAGGTTCTGAGGGGCGCTAAAAATTTTTGTACGTTACATAAAAAAGGTCCCATGAAATTTGTGATTCTAAGAGGGCCCCCGGGTGCCGGGCGCCACCGCCCTATAATGGGCCCGTAATGGCCCGGGAAGGGTGGACCGTGATGATTTGGAAAAAAAATCCACTGGGTGGAAATTTTGTAATTTCTGTGGCTGCCCAAAACCCGCCCCCAGATTCGACGCCAAAAACCCCCCCTTTGTCCCTGCCCCTAAACCCTTTTTTTAGTCACCTCCCAGGGGCAGAAATTTACATGGCCCACCGCAGAGAGTGATCAGGGCACGGCCTTTTACGTCTGGGGGCCCCCCGCCCCAGAGCACAGCCCCCGCACCCACCCCCGGCCCCCATTTTCCCGCCGGGGAATCAGGAGAGGATGAACCCTCCTCCCGGGCCCAAACCTAAAGCCCGGGGGAAGGACCGAAGGCGCCCCCAGATCCACCCCAAAAACGGGGGGAAATGGGGACTGGGACCCACCCTCAGGGAGTTCGGGGCGCCACCCCTGTCGCCCAAAAATTTCCCCCCGGACGGGCCGGCACTGGACAGTGGACGGGCGTCCCCAAATCAATTTTTCCCTCAACCCCGTAGCTTGGAGGCGGACTAAGAAATACCCGTCCCCCAACAAAAGCCCCGAAAACGAAAAATAGGGAACTTTGGAACCCCCGATGTCCAAAAATGTTCAATCCCCCCCAAATTTGAAAAATTTTTCTGTTCACTGTGGGTCAGGGAAAAAAAATTTCCTCACCCACAAAGTGGGAAAGCGATAGTGATTCCAGCAAACACCGCTTTAAACCCCACGCGGGGTTTGGGGCTGCAAGTTCATTAGGAAGGGGGGGCAGCCCTTTCCAGGTAAATTTGTGCCCGATTCATAAAAAAAAGGGGAACCTTAGAACTGGCTCCGCAGTGGTTACCGGAGCTGGGGAGTTGCCTGTGAACCCTTTAAAATAAAAAACACCCGTGGGCCCCCCGGATTTTAACAGCAAGAACCCAGATAAGAATTAGAGATCCTTCAAATAAACCATCTGGAATGCCCTTTAGCCCCCGCCGGGCAGGGTCACCCGAGATGACATCCCAAAAACGTTCCATCTCACAAACCTTTTGGTTTTTCACCCGGGTATTTTTGGGGATCCCCCATTCAAGAATGTGTAAAAAACCTGCATTTAATGACTATTATGAAATTATATCACTGAAGGCCATGATGTTTTTTTTAGAAGTGATAAATTGGTGTCCGACAAACCAGGCACCACAGGATTGTTGGCCCAAACAAGGTGGGGGAAAATTGGGAAAATTTTTCCCCAGCGGAAGACAACCACATGCCCCTTTCCCTTTCCCATCCTCTCACCTGGACAGCCAGCCAGTCCTGAAGACCCCAAAGATCAGCCCCCCCACCTATACCGGTGACCCGGGAAAGGGCCAAACCCCAAATTAGGGGCCCCTTCACCCCGGTACAGATAGACTCCTGGTAAATAAATTCCCCTACCCCCATGAAGTTTTCCCATGCAATTTGTTAGAAAACTGACCCAGACCGGGCAGATAAAATGGAGCCAACGGGAAAGGGATCTAAATACCTTGGGAAAATGGTCAAAGCATCTGATGAATACCTCCCTACCACCAAAAAATATCGGATACCACGGAATAGACAAATACCCTTTTCCGAGCCCTGGTCCAAAATTTTGCGAAAAATTTTAAAGTTGGGCCCAGAACTCCTGAAGTAAACAAGCTTCCCCCTCTGCAGGTTTGTCCCCCCAAGAACAGGGGGGCCCCGTAGACTTTTTTGCGCCCCTTTTGAAAGCAGACGAAGATCTAGGATTTTCCTAAACCCAAAAAAGATAAAATTCACCTTTTTGGGTCAGAGCTTTGATTGATGGCCGGGGGAAGAAGACCAAAGAATTTTGGGTCCCTCGCACCAGACCAGAGTTGTACGGCCCCAAGAAAAAAGGAATTTTATCTGTGTAAAGGGTTTTTCCAAAAAGTAAATTAAAAAAGGGAACCGGGAAAAAGAAAAAAAAGAATCCAAAAAGGGTGTGAAGCCGGATAAATTTGATTTACCCCCCCCCGGGTACCCCCCACCCTGGGTACCAAAAGGGGCCCCCCCAAGGGAACCCCCGGGGGCCCCCAGAGAACCCCTTTTTGGGCTGGGTTTCAATAAACCCGGGCCCCTTTTTTAAAAACGTGTTTTGCGGGGGTCCCCCACCCCCAAAAAACCTCCTCCTTATCGAAATGAAAAATTGGGAAAGGCCCGATCCCCGCAACCGGAGGCCCTCTATGAAGTTGGGGGCCAGCCATTTCCCCCCGCGTTCTCTTCTGTATTAAAAAAACCAGCGTGGGGGGTTATCATTTTTCCCCCCTGCCCGGGGGAAAAGGGCCAAAACAGATTTTAAGGTGACCGGGTGGGGCCAAAAATCGGGAAAAATTTCAGCCAATCCCACCCCCTTTGGGGTCCAATCTCCCCCTGACATTTTTAGCTGATTGGGGTAAGGGTCGCTTTCCCAAAAATTCGCCTTTTCCACTTTCCCCAATTAATGCTGGTCCCTTCCTAAACTTGATGCCCCCGTTTCCTAGTATCAGACCCCTGCCCTGTGAATCTATTTGGACGGACCTTCTGCCGCCCCATGGGGGCCCCAATCCATTATACTCCAGAAGGAAAGGGATTAGACCTTTTGGGACCCGGAAATTCTAAAAGATGGGAATAGCGACCGCGTGCCCTTAAGGCCTTACCTGCAGTTATAAATTTTTCCTAATGGAACCCAAAGCCCAAGATTCCCCACCTTTTTCTAAAACACTACCACAGGACTTAAGGGCCCCCAAGTTTCCCGGGCATGTTGGACTACTGCCCCGGGAAACCCCCGCCTTTCAGTTTGTCTCAAGGAAGGGGCCGCTTTTCCCCTTTAAACCCCAAAACCTTTGAAAAATCTGGACAGGAAAAGGGCCCGAAAAAACTCCGATCCAGACCCTTTCAAAAAGCTGAGGGGCCCCCAATATCCTGTACATCACCATGTAACACCCTCTATTTTTTAGAAAAAAGAAAAGAAAGAAGGGGGAGCCCCCAAAAATACAGGCCCAGTGCCCAAAATTTGGGGAGGGATTCCCAAAGCAAACCACCATAATTTGAAAAAATCCAAATTTCCCCAACCCGAAAACCTTGTTTTTCCCTGAGGGCCCCTGCTGCTTCCGCTTCACAGTTGTGGAACTTGCCAAATGCTTCTTCAGCGTCCCCTTCTTTAAGACAAACCAAACCTGTTTTCCCTTTACCTTTTCCCAAGGGTCCCAGCTCACCTGGCCCCAAACCCCCCCCAAGGGGCCCAAACAAACCTAAACAATTTACTCAAGTTTTGAGGGGGTTTCCCTTTCAAACCAAAGTAGAAAACCCACCCGGGGTTACGCTTTTTAAATGTGGATGACTTACCCTGGAGGAAACCCCCGAGGGCCCTGGGGGAAACTGAAAACCAATTTTCCCAAATCCCAACATCTCCCCAAACTCCCCTTTTCAAGATAAACTACAGTTGGGTCAAACAAAGGTTTTTCTTCCCCAGGGCTTGCATTGCCCAAGGAACTAACAACTAAAAGAAGAAACCCGGTCCCTTTCCATAAACCCCCCCCCAAGTACTCAGGGGAAAATTTGGACCAACCCCAATCCCTTTTTTTGGTCTTATCACCTACATTTTGACCAAAAGGAAACCGGAAGCACAAGGAATATCCAACCACTCTACGATGCATTAAAACCCCAGGCCCCCAAATTTTCGAACCGCCCCCAACCCCAGCAAAACTACGAACAAAAGAAAGCATGCTTTGGGGGGCTCTACAAAGGGAGCATCTTTAAAAAGGGACCCAGCCTTTGGGCCCTTTCCCAAATACAAAACCCAAACCTTTTTAACCTTTTTTTTTCAGAGTCCCAAAGGACACCCTCCCGGAGTCCTCACTAAAAAACCAAGCGGGGAAAAAACGCCCCTTGGGATACTATTCAGCACGTCTGGATCCAGTTGCTCCCTGCAACGCCCAAATGCTGAAGGAGGGACTTTCCCCGCACAGATTTTTCGGGAAAAAACCGCAGACATCGCCCGGGCCCTGATTAAAATTTTTCAGGCCCCCCCCTGACCTTGCTGCGGCCTTTCAGCAAAACCCTTTCCAAAGCCTATGACTCATCAGCGCCATCTACGCTTAAAAAGTGCTTTTTACGCTGCCCCCAAAGTGTCTTTCAAAACGGGGCACTGTTCTGAAAACCCCCCACTCCCTTTTTCCACACGCAGGGTGGAAATGGGGTGATAAGATAATGGGCAGGGAAGGAAAATCATAGACCATAATTGCCTTTTAATACTGGGAGAAAAATCCCATCACCAGCTACAGTGGTTTACTAAGAAAAACCCCCAAGCGGAAACCAACCTATGGACAATGGGGTTTTAAGGGTAAACTACTGAAGACGGGAAATTTTTTATACAGGATTTGCAATAACCACAGAAGAGAAAAACCTTTTGGCAGAAGCACTGCCCCCCCCGCACTTTTCAGCTCAAGTGCAGAAATACAAGCTCAAAAAGAGGCCCCGCAAAAAGGGTAAAGGGAAAAACTGAAAAAATTTGGACTACTCCAGATATGCCTACGGGGGGTTGCCCCCCAAATTTTGGGCAAAACTGGAAGAATAAGGATTCATCACAGCCGCAGGAACCCCCGTGAAGCAAAAGCAGGCAAATCAAACCCCGCTGTCAGCCCTTTTAATTTTCCCAAACCCAAATTTGCAATCCTGAAAGCAAGGCCATGGGGGAAAATGAAAAGCAGGGAACCAAGGGAACCAAACTGCAGGGCCAAGCACAAAAGCGGCCCTAGGCCCGTTCCCTCCAAGTGGCCCGGATCAGGAAGCTGCTCCTAATTTTGGGGGATTACCAGAGCTCAGAAGAAGAGGGTTTTTCAAGGATCAGAACTGACCAAAACCGGCGAAACCGGGAAAACCCGGAAGGCAAACCACAGACCGGTTGGTTGAAAAACAACACCTGGCCCCTGCCCCAAAGGGGAAACAACAAAGGAAAAAGGGGAAGGGGGCTTTCTGTGCAGAAAAATGGACTTTTTTGCCTCCCCAGGGGAATGTACCCCCGGGAAATTTCGGCATTGGGGGCCCTGGGGGCCCCCTCCAGAGGAAAGAACCAAGCACGGCCCCCATTTGCAGAAGCGTACTATGCCCCAGTAAAACAGCTCCATGTTTTCAGCCCCACAATCAAGCCGTTTTTGGCTGTGCCACCCGCAACCCATCTCCAAAAGATTTAATTTTCCCCTGCAGGGACTTGGCAACCGAATAACTGGTTTCCCAAAAGGGTCCAAGTGGACCCAATCCCCAAACCAAAGAGTGGAAAAAAGAAAAATGCTTAGTGGGCAATGGGCATGTTTTTTAGGGTAGCCCAAAACATACCCCGTTACCCCAAAATGACCTCCAAAGTAACGGGGAAAGAAGTTTTATTACGAAATACTTGTCGATTTTGGGAAACCCTCAGGTGAAACGATTTAGACCAGGGCCAGCATTCTCTTCCTCGGGTTTTTTGAGAGTTTTGGAACATGTTAGGGGGAGAAATTTTGGCCCCCCACACGCCCTAACCCTCCCCAAATTTTTTAGGGAAGGTTTGAAAAAATTTAATGGAAAGCTGAAGAAAAAAACTCTTTAAAAGACCCCGTGATTTTCCCCCTTACCTTGGTCAGAACTTCTCCCAAATTTTCCCCCTACCATATTTAGGGACCCCTCCACCGGCCGGGCCTCCAAACCCCCGGGGAAAACTTTTTTAAAACCCCAATGTTTTTGGAAATCCAAAAAAAATGTTTTTAAACCGAGGGGAAAAAAATTTATAAAACTGTCAATTTGGATTGAAAATTTTCAAAAAAATTTTATAATTTTCATGCAAAAATTTTTGCTTCTCTTCCCCAAAACCACAGGGGACCTATTTCATGAAAAACAAGCCCCGTTTAAACCCAGTGTAAATTTTAAAAAAACATATAGAAAAAAATTGCCTTTAAAAACCCAAAATTCGACCCGGGCCCCCTTCACTGTGACTGGTCCCCACCCACGGGGGTGAAATTGGAAAGGGGAAAAACCACCTGGGTCCACGCCTCCCCACTGCAAAAGGGACCCCACCATAATAAACCCTTTCATATCCCTTTCGTGTTTTTGTGGGGTTCTGGGGGGGAGTAAGAGGGAGCACCATATTTTTTTGGGGGGACCTAAAGCCAAACAGTTTAGACAATTTCCCCCCATTCGACTTTTGGATATTTTGCCCCAGAACCCCCTTTTTTAAATATTGGGGCCCCCATATGATAGAGAAGCTTACAACAAGGGCAATTTCTATTTGTGTGTGACCCCCCCCCGGGAATAAAAAATTTTAAAATACTGGTCCCATTGGGGGGGAAATACAGGTGAAGATTGGGGGGTATAAAAACCCAAAAGGAGGGCCGGGACCGAAAAGGGTAAAAAAAGGAATCCTTTTTAGTCCCCCCTGATGCAACCCAGGGGCCCAATCCCACCTTTGGGGAGGGGGCGCCCCAGAGGAAAGTTCCCCCTCCCTTCTTGAATAATGAGAACCCCGCCGGGTAGATGGGGGGAAAACGTCCTGGGGGCAAATACCGGATTTTAAAAATCCACCGCTAGGCCCCCATAGAATTTAAAGATCTGTAGGAAAAACCAAACCCAGCACCCCCACGTCCCCCCAAACGGGAAAAGGAAAATCTTCACAAGCGTACAAAAATTATTCCCCAAACCCAAAAATACAATGGGAAAATTTTTCTCCTTTTAGACCAAACATCCCCCAGAAAGAATCTGGGTAGAATTGGGGGAAAAACACTTTTTTGGGCCCCCAATCTGACTGTTTGGGGGTGTCGGCTTGTGCGGAGCCCCAACCCCCCACATGGAACCCACCCATACCCCAAAAATAAAATTGAAAATAATGCAGACAGGGGTTTTTTAAACTACTACGAAACAAAATGAGAAAAGGAAGTGGAAAATTTAAAAAACCCCCTTTTTAAATTTTTAAACCCAAGGTAAAAGCCCTCCCCGGAGAGGTGATGGTATTTACCCGGCCCAAATTTCACTTGCTTTTCCCCTAAAGATACCAGTCCAAAAACCTCTTTTTGGAATCTTCTCAGAAGGATTTTGTCAGGGAAAACCCGAACCCCCAGGTGAACCTTTTAAACCCCACAGGTACCTTTTAGATGTCTTCCCGGTTTTTGGTGACGGGAAATTGAGAAGCCGCTACCCCGCACAAGGGAAAAAGGGCAGTGTAACCCCTTTTGAAAACTTTTAAAGCCTTTTAAAAAAATAAAACCCTTGGGGGTCCCCGCCCCCCACAAATGAAGGGCCCCTAGAAAAAAAGAGAAGAGCAAATACAACTCTACCGATGGGGGGCTCCAAATTTTTCAACGATGCCCTAGGGTTCCCCAGGGGGGGCCCCCGACCATTTTAAAACCCCAAAACCAATAGCAGCAGGGTTTTCCCCCTCTTATTTTCCCCAGGGCCAAATTAAAAAAAAAAGTAGATTGGTTAAATTTTAAAAAATTTTTTAAAACCCCCGGGGTTTGGGCAATTACAGCAGAGAAAAGGTTTTTTTAAGGTGTCTATAGGAGTTTTTGGCCCCCCAATACCAAAAATGACCCTACAGAACCGATTGGCAATTTGATATGGGGTTTTTGCCGAGAAAGGTGGAGTTTTTTGGGGATGGTAGGAGAAAAAATGTTTTCCTTACATCCCAGGGCAACCCCAGGGGGGAATGGGAAGATTACCATTGGCCCCCGGGGAAGATCAGGAATTTTTCCCAAAGAACTTAAGGAAAAAATTCGGGGGTGGATACTTTTCCCGGGCTAATTTTTGGGGGGATTGGACTGGGGGGTTTGGGAAACAATGGGTTTCAAAAGATTGGCACAAATTTTAAATGGTTATTCTGGGGTTTTGCTGTTTTTTTCTTTTCTGTTGTGTTTCCCCCCTAAAAAAATCTTTCTACAAAAAAAGTTTTTGGAGGAACCGGTTTGGGATTTTCTAATGCCCGAAAAAGGGAAACCCCTGATGCATGAAAAAATTAAAGTAATTTCCCCCCTATCAAGAAAAAAAAAATCCAAGCAGGGAAGAAAACAATTAAAACTAGGGTCAGAACGGAGACCTCACATCGAAAAGGGAGGTTTGTAAGAGGAAGGGCAGTGGGGGTTTCTTGATAGAAATGGGGTCTTTGCGAATCCTCAGAAAAATCCCCAACCCCAACCCCCACGTGTGACAGCTCCACAGGATAAAACTATGTAAATTAGAGTTTTTGAGTTAGGGAAAACTTGGGATTTTTTGGGGGGGAAAGTTTAGGGTTTAAAAAGCTAAAATGTGTACTTTTTTGCATCAATTTAAACTAAAGTTTTTTTATAAGGAAAAAACCAAACTTTTTCCCCCTTTTAAGACCATACAGAATCCCCTAATCCATTTGAGACCCCATGACTGTGCAGTATTGAGGCAGTCAAATAACAGCGTTCCCCCATACACATCCCCGTTAAAAAGCAAATGAGTTTTTGACTACAAGTCCTAAGAAGCATTGGCCCGATACAACTAGAAACTTCATCTGCCCGCAACTCTTTGAACCAATAAAGAACTTTATGCCCAACCCCCCCCCTATTGGGCGCCCACTGGGGGCCCGCGCCCACGCCCCTTTTTTTCTATTTGCATAAATATGTTGCCCCCCTTGGGAAAAAAGTAGGTAGTGGGTTGGGTAAAATTGAAAAACCCGAACAACGTGGGCGACTCTTTTTTTCACTGGGCCCCCCCCGTGCACTCAACATTGATTTGAGTACCGGGGTGGGAACAGGAGACCCCTTTTGCTTTAAAACCCCCAACCCCAAAACCACATGGGACCGACCTCTAAAAAACCCGAAAAGTCATTTAGCTGGTGAAACATGTTGGGGGGGTCAGGCAATGACATTTTTTAAAATTTTGGGTTTTTCAAACCCCTGGGCAAAAATGGGCCCCCCCGCTGCAGGGGGGAAACACAAGGGGAAAACCCTTTTATAGTTTTATGTCCCTTAGATTAGGGATGACTGCCCCAAATAGATCCTTGGGGGCCCCTACTGGGGTTTTTTTTAAAAAAAATGTAAATATAAGGCCTTTTTTTGTTAATAAAGGTTTGGGGTTCCCCCCAACCTGATAATAAAAAGGGGTTTATTCTTTCCCCGAAGTAGAAAAAGGGGTAAAATTTAGAGGTTAGGGAAAAAAAAAGGGTTTTTTAAAAAGTGTGTATAGAGGTTTAAATGTTAACATTTAAAAAAAGTTCATTTTTGTGTTTTTTTAGAAAAGACCTTTATAGAGTTTTAAAATTTGCCTAAAGGCAAAATAGTAAATATATTTATCATTATTACAAATAATTTATGGACATCTATGGTTTGATTTCTGTGCCTGTGTGCAACAGATGGGTTGTTACTAACATCTGGTCAGAATTTCATGTCAATAGCACCTTTAGAAATATATTTACTTAGAAAATTTGTAACATGTTATTTTACCCACTGTATATGACTCATATGATCATGTCAGATCTCTTGTATATTAATGTAAAGTATTTTCTCAACTGATTAAAATTGACCTTCTGGTACACAGTTAAAATTTCACCATATGTGCAGAATGTATAGTTTACATACCTGGTGCCCTACTTTTCGATCTGGCTGTGACATTGTATCCTATTCTCAATCCCCTTTCAAAGATGTAAAATGACTTCCAGATTCTCAGATTACCCTATGCTTAGTGTGCTTTAGTAGTCTGAGACACTTCCCCTGCTGTGAGATGGATCACACAGACTTCGGATTTGCTGGTGATGACATTCTTGCTGGTGTACCCAAAAGCAGGGGAAGTGTCTCAGTCTACTGAAGAAAACTATGCATAGGGTGATCAGAGAATCTGGCTGCCAGGTTATATGCACGAATAAGGGACTGGGATCCATATGGACCACAGCTGTGCAATCATAGAGAAGGGCATCAGGAATGTTAACTATATATTCTACATTAATGTGAACATTTTATTGTGAGCCAGAGGGTCAATTTAAGCACATTATGTGCCAAGAACAATATTACCTTCAGACTAATGATAATACTAGTAGTGAATTAAGGTTGTGCTGGTCAGGAAGGGTTAAAAATAGAAAAAAAAAACCTTGTAACTTACCTCTTAAGCCCACTCTGTTCCACCACCGCCAATGCTTCCAGTGCTTCTTGCTGATGATGACATCATGTTCATTGGTCACATGATGCTATGGCTGATTACTGGCACCAGCATGGGTAAATATTTTTTTTTTCTATTTTAGCCACTCCCCAACCAGTATTTTTTAATAGAATGGACAGCCCCTTTAAGAGACGCTATAGTGTAGCTGTTTAATATACAACTGTATGATTGCCCAGCAGCAAACATCTTACATATAATATATACAGCCTCTATGTGCTTGACTTACATTCAAAAACCTGACAGGATCCAGCTCATCAAGCTCCTTAGCAGCCTTTTCCAAAATTTCCTTTGCTACATCGACACTGTGCTGAAAGCTGACCATCTGATCATACAAGTAATCCATCTTCATCTTCTTCACTTCCTCAAAACCTTCCCTTTTGTTTTTATGCTGGTCAATCACGTTTTGGACCATTTTTTCATTCTCCTCTGCCAAACTTTTCTCAGTTTCTGAACAGTTTTTCTATGTAGACAATATGGATTGTATCAATGGCAGTATCCGTAATAAATAGCTCAAAAAAATATTTAAAAAGCTAAACAAATAAAAGGAATCTAGGTTTAAGAAAACTTGTAATAATCAGAATGTAAAGTACAATTTCTAGCAAATCATGCAAAAAAAGAATGTTCCCACAATGAAAAACCCCCATTCATGATCCTTGGACCAATCCCCTTCTTCAGAGATGGAGTAATGCATAGGTTCTTATCAGTAGCAAAATAGATTATACCAAGCAGGGTTTAGAAGGTGGTTAAGTTTAGAGGACCACAAAAAACAACAGAAACAGAACAGAGGCTAACAACTAAGGCATTTGCTATGTGAAAAAACCCTTTAAAATCTATGAGGATGTCAAAGTAGAGAAAAACTAGTGTGGAGACTAATTTATTTAGGAGCTACTACAGAAAAAGACTGATATATTACAATAGTAAATGTTAGGCTTGGTTGGGGATCGTTACAGATTTACACAAGATTAAAGAATAATTGTCTGTTATGTCAGACCACACAGCCCTCCTGACTGATCATTATGGCTTATGTATCAACGTTCCTATTGGAGCTGGTCTGGATATGCTACCTAGTCTCTTATCCATTCATTAGGCACATATACTGCCATTTCTAGAGGTGTTTTAGACCAAAACAAAGCTAGAACCCTTCTTCATAACAAACTGTCCTTAGGGAAGCATGGAAATGTTTTAGATCTGCATCTACAAGTAGAAATGCAAAGCTGTGACATAGTGTGGCAGATGTGCTGTGCTGAATATATATATGTGGATTAAAGAGTAGGGATAGGACTGTTCTAAACCTATTTAACTGCCTGAGCTATCTCATGTGTCTTCAAATAGGCCAAAATTAGTCTTTTCTACAGTATAATTCCAAATTGAAAGGGCATTTCTATTGAATAATTGTATGCCATATTGCTAGAATATATCATAAAAGGGGCAGCAACCTTTTATAATAATAATAATCGTTATTTATATAGCGCAAACATATTTCCCAGCACTTTACATAAATGAAAGGTGACAAGTGCTTGGTTTTCATAGTGGTCCAGCCATGTTACGTAAATATGGGGTGGATTACATAAAAAGTGGTTAAACCTGCCACCCAGATCGAACATCTATAAACAGATTAGTGCAACTATATACAGAGAGTACATCTATATACAGATAATTGCCTGTAAGTGCCCAAGTGCAGGGAGTTTCAGAAATGTGTGTGACAAAAAATGGGGAGTTAGCGATTAGGGATCTTGGTTGGCCTGCCTAATAAGATGTATTCTCGGGACACACTTAAAATCATGAGAGTTATGAGTGTGCCTGTTTGTATGGAGTAGCATGTTCCAGAGAACTGGTGCAGCATGTGTGAAATCCTGGAGACGGGCATGGGAGGTTTCTGACATTTTCCTTATGGAACAGTACACCTGTACACCCACTGTGCAGAAAACTGTAGTATAACCCAATTGTTTTGAACTGTGTGCAGCCCATTGATCAACAAGTTAAGGCATATCCTAGCAATATACCATCATTTGTTATTTTGGAAACCACCCCTCCTTTACTATATCTTCTTAGTTCACAACAGAAAACATTAAATATAGCGACACTTCATGACTACACGGTGGTGGACAACACAAGACTGCACCCATTAGTCAAGCAAACTTAATTGTGCCATTGATTTTCATAAAGATTAAAATAATGTAAGATAGATACTTACTTCAACTTCATTGTACAACGCCTCAACTCTGGTAACAAAATCTTCTGTTTTCAATGAACTTCCCTGTAGCTTCTCCAGGAGATCTTCCAGGTTACTCTGAAAATAAAGTATTCATTTACTGTGAATTCCATGGGTGTTTTCAGGCTGCACAATACGTGCCACCAGAATTAAGTTAAGACATCAAGAAAGTCTATGAAGTTCGTTGATGCTTTTGCCAAGCATTCTGCATGTACATGCCTTACCACTGTTATCATGTACTGGGCAACACAAAACATAATATATAAGAAGCAGCTGATGAAGAAAAGAAAATTTTAATATCACAGGCTGAGACGGTGAAAAGGTACAAACACAAGAATGTTAGGACCCAAGGTTCCCCAGCAGAATATAGCCCTAGAGCATCACCCTAGACTTTTCTTATAGTTCATCTTGGTGCCACCTCTTCCCCAGGTAAGAGACACATACTGTACATAACCAATCATCTACTTGGTGGGAAAGAATTTGTTACACCATGGCATCTTCTCCCATTGTTTCATAACCTAGTTATAATGCTCAAGTCCACTGAAAACACTATTGCCAGTGGACAGGTTCAGCATGGGTATTCTGAAAGTTCTGCGACTATACCAACTACAAAGCACGTCCTGACATTTTTCTATTATGCCCAGTAGAAGCTCACACTACCCTTTAAGTGGTCTTTATGCTATTCAATAAATCTGCTGTGTTATAGTGGTTGTTTATGTCATGACTACATACTCCAGGTATTACAAGCTTTTCAGCAATGTGTGCTACAGTAGGCCAGATAGGCAAGCCTTTATTCATTGAGTGCATCAATGAGCTTTGGGAGACCTTGACCCTATCTAACAGTTGTCCTTCCTTGGACTGCTTTTTGTAGGTGCTAACCACTGTTTATCAAAAACACCCACAAGACCTGCTGTTTTGTACAGACCTAGTCATCTTGCCATCACAATGATGCTTACTATATCCCATCCCTCTACAGATGCTATTATCACTAGACAATAATGTTATCCACTTTAATGGTATGACTGATCAATGTACGTCTAAGGCTATGTTCACACGGGGGAATTACGGTAATGCATAGTTCTCATAGAGAACTATGGATTACGCCTCCTATGGATTACGATCGAATTGTACTCGCGGAGAGATAAGTGACATGTCAATTACTTGCGCCGAATACGCGCCACGAGTAATGACAGTCTATCGGGCCGTCGGGCGTATCAGCGCAACTCCCAAATCATCCGGCGTAATGGGGGCCGTACTGTACACGCTGCAATTACGCCGTGTGAACATAGCCTAAAACTCAATATACTGATATAACTTCATTGCCAGCAGCCTTAAAAATAATCTTGGATGCATCAACTTTTTTTTCATGGACACCAGGGGCGACATATATGAGTTATGGTTCTAAGATGACAATTTTAAAGCACATTACAATAGCATAGAATGCGTCTGATTTATGAACCCGGTCTACTGCAGGTTATAAATCAGGCACATTCTAGCGCTAACATGACAATTAAGGCTTTCCAGCAGTAATGCGCCTCGAATTGCTGTGCTGAAGCTATAAATCTATAGCTTCGTACAGTTTTAGTGCGCTCGCCTCCCGCACGCTCCACTCCCCCACCCGAAATCAGGCGTATTACAAACTGCCGCGGGCACTCTGTAATGCGCCTGATATTGGTGTGCGGGCGAAAAAAAATCTAGCGAACGGGGCTGCGAAAGATGTCGGGCAGCCCTGTTCATACATGTCACCCTAGTTGTCTATTTTTACTTATTAGAAATGTTTAGACAGTTGGCAACCCTGCCAACTATAATACAATTGCTACTATGCCATATACATTGGGTACGGAAAGTTTTCATACCCCTTTAAATTTTTCACTCTTTGTTTCATTGCAGCCATTTGGTAAGATCAAAGAAGTTCATTTTTTGCTCATTAATTTACACTCTGCACCCCATCTTGAAAGAAAAAAAATAGAAATGTAGATTTTTTTTCTATATTTATCAAACATAAGTATTCAGTATTAGTATTGCTGTGACACTCATATTTAACTCACATGCTGTCCATTTCCTTCTGATCCTCCTTGAGATGGTTCTACTCCTTCATTGGAGTCCAGTTGTGTTTAATTAAACTGATTGGACTTGATTAGGAAAGGCACATACCTGTCTATGTAAGACCTCACCGCTCACAGTGCATGTCTGAGCACATAAGAATAAAGAGGTCAAAGGACTTGCCCAAGGAGCTCAGAGCCAGAATTGTGGCAAGGCACAGATCTGGCCAAGGTTACAAAAAATTTCTGCACCCACTAAAGGGTTTTCCTAAAAAGCACTTTGGCCTCCTTTAACCCTTTAAAAGGGAAGACGTTTGGGATGACCACAACTCTTACTCGACCTGGATGTATAGCCAAACTAAGCAATTGTGGGAGAAGAGCCTTGGTGAGAGAGGTAAAGAAGAACCCCAAGATCACTGTGGCTGAACTCCAGAGATGCAGTAGGGAGATGAGAGAAAGTTCCACAAAATCAACTATCACTGCAGCCTCCACCAGCCGGGGCTTTATGGACTCTCCTCAGTGCAAGACATATGAAAGCCGCATACAGTTTGCCAAAAAAACAACACAAAAGGACCCCAGACCTATGAGAAATCAGATTCTCTGGTCTGATGAGACGAAGATTGAACTTTTTGGTGTTAATTGTAATCAGTATGTGTGGAGAAAACCAGGCTCTGCTCATCACCTGCCCAATACAATCCCAACAGTGAAACATGGTGGTGGCAGCATCATGTTATGGGGGTGTTTTTCAGCTGCAGGAACAGGTTGACTGGTTGCAATTGAAAGAAAGATAATGCGGCCAAGTACAGAGATATCCTGGATAAAACTCTTCCAGACGCTTCTGGACGTCAGACTGGGCAGAAGGTTCTTCTTCCAACAAGACTTTGACCCTAAGCCACAGCTAAAATAACAAAGCAGGGGCTTCAGAAAACCTTTTAACCATTTTTGACGGGCCCACCCAAAACCCCCTTTGACCTAAACCCAATTGAGCATCTCTGGAGAGACTTGAAAATGCTTCCACCAACTTCACCATCCAACCGAGGGAACTGAGAGGATCGAAGGAAGAAAGGCAGAGGTCCCAAATCCAGGTGTGAAAACTTGTTGAAATCATTCCCAAGAAGACGCATGGCTGTATTTAGCTAAAAAGGGGGGCTTCTACTAAATACTGGGGCAAAAGGTCTGAATATTTATGACCATGTGATATTTCAGTTTTTCTTGTTTAATAAAATTGCATAAATATCTACATTTATGTATTTTTCTTTCAAGAAGGGAGGGGGGGGTGCAGATTGTACATTAATGAGCCAAAAAATGAACTTTTTGGATCTTACCAAATGGTTGCAATGAAAGAAAGAGTGAAAAATTTAAAGGGGTCTGAATACTTTCTGTACCCACTGTATACCTATAAACGTGTATAAACACACACATACTCGAATCACTGAGTCACTTATGACTAACAGCTAATATCCAAGTAAGCACCGAGTGCAGCACAGACAACAGAAAGTGACTCATTAAGGCCCTGGTAGCTTATCACGGTTATATGGAGCCATGCTGACTGCAGTGCATTCTACAGTTGCTAGAGGGTGCGTGGGGGAGGATCAACAAAGCAAACATTATTATCAAGGTGGTCCTACAGCTGTTGAGTTGGGTTCAACTGTGAGGAATTAGGTGGCCAGGATACTACCTGGAAGTCTAGGTCATGCTCTTCCAACCAATGTCAGACATTTCTAGCAGTGTGACATGTCACATTGTCTTGCTGAAGATCCAGTCCACCCCAGGGAAGACAATCAGCAAGTCTGGGTGTATGTGATCTGCAACAATGAATTCATATCCATATCGTTTGAGAGTGCCTTCTACATGGATGAGTGGGCCTAAAGAATGCCAAAACAGCATCCCCAGATCATAGCACTACTACCACCAGCTTGTGTTCTTCCAGCAGTGGTTGCAGGGTGTTTTTTCTCCGATGTGTATTTACACACCAACGTCCATTCGGTTGATGGAAAAATGTTTATAAAGAGCAAGGGGGTCCAATTCAGATACTGACATGAAAATTTAACCCTATACTGCAGGTACGACTTCATTAGCAGAGGTGCAGTGACCATACATCTGCTTCAGAGCCACTTACACGGTAGGATTCACTGAATTGTTGTTTTAGATATGACTTGTGGCCTACTGGTTCATTTTGGTGGGCAGCAGCTCCACTGTAGCATGTTGGTCCGCCCTTATCCACCTTTGTAACTAACATTTACCTCCCACATCAATGGCACATGGTGCTCTGCAGTTTCCAGGCCGCTTATTCACAACGGTGCAGTTTGTCCACTCATGATACATTTTCACCGCAGCAGCATGCAAACAGTTCACAAGCTGCGCAGTTGCAGAAATACTGCCACCCCTGGCCTGAAAACCAATAATTATCAATTTTTCCAACTTTGATACATTGCGCCTTTTACCAATTACAGCACCAAGGGAGATGTATGCAGACAGCCTATCACACACCTTATATACCCACCAAGCCAGCTTCATAAGCTACGTGCTGCCATCATAATAATGTGACTTGTCTGTGTATATGTATAATTCCTTCCTCTTTCCTATTAAAATGATGCAATTACACTTAGGCCTGCCTCACTGCTTATTTCCCACTATTGCCTCCTTTTCTGTCACTAGCCTCATCTGTATAGGACACGGCATCCTACATAAATTGCAAAAGAAAGGCAAGTAGGGAAATGTAGTACAATTTTACATGTGAAATAATGTAGCCTGTTTCTGTACACAGGTGACTATTAAAGAAAGCACACAAACTATTGGGAATGGGGGGCTAAAGGTTTTAAAAATTTCAAGGAGGTTTAAAGAAGCAATATTTTTAAGTTTAATAAATTAAATTAACTAAAGAAAGGTTAGAAGCCTTGTTGTAAAATACTTTAAATTAAAAAAAAGAATTTCCAAATATTGCTTTTTCTGTCCCAAAAGAACAGTGATTAATACCTCCTTGATACCCTCAGTAACGACCGAAAAATGTTTTTTTGATCAGAACTCCAATTCAGGAACTGCTAGACAATAAGAGGAAATTCAATAAAGTCTGTAATTTCTTTTTGGGCAATAGAACCTTCCCTAAAGTATTTCAGGCTTAAAAACAGTGTAAAAAGGGTTGCAAAATAGTTAAGGGCAAATTTTTTTGATTTTGAAACCTTAGACAATCTGATGACAGCTCTGAAAACCCCTTTAATCCAATGCTCTTGTTCTAACACATTTGGGTTATGAGCCACATTCTAATATCATTGGAATCATAATTTAAACTTCAAATCAATTATAAAAAAAATAATCAAAATAACAAAGGATAATATTACTTAAGGTCCAAAAGCACTGTGCAAAAGGGTTAGGCAGGTGCAGAAAAAATGCTAATGCTTTCAAACATAGAAGTGTTAATGGTTTATCAAGTTTAACAAAATGCAAAGTAATTAAACAAAACAGAAGTCAAATTTATATTTGATGTGACTGCCCTTTGCCCTGGAAGTTATGATATGACCACCACAGAGCCCTGATCTCAACGTCATCGAGTCTGTCTGGTGTTATATGAAGAGACAAAGGATCTGAACAAGTCTCTATCCACAGAAGATCTGTGTTTACTTCTCCAAGATGTTTGGAACAACCTCCCTGCTGAGTTCCTTCAAGAACTGTGTGTAAGGGTACGTCCACATGGCAGGGTTTTCAGTCCGTTTTTTTCCCCACGGTTTTCGAATTTGAAAATTGTCTGAAAACCGACTGTTAACCATCTCTATAGACTTCAAAAGAAAACCCAAACTGTAGCGTACACAGCCCAGATTTTCTGACAGTCAGATGTCAAATCAGACAACTCTCAATAAAAACTTAGAACATGTACATTCTTCCACTGAGTTTTAGGGTGGAACATGTACTATTCCATGTTTAGGGGAATGGCCAAATCCACAAGCTACCACCAGAACTGTCCCTCTAATATATTCAAAAAATTATAAAGTGTAATTTCTTACACTATTGGGGAGGCATTCACTTCAAGGTAGAAGCCTAGACATAGTAAGTGTGAGGCAAAGGCAGACTTCAAATGGGAGAATGCTTCTTCTGCTTCAGGTGGCAAGGACTTGGGATTTTCGTTCTTCTTGGTAAGCACCACAATAGGTGCCACCAGTGGGGAGAAGTACAGAATACACTGCCGGTAACAATTGGAGAATCCCAGGAAGTGCTGTATGGCTCGAAGACCAACTGGCCACAGTCATTGCAGGACAGACGACAACTTGACAAGATCCATCTGAAGTCCTTTGTCAGACATGATGTATCCAAGAAAGGGTAGACATCTGTTAAAGACGCATTTTTCAACTTTGGCATGGAGATGATTGCTCCATAGGCATATTAGAACCTGGCGCACATGGGCAAGATGAATTTCAAGACTAGGTGAGTAAATCAAGATGTCACGAGTACACAACAACACATGAGTACTGGAGGTCTCTGAAGATCTTATTAAAAAATTCTTGAAAGACGGCTGGAGCATTACTGAGGCCAAAAGGCATTACCAGGTATTCAAAATGCCCATTACAGGGATGAAGGTAATTTTCCATTAATCAGCTTCACAAATTTGAATCAAGTTGAGTTTCGTGAAGACTCTGGCTCGGTGCAGACGCTCAAAGGGCTCAACTATCAGTGGCAATGGATATCTATTGTTAATGGTTTTTAATTGTTAATTTTATCCAGGCCCTGATAGTCGATCCAGGGGCAAATGGAACCATCCTTTTTTTTCCACAAATAAGAACCAGGCACCAGCTGGAGAGGAGGAATTGCGGATGAACCCTTTCTGAAGATTCTCCTTTATTTAGGCCGCCATGACCTGTGTCTCATGCACGGACAAAGGGTAAACCCTACTCCAAGGAGGGGTAGTCTCAGACAGGAGATCAATAGGACAATCATAGGCTCGAAACGGCAGAAGGATCTCTGCCTGTTTCTCACAGATGTCAGCAAGCTCATGGTAAGGTAAGGGCAGACCCAGAAGGCAAGTGTTAGGCATCAGTGGAGAAGTGGTACATACAGGACAGAGCACCACCAGACAGCGAGAGTGGCAGTCTTGTCCCCAGCATATGACTTTGCCGATTTGCCAATTGAGCACTAGAGTGTGATGCTATAGCCACGGAAGTCCCAGAAGGACTGCAGAGGAGAAATGAGGTAAGACATAGAACACAACTTTCTCCTTGTGTAACACCCCCACTTGGAGATTCAGACCTTCAGTACAGATCTGATTGGAGTTACTCAGGCATTCCCCGTTAAAGGAAGAGATGACCCAAGGCTTGACAAGATGGACCACTGGGAGATGGTACTTAGAAGCCAGAGATGCATCAATTAAATTTCCGGCTGATCCAGAATGCACGAAGGCAGAGGCTTTGAACATGATACCAGATGAGGTGTCAAGTTAGACCGGAATGGTCAGATGCTGAGAGGTAGTATTCACAACTAGGCACACCTCTCCCACGTAGCCTAGGTGCGGGAGTTTCCCGGACACAATGGACAGTCCATACGGAAGTGTTCTTAACTAGCGCAGTTGAGGCAAAGATTCTGTTGACGTCGACAGGGCCATTCTTGCTGTGACAGGTGGGTGCTGTCCACTTGCATAGGTTCTTCTGAGAAGCAATTGGTGGAGGCCTTTGAAATACCGGAACAAGATGGGGAAGATGGCGTAGCCAGACAGATTTGTGTTCTTGATGGGTGGCAAGACGGATAAGGACACTCGAAGATGACGGGAGGTCTCGGCCGGACAGCTCATCTTTTATCCTGCCCACGAGAACCTTCCAGAACGGCGTGACAAGGGCCTCGTTATTGTACGATAATTTTGAGGCAAGAGTATGAAACTCTATGGCATATTGCCCGACTGTGGAATCCCCTTGGCATAGGTCTAACAGAGAAGTCGCTGCGAAAGTGGCACGGATGGTTCCTTGAAAATGCTGCAGAATTCGTCCAGGAATGTGTGGAGGTTCGCTGTCAGAGAATTGGTCCAGTCCTAAAGGGGAGTAGCCCATGTCATGGCTTCCCCAGTTTGGAGACTGACCATGAATGCCACCTTGGAGCGTTGTGGGTGAAATTGGTTTGCCATGAGTTTCACGTGCATGGTTAATTGCGTAATGAAACCACTACAGGCCTTAGGGTTTCCGTCGAACTTGGTCGGCAAGAAGAGATGCAGCTTAGGGCAGACGCCACAAGAATCATAGATGGAGAGGTTGCAGCTGGTGGTGATGACAGTTGCTAAACAGCAAAGAGTTGGTGCATCATGGTGGTCAGCTGGTTAACTTGTTGAGCCTGATGGACGATCTGTTGCACCTGCTGGGCGATCTGTTGTGCCTTCTTTGCTACAACAGTCGTAATGTCTAACTGTAATGGCCGTGTTGAGTTATGTATCCTCTGGATCACCGCAAGTGGTGGTGCCAGCCATGTCAGGGAGCAGAGTCTAAGTAGTTCCCGTTTTCAACAAAGCCCACGCAGAGAAGGTTGGACTTTCCGCAGTGGGAGACTATCAGGTCGCTACCCCTGACACGACTTGCTTGTGGTGGCAGCCAGGTGCAGAATCGGCAGGCAATTCGTGGTCTGGGACAGGCACAAAGGTCAGGGCTGGCAGCAGGCAAACAAGTTTAGTGGATGTAGGCAAGGGTCAGATATACAGCAGAACAGGACACTCAGGAACGCTTTCTCTAATGGCTATGGCACAAAAGATTCAGCAAGGCAGGAAGGGAGTGGCCAGAATATATAGGTTTAACACCCGAGAATTATCCAATTACGGGACACCGGCCCTTTAGATTTTACTGAGCAGCTGTGCGCGCGTCCTAGGGGACGGGAACACACGCGCCAGCTGGCAGAGATGCGCAGGGGAGTAGGAATGCGGCAAGGTGAGTACTTTTGCCAGGTAGCAGGGACACTGGTGCTCCTGTGGCCTGATGTGCAGGTTGCGGCGCCACCTGTGACAGACACCTCCATCATATAGGAGTATTTTTGTTGCAACCAATTTTTCTGGAAAACAATTTTTTAAAATAAATTTAGGCATTATTTGTTTTTTTTATTTTGTCAGTCCTATGCAATTAAAAATGACATATAAAGTCTTGTCCTTTTCTAGCTGTGATTGCTAAAGAGATAAAACTTCTGAATGGCCAGGCAAAATAATCTCACTTAACTAGAGTTGCTGCTTACCTTTATGCATCTCTACTGTTCTCTGGACAGGGTAAAATAAGATTAAGGCAATGAAAAGAACAATATATGAAAGGATAATGGTTTAATCTTTCTCTTCTCTGGGAAGAGGGTTTTACACTTATCAGGTCCATAGCACTTACACCTCTCAAGGAAAGCAAGGAAAAAGAACCATCAAGGGATCCTCTCACTACTGTGCTATCAGAGCTCACAGAGGGGAAGTCAGAGAGTAAAGTACATAGGGGAACTTTAAAAAAAATTTATATAAAAAAACTCACCTAATTTAAAAAAAAAACTAATCCATATAATAGTAACATATTGCTGTTAATATATGAAAAGAAGAATTTTGATGGTAGTGTCCCTTTTAGATTTCCCTTTGCAGCCTTTCAGCAGGAAATATCATTGCTTACTTCCAGTGGATATAAATTTAATCGCACAAGTGTATGGCTTGTTACAGTGCATTTGTGTCCTGTAAAGAGCCATGCATCTGTGCTTGTCACCAACCAGGACAGAACGTTTCCACTGAAAATAAACAGTGGTTCCTATTAACCCCTTAACCCATCATGACGTTTTAGTACATCATGGCGGTGTTACTTGCTGAACCTGCTCCACACATGGCACATGCAGGATGTTAGATACAGTTGACACCCACCGCTAACAGCAGAGATCAGAGCCGGCTCCGACCACTGCTGTTTAACTCCTTAGACGCTGCGGTGATCACGCCGCCTAAGTGAATTAGAAACGGTGCCAATCATTTAACATGGTGACTGTAAACCTTGTTAAGGCTTCCATCAGTGCCATGACCGTGATTGTAACACTTACTAGAACCATCATCTTTGTTCACCCTTTTGCATTGTTTATGCAATGAAAAAGGGTGTACTGACAACTGAGCCCCCTAGTGGTCAAGTACCTTAAGGGGACTTGATATTACTGTGGAAAAAAATGAAAATATGAAAAAAAAAAAAAAATCAAAAGTTCAAATCACCCCCCTTTTGCCATTTTACAAATAAAACAGTTGCACAAAATTGGTATTCTCTCATCCGTAAAAGTCTGATCTATTAAAATATAACATTGTTTATCCCGAATGATGAACACTGTACAGGAAACAAACTCCAAACACCAAAATTGCATTTTTTCCGTCATTTAATTTCACCTAAAAATTGGAACAAAAGTGCTCTATCTCAAAATTATACCAATAAAAATATGCTTAAAAAAATACATTCTCACTCAGGTCCACAGGTTGAAGTACAAAAAAAGTTATTAGTGGCAGAAAATGGTGATGTGGCACACATTTTAAAATTTAATAAATAGAAATTGCTTGGATTTTTTTATGGTACTAAAAGATAACGAAAATCCTACATATTTGGTATTTTTAAAAAAATGTTTTGCACCACTTAGAATTTTTATGGTTTCCAAGTATATTCTACTTTACGGTGAATGACACCATTAGAAAGTATCTCTTGTCCCGCAAAATAAAAGCCCTCATATGTCTATGATGGAAAAATAAAAAAGTTATGGCTCTTAGAAGGTGGGAAGGAAAAACAAAGAGCTATATTCTGACATCCAACAAATATAAAAAAAATTACATAGAAAGTTTTATAAAATAACATTGATTTGATGGGAGTGAAAAACCTTCCTACAATGTGAGGCTGGGTTCACAGAGTGTTATTCCTTGCATCGGTAGTATCCTCAGGTTCCCGTGAAATAAGACACCCTTACAGTTACCACGTGATGTAGCCATGGCTGGCCCATAGACTTCAAAAGAACAAACATAGATTTTTGTGCGCACACAAAAGCATGGTAAACCACTCTTTTGTGTCCTGCACAGAAAATGTGTAAATTTGACAGTTAGTGTAATCAAAATAGGACTAAGTTTGTTTCGTTGGGCTAATTATGGCTACGTTGCAATAACCATCAGAGTAACTTTTTTCAGGGTACCCCAACAGAAATCTCAATATAGGGCACGATGCAGAGTGAATCCAGCCTAGCTCTGCTGATAAACTTAAAATTTAGTGTATGTGTACTTAACTCAAAATATCTAGAGCTATTTATAGGACTGTGAGTAGAACTACTATGTTATCTTAAATCGGTACGTAAAATTATACGATTAAATTAAAGTTCCACTATACTACCTCTGTATCTCTAAGACTACACACATAAAAACAGCTTATTAATAACTCAATCTCCACTTTCATAAATTTACAACTAGTAAAAAATACGCACATGTTCCATTACATCAGCTAAATCTATCAAATAAGGGAATAGCAGAATTAAATGACATATATAAGTACATGAAGCACTGACCGTCATTTCATTCACCGTGGTGTCTAGAGCAGTGACGTCATGGTCCTTGTGGTCACCAAAGACTTTGTCAATTGCAACTATTGGAATCTTACATGTGTTGCAATAGGTATCAATCTGAGCCTTTCTTTCCTCAGATAAGGGTGATTCCGATACATTTTCTGATTTCTTTTCCTGATCCACCATCTCGAAACCAGACTCTTCATGTTCAGGTGAGCCTTGTTGTACAGCATCCAGAAACAAATCACTCTCATGTTTCAAAGATTCTTGGTCTTCAAAAGTTAATTCTTTTAGGGAGATGTCATCTTCATCAAGGTCATCTTGAGACACAATGACATAATCTAGGTCCTCAGCATTTGCCTCATCACCTAGCCCTTTACATTGTTTTGTTTCTGAAACCAAACCATTATCTGTCAGTGGTTCTTTATATGTATCATCCATCAAATCAGATTGGTTATCCAGCTGGACTAAGTGATTTTCCATCTTCACTTTTTGCTGATCACCAACTGTTTTCTTTAAAGAAATATTATTATGCACATGGTCTACGCTATCTGGTAGTGATGGCAACTTCTCTTCTTTGAGGAGTATTTCTTTCTGGTTTGTATCTTTATCAACAAGTGACCCTTGTGACAAAGCTTCGTAACTTAAATACTGTTCCTCTTCACTGCCTTCGTCGCTATAGAAATCATCTTCATCTGATTTTTCACCTCCCTCTGGAATCTCATCCTTCAGGTTAAATTTTTCAAAATATATTCCTGTGCCATCATCATCTGAATTTCTACTCTGAAAGGTCTGTGTAGAAGTGGTACTTTCTTCATCTGATCGGTCATGTTCCTCTTTTGATTTACATCCTCTGGCTTGTTCATAAAGATCTTTATAAAGAAAAGCCAAGGCAGGTGGTTCTTCTAGGAGCTCAGGGTTCACTGGGTAAGAAGTTGGGAAAAAAAATGACTTGGTCAATACGCCTTCTTCGGAACTGAATAAGGATACTCCATTAGTCTTTACTTCCTTATCTTTTTTTTCCGTATCTTCATCTGCAGCAACTTTTTCTGAATTTGGTGTCTCTTGCTGTAATATGATGGCATCATCATCTAAAGATACTCCATAGAATGATTCATCCAAACTTTGCAGTAAGTAATTGTCATCTTCAATGGATGGTTCACTTTTAGTGGAAGAACCGTGTTGTCCTGTTTTCACTTCGACTTCTTCCTGTTCTTGACTTAAAATATTAACAGAAGACTCTATTGGTACCTTGTTGTCAATTAAAGTAAACTTTTCAAAGTAATCGATATCGTTCACCACTTTATCTGGTCTGTTTTGTTCACTTTCTGATATTGTAACCTCTTTTTTCACTGTGTTATTTTGGACAGTTTCCTCGTAAGTATTAGATGATGACGCATCATCAGTACAGGGCAGTTTGGGTATGAGCAAAGGGTTTTCCTCCAAGTACTCCAGTTTATCTTCCATCTCATTGCTTGCCTCCTGGTCTACAGTAGATATAAGATCCGGTGCCAAGATGTTTAATATTTCCGACCCATCTGAAACAATACTAAACACGTTTGATTGAGTGTCGGGAGGGTCATTTTCGTTTTTTTGTGAAGCATCTTTTTTGGGATGAAGTAATTTATCTATGTTTTCTAAAACGGTGCTCAACTCTACAAGGACATAGGGTGGGTAGCTGTCTATATCATGCTGTCTTGATATCATATCAGATCTATTTTCAGCTAATGATTGAAGAACACCACTCTTTGGATTTGTGGTGTTTTTCTGTGGAAGTTGCTTCACTGGCTTTGGCTCTGTTTGCTTTTCTGGCACACTCGTTGTTGGGCATATGGGTACACCAGCAGAGTTACTGTTTACTTCAGAAGGCTTGGGCATCTTGTCAGGCTCTGGAATATAGATCAATAATAAAAAATTAGTAAGAATAAATGCAAATTTCACAATTAGCTAGCGTTATAGTTGCTAATCGTTTAGATAATTTTACATTGGACTCTTGGTTATTCAATTTAATGAATATCCTTTTATCTTGTGATTTTTAGTATGAATACTCATTGGTAGAGGAGCCCCAGTCTGATGGCAATCTCATTTGTTTCTCTACTCTCCTACATTTTCATCCCAAACAATGTCACCTTAAGATGTTCCCCAACATGTGGCTCTCTCACTGTTGCAAAACTACTGTTCCTATCATGCCCAGATGTGAGTAGTATTTTTGCAGCAGCTCGAGAGCCACGGACTATAGAAAAATTGTCATGTGGTCTTTCTCAAAAGAGAAAGAAATTAATTGAAAGAACGATATAAACTATCAACTATCAACAAGGATTTGATGTGTACTTCCATTGGGTTAAGATAGAGTACCTATATAATTGAATCTCTTTTTAAGTAGGCTACAAATGAGTTCACCTCTATGCAATGGACAAAAAGGGGTCTTGAGTAATATAGAGAATATTGAGGTCTCTACACATGTATAGAATGGATAAAGTGTATCAACCACACAAAAGTGGGACTAATTGTTTTTTCACTCAGAAATCCATAATAATGATAATAAAGAAACATCATATATTGTTACAGCTATTCCTTATGGTCACTAACATTCAATTAGTAAATATATAAAGAGAATAAAGTCTTCACGGCACTCACCAGAAGTCGGGTTAAAATCCATTTTTATTCGGCATCTTGTGGCAACATGGGGCGTTCGGGAATGCAAGAAAGTTCACGCAGAGCTCTGCGTGAGCTTTCTTGCATTCCCGAACGCCCCATGTTGCCACAAGATGCCGAATAAAAATGGATTTTAACCCGACTTCTGGTGAGTGCCGTGAAGACTTTATTCTCTGTTTATATTTGCTATGATAAGAGACTTCTCTTTTTTGACTCACTGAGCACCACACACTGGAAACTATACAAAGAGAAGTGTTTGCATGCAACTTTAGAATCCATTGGACATTCAATAGCACATTGCAGAGTGGTGCCGAAGTGTTAACTCTATATATGCTGGGATACATTCAATGAGTGATTTACTGAGAAAACAGCTGTACATACCAACTATTAGAATATATAGAAAATCAGAGCATTACAAAATATAGTCAACCATTGACACTTGGCAGCCTCAGATCGCACCCATTGTTTCATGACAAAGGAATAAGTGTCCCAGTACTCGACCTGCGTCTGCACTGCAGTCCCAGAAGCCTATGTAGCCTATTTGGGCGGTCAGTCACAGTGTAGTGTTCTGGTGCCCAGTATATTGTAGCTCTGGGCAGCTATTTCTATAGTACAGTCTACTTTTTAGAATGGGTAGAGTACTATGGTAATTGCTCAAGAAAACAAAACAGTACCTGCACTGTAATATCACATAAAGTGGCTGTCCTCTATGTGTCTTGTATGGTCAAGGCGATGAGGTAGCCACTCAGGAATAATAGTACCTGCTAATGTGACAGTCCTGCATTTATGGACAAACAGCTAAGGATAATACTGCATACTGCATGCAGTTGGGAGAATTGCATCTTCAAGCACTGATCCAAAAAAGCACTGAACTTTTTGTAGCTTTTAAAACAAGGATATTCGGATTAACTGAATCCACATTGGACTACGTGAATGGATATGCTCGGGAGATTTTACAGCGCAAAACAGTGAACTAAATTAAGAAGATATTTATTACAAAAAAAACATAGAAACAACGCATTTCGTCTATGACGACTTCTTCAGGTTCCATAAGAAAATACTAAAATGTTGTTCCTTAAATACAAACAGGAAATAGGTAATTTCCTCACCAAGGCTAATCAGACTCACCAGTTGTCTGCTATCTTACCTGCTCAAGAATTGTAACTACTTTCTGTTCCAATAAGACAAAAGAAAAATATAAGATAAAACATTCTTTGAATTATGGAGATAGTTATGTGATTTATCTTATTGAGTGTCTGTGCGGTCTCCAGTATGTGGGCCGTACAACTCAGAAGTTTTGTAATCAAATAAACATGCATCGGTATAATATTAAAAAGCAATATAAGTTGCATAGTGTATCTAGACATTTCTCAGATTATCATCAGGCTGATCATGAGAAAATAAAAGTTATAATTATCGATCAGATCCAGACATCAAGTCTGAAGAAAGTCGAATTATTAAATAAAAAAGTGATGTACTGGATCTTCATGTTACAAACGCTTAACTCTTATGGCCTGAATGAAGCGACTGAACTTATCAAAAACTAGTGGGGGGAAAAAAAACTCTTGGAATATGTTATAAGAGAATAGGATGTTGGTAACCAAGTATTTTTAATTTGATATGATATGTTGCATTTATGTTTTGATATAAACCATATAAGGGCATGTATGATTTTTATAGTTTTAAAGTTGTTATGTTGTTTTATGTAAGATAGCAGATAACTGGTGAGTTTGATTAGCCTTGAAGAGGGCATTATCCATTTCCTGTGTGTATTTGAGGAACAACATTTTTGTATTTTCTTATTGAACCTGAAGAAGTTGTCATAGAAAAAACGCATTGTTTGTGTTTTTTATGTAATAAATATCTTCTTACTTTAGTCCACTGTTCTGCGCTGTAAAATCTTCCGAGCATATCCATTCACGTAGTCCAAGTGAATGTGGGTTCGGTTAATCCGAATATCCTTGTTTTAGTGTTTAACTCCACACTAGTGGAGCTGTGCTGGGAGTGAGCTGCAACAGGCTACGTTTTATTTTCCTTGATGTGTCCGATATTGGATCAACTTCTCTGGATTCAGCAAGCAAAGCTGTAGCCGGCAATCTTCATGGTATGTGGCAACTGACGATTGGATACCACCTGTGTTTTATGTTTGGCGGAACGGAGAGTTGTGCCAGCCTGAAGCACAACTTCAAAAGGATAGAGCACAACCTCTTTTCAGTCTATTTATTAGTTATGTTTTAATTGTGCTACACTACGGGAGCGCACGTTCTTTGTTTTTTGTTTCTTACATATTTTTGTAGCTTTTAGAACATTTTTAAGTTACAGTATTTTTGTGCACTTAAGTCATTATGGGCTCTTTCCAGGTAGTCATGTGTCTCCTCCTCACTACCTTCTTTCTACCATCCCCTTAGACTATAAACTTCTTTTAATACAAGTAAAATGAAATTAATATTTTTTTTAATCTAATAGTTTTTTGTTCTGGTATATTTTAGGTTTAATTAGTAATATACAACCCCATTAATACATATAATACTTTAGCTTTTCTGTGGGTTTGGAATGGACATTATTCAATTAAATTTATTTATTATGGGAAAATGTAATTAGTATTCAACCTGCCTTATGACACACTATGATGATTTCAAAGGTATAAGCAACACAATCAACACAACCTAAATATGTGAACAGGCAAATGTGGTTCCCATGTCCAAAAAGGGCTCTAGGTATTGCCCAGGTAATTATAGACTCGTAAGTTTAACATCTATTGTGGGAAAACTGTTTGAGGGGCTCATAAGGGACTATATACAGGAATATGTTGCTGAATATAATATTGTAAGTGATTGCCAGCAAGGTTTCACTAAGGACAGAAGTTATCAGACCAACCTGATCTGTTTTTATGAAGAGGTGAGTAGAGGTCTGGATAGCAGGGCAGCTGTGGATATTGTGTTTTAGACTTTTTGGTGTTTGACACCATCCCTCATAAGCTCCCATTGGGTAAATTAAAGTCCATAGGGTCAGAAATAACAGTGTGCAACTGGATTTGAAAACTGGCTATTGGATCATACTCCGAGAGTGTTGGTAAATGACTCCTACTCTGAATGGTCCCCGGTTATAAATGTTGACCCCAAGGCTCAGTACTGGGTCCTCTTTTATTTAATTTATTTATTAATGTTATAGTGGAAGGAATTAATAGCATGGTTTCTATTTTTGCAGATGACACCAAGCTATGTAGTTTAGTGTAATCTATGGAAGTTCATAAATTGCAAGCAGACCTGGACACACTGAGTGTTTGGGCATCGACTTGGTAATGAGGTTCAATGTGGATAAATGTAAAGTTCTACATTTTGGTACCTATAATCTGTGGCATTATATGTCCTAGGGGGAGAAAAAACTGGGAGAATCATTGTTGAGAAGGATCTGTGTATACTTGTAATCATAGATTAAAGAACAGCATGCAGTGTCACCAACAGTTTATTGACGTGTATAAAAAGAGGCATTTACTTGTGGTACAGGGATGCAATATTACCTCTATATAAAGCATTGCTGCAGCCTCACTTGGAATATGCTGTTTATTTCTGGGCCTTAGTTTATAGAAAGCCAGAAAAAGTATAAGATGAGTAAACAAACTAATAAGGGGAATGGAACATCTTAGTTATCAAAGTTATCAGGAGAGGTTAAAAGAATTAAACATATTTAGTACTGAGTAAATACATCTACAAGGAGACTTGGTTAATTTTTATAAGTATATAAATGGCCCTACAAAAAGTATGGGGACAGGAGCTGGTCACAGCAGGAACAGAGGGTTTTAAGAAAGGCTTAGATAACTACTTACTACTAAATATTATTAATACTTATGTAGCCGTATAAAATTTCCCCCTTCAACCCCTCCTTTCATCCACATCTTTCCTCACCCTTGGCTGAACCTGATTGACATTTGTCTTTTCCAACCGTACTACATAACAACATTGATATGTTCTGGTTTTATTTGCTGCAAATTTTGCAAAACTACAACAAGGAAACAGCTAGAGAGTTGCTACAAAAGTCATGATAATAGTCTGAGTAACTCTAGAAAATGATTGACAATTTGATATATTATTTGCCATAGTTTCTTGGGCTATTGCCATTTTGCGTTGATAACAAAATAGGCGATTTTCCTGGCAGTGCATTAGATGTCAGGAACATATGGAATGGACAGGATATTAACCTGATGTTGTTAAAAATATGAAGCATGAAGTCTAACTTGGTCTGACACTTAATTTACTACCTTTGATGAGAAAGGCTGAACTGTTTACTTCTCCACCTGATTAATGAGATAAGACAACATATTAGGGAACCGCTTTGACAGGTCATTTACCATGGTATTTAAAGGTGACATTATGTTCACCCCATCTGTTTCTCTAAAATAAATATTAATGGATGATATCGGAAAATCAAGTTTGGAAGACAGACAGTGTTGACCCTTGCTTACCTAGAGCAGCACATGTTGGTTCTTCTGCTACCTTGTCTGGTAAGATGCTGGAGGCTTCAGCTGCAGAAGATTCTGTTTTCTCATCTAGCTTATTTTCCGAGTCTTTTTCTGGTACATTAGGGTTGTCTCCGTTACAGTTTTCAGTATCCTTTGTAGTACAATCAGCATTGCCAGCTTCTTCAGCGTGGGTGGACAGATGACGTTTGGCTTTTTCCAGGGCCTGCTTAAAAGATTCCCCCATATTATCAGCAGATGCTTTGGGATTTTCAACATTCTTTTTGTGATGTGATGACTGCCGAGCAAACTTTGCTGATGTTGATGGTCTGACTCTCTTTCTCCGTAGCTTGCCCTCATCCATAATGAAGATAACTTTGCCAGGTGGCGTTCCAGCAGATGAAGTTTCCATGCTGAAGACCTCTGAAGTGGTGCTGGCTTCTGATGCCCATGGTGTGGAACATCGGCTTGAGCTGGTTTCCCAATGTATCCCACTGTCTTCGCACTGAACTGTGACCATAGAGAAGGCTGGATTTGACATGAGGCATTGGAGCTTGGGTTTCACTCCCTCGGTGTTTACAGCTTCTCTTAAACTGGAACACAGTCAATGTGAAAACTTAGGATAGTGATGATGAAAGGCATTCGAGAATCTCAAAGTAATAATAACATGTTCTAGTAATGGGAGTAGTATGGGTTATTAATACCATAAATAATTTAATTCTATCAATGAATACTAAGGGGAGTAGTAGTGTATGTTGCAAGATATTAGTATCATATATCGGATACCCATTTCTGGGGGCAAGCAACATGGACAGTGATGTTATCAATTAAACAAGCAAGCAATGAAAATAGGGTGGAAAAACACATCCAAGTGAAAAACAAACACTTTGATACAATATAAAGTAGTCAGTGTCCAGCTTGTATAAGGCTGTGTCTCCACTGCACAGGATTGCAATTGTATTTTCGGCGCTTATAGTTTTTTTTAAAAGCGGCGAAGATACGACCGTTCCTGCAGCTCCATAGGCAGCAATAGAAAAGATGAGCTGCAGTCTACACAGCTCATCTTTTCTCCGCTCATCGTCTGGCGCCGACGTATTACTGTATATACCAATGTTGCATAACATGCCACTGCTTTTAGTTTTCTTGGCTTCTTCCCATACAATACAATTGTATGGGTGCATACAATACAATTGTATGGGTGACGGCAAAAAAACGAGAACCGACTGCGGTTTTTGTACAAAGTGTGACAAAAACCGCAGTCCTGCATCGGAAAAAAAATAGCCGCTTGCGGGACGTTTTTTGTCCAATACAGTCTAGAAATAACCTATAGTGTAAATTTACACTGTTATACAAGCCATACACTGACTACATTACATCAAAGTATCATATCTTCAGTGTTGTCCCATTAAAGGATTTAATACGATATTTACAAAAAGGTAAGAGGTGTACTCACTTTTGTGAGATACTGTGTATATAGGTATATAACATTGGTTTAAAGGGGTTTTGCCAAGAAGTGATTTCCTCACCTAACAGGCTGATACTCTCATCTAAAGTGTTGAGAAAAGGGGCGTTATGTTTCTATGTTTAAAAAAACAAATACCTCCTCTGTCATGTCATCGCTTACCTCCCATGCACGCTCCCGAGGCTGATACTCAGTCTCTGTAGTTGAGCAAACATTGTTTGGCTAATCCATAGAGGATAACTGTACTGTGCACAAGCTCTACCGGTTTTGTTTCTCCCTCTTATCTGATCAGGAGATAAGATAAGTTCCAAGCAGGCAGCGTTCTTTTGTTCGTTCACTGCCTGCTGCAGTGGGTGGGGGGAGGGCTGAGCAGGGAACCAGGGAGCATCTGCATGTTTACTCAGATAATTACATTACAACCAGTGGATTCTCTATACAAAATACATAGGCTCTTTTCTCCCACTCTCTTCAAAGCTCATTCATGTTCCCTGCCATAAGATAAGAAGTGCAAACAATGCAAGCACAGACAGATCAGCTCCTGGTCACAGCTAATGTAAACAGTCAGGAAACTAAGGGCATCTTAGTTAGGCTGTTACTCTCACAGGCTACACTTTTTATAATCACATATACTGTATTTAAAAAAGTGATTAAATACCCATTTTGGAGGATACCACGTCAACATTAGATCGTTGAAAAACCCCTTTAAGCAACTGCTCCGTTTTTCTCTTGCATGTGTTGTTCTGTCCTATTTTCATTTCTTGCTTGTTTAAATGATTAGATCATTGTCCATGTTGCTCGCCCCCAGAAATTGGTATCTGATGTATGATACAATTTGTACACTGACTACTTTACATTGTATCAAAGTGTCATATTGTCAGTGTTGTCCCATAAAAAGATATAATACAATATTTACAAAAATGTCAAGGGTGTAATTACTTTTGTGATATACTGTATATAATATGTAACAGCTTATGCTCCATGTTCTTTGTTTTCTCCCAAAAGATTAAAATCTGTCCTGGTGATGTGGTGGACAAATCATAAAGTCCACAAATGCCATACAGCATGTTTATACAGGTCCTCCTGTAGGGTCCATCAGTCAAAAGACCCCATATTAAAAATGTGAAGATCTTATAGTGATAAAACATGATACACTTACTGGACTAAATTTGGCCCTTTCACCTCTGTTTATATATTAACCTACAACTTCTTTAGTTTTACACAGTCGAGTCACATTATTTTGACCAGCAGTTAATATCCAGAGTAACCACCGTGTGTAGCATGGACTGCAGCTAGACAGACTGGGAGTGACTCAATAAGGTCCTGGTAGGTTGCCACAGGTATCTGGAGCCACAGCTGCGAACATAAGGTGGTCTCATAGATACTCAATTGGATCAAGTCTGAGGAACTAGGAGGCCAGAGTAGTACTTGGAAGTCTTGGTCATGCTCCTCCAACCAGGGGTGAACATTCTTAGCCAAGTGATGTTGCATTGTCTTGCTGGAAGATCCCCTCCGCCTCAGGGAAGACAATCATCATGTATAATCTACAATTACGGTTTCTTACTAAATCAGTGACCCGGGGGTGTGCCACAAAAACATTCCTCACACCATAACACCGCCACCAACAGCTTATGTTCTTCCAACAATGGTTGCAAGATGTTTATTCTCTGATGTTTCTCATCTGACATTCATTCCCATCCATTTACTTTATGTAGCAGAGAATGTGACTCATTAGAGAAGGCAACCCTTTGCCAATCAGCATAAGTCCAATTTTGATACTGCCGTGAATACTGAACCCTTTTCTTCCAATGTAAATTCAATAGCAGAGGTGCAGTGATCATCTTTCTGTTTCAGAGCCCTATTAAAATAGGGTTCGCTGAACTGTTGTTTTAGGCCCTTCCAGTAGCCTCCGGTTCATTTTGGTGGCGAGATGCTCCACTGCAGCACTCGGTCCATCCTTGCGCACCTTCACAGCTGCTGTTCACCTCTCACTAAAGGCATGTTGTATCCCCCAGTTTCCACGTCGCTTATTCACAATGGGGCCATTTGTCCACTTACAATACACTTTCACCACAGCAATGCACAAACAATTTGCAAACTCCACAGTTTAAGAAATACTGCCACCAGCAATAATCATCACTTTTTGCAACTCTGATAAATTGCTCCTTTCACCCATGACAGCCTATCGCAGGCTTTATTTACCCACCAAGACAGCTCATGTCACATGATTTGCTTCATAAGCCACGTGCTGCCGACGTTGAAAGTAGAAAGTGGTCATAATAATGTGACTCGACTGTGTAGATTAATTTAAGAAAACTTCACAAATTGCTGAGGAAAATCTATTTCAACATTGAATTTTTTTTATAAATATTCTAGATTTAGAAATGCTGGAGAAGTTTGTGATTAGATAAACAGACCGATCGATGTGTGCAAAAGGGTCAAATACATAACTATAACACGATGTCGGATATGTGCGTAGCCTAAATTATGTCACCCTTAGCTGCAGGCATTACACAGAACTGGCACATCAGAAATGACAGCATAGGATCATTATGTGACCAGCTTCCAGAATGGCAGGGGAGGGGCAGGCAAAAATTCCCCAGCTGTCACTTCTGCATCTTTAAATAGAAAACCCCTTTACACAGACAGAACAAGCTCAGAAGTAACATCCAGGCAATTGTATGTTAAGAGGATCTATAGGGTTTAGCGCCGCTGCTCTAACAGGTGCAGTGCTCCCCACACCCAAGTGCATTTATCTGGCTCGGCGACAGAGTACCTCTGTGTAAGATCTTCAGCTTCTTGGTTGTTGAGGACGGTTTCAGGAGGGACATCGTCTTCTAGACCGAAGGAGACTTCAGATGCCCTATCAGACTCGGCAGGGCACAAAGTTTCCATTTTTCTGTGGCCACTTCTTCGGAGGTGTGTTGTATGTTCCCCAAGATCAATTCTCTCCTGATCTTCCTGAAGAGACTGGAGTCATTGCAGCAACAGGAGCGGTCGGTGGCTTCTATTCTCCTGAGTAAGGGGAGTCTTAAAATAGACAGCCAGAAAAGAGACTCAAACACACATGCTTTCAGCACCAAGTACTGCTTGACCTGCCCCTTGTGTCTCTATGCTGGGTCCTAGGGCCGGTGTTGTATAATACAAATACTTCAGATTTTATATTTTATAGAAGGCTGTTCAAGAGCAAAATAATACAATTTCTAAAATACAGTTCTGTAATAGCGTGTTACAGAAGTCTGAGTTGAAATGAAGGGTCTCTGTTCCAGATCCCCATCTTTTGGTCTGAGTAGAGAGAGGTTAAGAAAGGCATCTCTTGATTTGAAGGATCTGTCCTGTCCAACTTCACACAAAAAACATTAAGTTGAAAGGGCACTATATAATACTTAAAGGGGTTTTGCCACAATCTCATTTCATATCTCCTGCATCCAGTTCTTCAGCTCTGTGTGCTCAGAAGGGGGTGTGTGTGATTTGTGTGAATTGCATATCATGTGACCCAGCAGGATGACATCACCAGGCCTTTCCTCTCTTTAGTCAAAGAAAGATCTATTTATGTATAAAAATGTGAGTAGCTGAGAGGCAAAGTTTTTACTTCACAGCACAAGGATCCTAGGTTCAAACCCCTGCAGGAACCAAACCTGTGAATTTTTTTTTTCTCTTTATCAACGCACAAACCTGATTGAGGTTTCTTTTTTCTATTTATTTGCACTGTTTGACTGATTGCTAAGAAGTACAGAGGACTGGAGTAGAGTGACAGCACCAGGGGTTTGAACACTCAGTAGCTACATGAGAGGAGAGGTGATGTCATAGCATGTCTGACCAGGAGTGAGGAGCTCTCAGCCCTGGCTGTATCCCCTGGAGATGAGCTGTAAACAATGGATCAGTAAAGGAGCAGCTAAAACAAAAACGGTGCAGAATTTTTAATAATGATGAATGGTGAAAATGTTTATTTAGTTTGCAAGTTTCCCACGTCCTCAGAAAATGACTCATGCTGTTATGTTAAACATTTATTTTATTGTTTATATCAGTGTCATTATTTTTTTCTAATTCTAAAATCTTCAGCTTTCAATTTGGCCTCAAGGCTTAATAATAGTCCAACACTTCCTGTTCTGTAGAAAAAAAAATTCAGCAGTCTCCTCATTATCAGCACAGGCAGGATTACACTGAAAGGTGACACCACTGTGTATAGATAACACAGGAACTATCATTCACAATACATTACATCACATTACGCAGTTTTGATCAAAAATGTGAACTAAGAACCTCAAGTTTTACACGTATTCAGAGTAGAAATGCTTTTCCATATAGTCTTATGTTCTTTTTATTGTTTTTCAGTGCTAGTAGTGTCCTGCTGATATTGGATTGTGTTTGCATTTTGCTGCCACACCAGTGGGCACCTATGCTCATTTAAAAAAAACAAAAAACTTTTTGGATGTGCAGAGCATTGTTTTTTTAGACTGTTTTGAATGGGGGAGTGGCTTCCCCGACTTTGGTTCTTTGCACTCCGCCCACCTGCACAGGCTTTTAAATCAATTCAGGGTAACTTGTAGCTGGAATCTACTTTCCCTGAAATGTGGAGGTCTTAACAGGCACCAAGAGAGGTAACACATAGTGTAGGTTCCCACCTGTATTGAGGACACCTTGTCATTTGGCAGATGGGCTTACACAGTTTTGATCAAAAAAGTACATTAAGAACCTCAAATTTTTCAAGAATTCAAAGAAAGTAGCTTAAATGCTTTTCCAAAAGTTCCTATGTTCTTTTTGATTGTTTTTTTACTGCTAGTAGTGTGCCGCTGATATTGGATTGTGTTACATTTTGCTGCCACACCAGTGTGCACCTATGCTCATTTAAAAAAACAAAACTTTTTGGATGTGCAGACCATTGTTTTTTTTGACTGTTTTGTATGGGGAGTGGCTTCCCCCACTTTGGTTCTTTGCACTCCGCCCACCTGCATAGGCTTTTAAATCAATTCAGGGTAGCTTGTAGCTGTAATCTACTCTCCTTGAAATGTGGAGGTCTGAACAGGCACCAAGAGAGTTAATATATAGTGTAGGTTCTCACCTGTATTGTGATCACCTTGTCATTTGGCAGGTGGGCTTACACAGTTTTGATCAAAAATATACATTAGGAACCTCACATTTTTCAAGTATTCAAAGTAGCAGAAATGCTTTTCCAAAAATTCCTATGTTCTTTTTTATTGTTTTTAGTGCTAGTAGTGTGCTGCTGATATTGGATTGTGTTCACAATAGGAGATTTATCGCAGTTCACCCTCTCCATGCACAATGACTATTTTTCAGGTCACAGAGCATGTCTTGAAAACTCTCCTATAGAAGGCAATGGGTCTGCTCCTGTTCACAGGCTCCTATGTCCAAAAAGCTGCTGTAAAGCATCTATCTAAATGCTGTTAAAAGCAGCTCAGGCAAGATGGCTGCCCCCATAATCATATACAGAAAACTTGAGAACCCTAAAATCTGAAAATAAAAACGGCTAAGAAGAAAAGAATATGGATCAGTATCTTGTTTAATTAGTAAAAAAAAATGGTGATAGATTCCCTTTAACTTCTAGGAAAAATTAATATTTCCATGTTAAACAACAAGTAACAGCTGATTGCTGGGGGGTCACTCTGGGCTCAGTTTAATTTTAATGGACCTTTTTAACAAGTAGATATTGACTAAAGCAGAGAAGTCCTTTAAGGCCATGTTCACACGGCTTATTTGGGCGCGGATTGGAGCCATACTGGGCGCCGTATTTGCGCTTCAGTACGGCTCCAATCCGTCCCAGTAACTACAGTAATCCACAGTTCTCATAGAGAACTGTGGATTCCGTTGCTCCTCCCCGCTCGGCGAATCCGCCGTGGGGGGAGAAAGTGACATGCACATTATTTACAGCGCGTACGCGCCGTAGATAATGCATTGTCTATGGGGCCGGCGGGCAGCTCCCCCAACGAGCCCCCGCCCCGCCCCTTATTCAAGCCGTAACTGCGGGCGAAATCCGTGCCGCAATTATGGCTTGAATAAGCCGTGTGAACACGGCCTAACAGTTTTAGTCACTGATAAGCACAAGCTTCAATACTGATCAACAGGATTAACACCCACCAGTGAATTCATGGGACAGTACATAAAGACAAAGGACTGGTACCAAGCCATATAGAAAACATTTATCTTGAATTTCTTTAAAGGTGGAGGAGGCTCTGGAGGTTATTGTAAGATGGATTAGCCATGATAATATCTTGGTATATCTTGGTACAATTCCACCAGTCAATGGGTGAAACATATTAGGCAGCAAGTGACCATTCAGTTCTTAAAACTGATATATGGGAAACAGGAAAAACAAACATGCAGAAGGATCTAAGTGACTCTGATAAAATTATGATGGCTAAATGTCTGGGTCAGATCTTGTAGGGTGCTCCCAGTATGGAGAGTTTTAAACCTAATAGACAATCACAGGCAATAATAATCACCAGACAAGGCCACAAACCAACAAAAATCAGTTTATAGTGAACCTCTATTAAAACGTAACTTTAATTTGCATCTAATAATACCGCATTAGACCACAACACATGAAGCACTAAAGAGTGCCCACTCACAAACAAGGGTAATAGTCATTTCCATCAAGAAGTTGACCATATACCACAGACTCACAATCAGTTGTTCTATAGTCTTCAACTTGTATATTTAATATTGAGGTCCTGAACCATCCAAAACCACCTCATGGAGATGTGATATAATTTCAAGATATAATTTACAGTAGGAAGGGTGATACCCTAACACTGTCACTCACCCTATTTCTTCCTGTCATAGGTGGGGTGGTCACCCGACCTCTAAGTGGGTATCCCTAGATGACACTAAAGAAATTCTAAATGGGATATAAGATAGAAATTAGATATAGGGTATTGTGCCAGGAATTGTGAAATAACAATTATTTTAAAATTATAAGCGATTTCCTCCTGACACGTTTCCCTCTTTAATCTGATAAGGTTTATAAACCTAACAAAAGTGGTCTAAGGCTACATCTACACAGCAATGTTAAAATGCTGTCCATTTAACATTGCCAGGCCATGGTTTTTGCCGTGGGTTTGCGCTAAAAACCGCGGTCGGTTTTCACATTTGCCGTCGGCCCTGCTGTACATTGAAGGTACAGGAATCTGACGGCAATCCAGCAGAAGATCTGGCAATTTTGAAAATCCTGCGGAATCCAGCAGATTTCAAAACTGACTGGAAAAATCTGTGCTGTGTAGATTACAGCACAGATATTTTATTGTTGTTTATGGGGCACAGGTAACAGTCGGATTTTCGGCGGATTCTACATATTGAATCCACTGAAAATCCGACCACAAAACTGTGCTTTGTAGACATGGCCTAAGGAAGGACAACTAGTGAACCAACAGCAGGACCACTGGCTTCCAAGATTTTATGAAGAATTTCTTTTGTTTCTAAATGTTATGCACTTTTGATAGGTAGTAAAACACACTGCCTTGCAACTTGCTGTGTATGGGGCCTTAGCTTTATTGGTTAGATGCCCCATGATGGACATTTAAAAGGGTGTGGGCACTGGGAAAAGAGAAAAATGGAAGGAGGTGGCCCAGTCTAATGAATCACAGTTCTTCTACATCATGTGGATGGCCGAGTGCTTTTGGGTCACTTAGCTATTACCATTATGCACTAAGATTGAAAATAGTGACACTCACGGGCACTTTATTAGGTACACCCGTCCAACTGTCGTTAACACTTAATTTCAATCAGCAATCCTGGGGAACTCGTGATTTAGGCATGAGAATGGTCAAGACAATCTCCTGCGTTAAACCCCAGATCAGTATGGGGGAAAAAAGGTGATTGAGTGCCTTTACGTGGCATGGGTTTTTGGTGCCCGAAAAGGGTGGTCTGAGTATTTTAGAAATGCTGATCTCTGGGGTTTTCAGCACAACATTCTAGAGTTTAAGGAAAGGTCCGAAAAGAAAAAAAATCCAGTGAGCGGGAGTCGTGGGCGGAAATGCCTTGTTTATGCCCGAGGTCAAAGGAGAATGGGCAAAATGGTTCGAGCTGATGAAAGGCAACAGTGTAAAATAGCCACCCGTTACAACCAAGGTGGCAGAAAAGATCTCTGAAGCCGTACGGCGAACTTTGAGGAGATGGGCTACAGCGCAGAAGCCAACGGGGGGCCATCCTTTCAGTAAGAAAGGAAATGAGGCTCCAATTTCCCCCAAGTCATCTTTTTTTGGCAGTAGAAGTTGGAAAATTTTGGGCCTGGTCTGATGGTCTCGTTTTTCTGTGCGACTTTTGGATGGGGGGGTCAAAATTTTTGGCGTCAACAACATGAAAGCTGGTCCCCCTTTTGCCCTTTTTTTAAACGGTTGGGGTGGTGGTGGTGGTGTCATGGTGAGGGGAATTTTTCTTGGCCTTTTGGGCCCCTTGGTACCAAATTGAGAATGTTGCAAAATTGGGGGAATTATGCACAAAGAATTGAGGCAGTTTAAAGAAAAAGGGGGGCCCAACCCGTACTAGCATGGTTACTAATAAAGTGGGGGGTGAGGTATATTTGGGGGTAACCTTGGAATCCATATAGAGTTTACTTTGATATGTACCATCTCAGTTTTTGCGATAAAGCAACCCCTTCATAGCAAACTTTTATAGCCAAAGGGTTGTGGCCTTTCCCAGCGGATTTTGCCCCTGCCTTATTGAGAAAATTGTTCAGGAAATGGTTTGATGAACATGACAAAGCGTTCAAGGTGTTGAGTGGACAGTGATATCTCGTACAATCTCAGTTCCATTCCATGAAGGCTTCGCCCCAAAATTTAAAGAAATAAAATGATTTGTTGATAGCATCTTGGGACACCATTATATGTCTTGAGGAGTTCATGCTTTGATAGGTGAATGTAGCTTTAGTGACACAAGGAGGACCAACACAATATTAGATAGATGGCTTTAAATGTCATGGCTGAATGATGTATATCAATTCCCCCAGTGGCACCATAATAGGGTATTTCTGACCCTGTGCTCTAATAAGACAGATGGAATATTTAATGAATAATAAATCACTTATTAATTAATTAGTATTCTCCCCCAAAAAAGAGAAAAAGTTTGAACCAAAAACATTCTGATGTTACCTGATGAGGGAATTTTTTTTCAGGCTCTAGGATTTATTCACTGAGGTGTGGATGTGGTTCTTAACCATGGGAGAATGGGGGGAGGGAAGGGGTTGGGTTCCTTTCCTCTTCAGTCAGATAGGCTTTAGCCCCTGTATTTCGGCACTCATGGCATTTTTTGTTCTCTTCCTGCTCTATAATGTGAAGGATTTGGTGTGCTGTCGACCGGTTACACACCTGCAGTGTCTGAGCCACCAGTATGCGTTGTCCTGCCTGGCTTCTCCAAGCAGAAGATGTGGAACTGGGGGAGGTGTGTCCTATCCTCTCCACCATACAGTATATGTATACATTTTTTTTTTTCTTAACATATGGCTAAAAAACATATCAAAACAAAAATTTTTGGTGTATAGTTGTTTTTTTTTAAAAATTTCATTCTACCATATAGGGATATGTTTGCATATGTTAGAACCTTTTTTTTTTTTTTTTTTAATTAAAATAATTATATGTTAAACGCATGCAAAAGTATTCATTGCGTTTGCATACGTCATTCATTGACTTCAATACAAAGAAAAAGGATGCTTGCGCATACATTTTGTTTTGTGGGACACAAAAACTTATTAGACTGTTTTTCTGAACCTAACAAAAAGAAAAAGGACATGGACGTAAAGCGATTCAAACATATTCAAAAGGATGCTCTACTGACTTCATGTTTCACCATTATAGTCTATGGATAACTCAAGCGATACATCACAATACTGTTTTAGGTATCAAAATGTGACGTTTGACGTAAGCAATAAACGTTGTGTGAACCGGCCCTTATCTAGCAGTTAAAAGTATTGATATGGCGGGGGGCCTGTCCTGTCCAGGGATTTTTAAGCGGATTCAGTGTTTAGAATCCACAAAAATCTGACTGTAACCAGTGCCCATAGACCGCAACAGAAATTCTGAGTTGTAGTTGACAGCATGGATTTTCAGTTGTCGGATTTGTAAGCTGCCAGAATACAAAACATGTTCTATCTTGTACACTTCTATGTACTGGGCCGGTGAAAACAGACCACGGTTTTTTTTGTTTTGCACATGCCCGCGTCATAAATGGCGTTACAGTGATGTTAAAATTCCGTCAGATTTCCCATGGCATTTTAACATAAGGTACGTAGACATGGCCTTATTGTCGACATTAGAATTCCTCTCTAAGTACTGTTAAGGATCCACAATTTTCTCTTAAATGAGAACCCAGAACTAGTCAATGTAACATTATAGGACATGAGAATGTTATTATAGTAATCATCTGCCATGTGAACAAGAGCATGGAGCTCTTCTCTAATGTGCTTACGCCTCACCATTGCCCTATGCCACTTTTCTATTTGCCCACATTAGCACTGTCTATTCAATTGTAATTGAGATGAATTTCCCATTTGATGAAATGTGATGACTCAATAACAGCAGCTTGTGCTTATTGCTAGATAACACATAACCAGCACAATGATAGTTTTGACAGTGGACGAATTGCTGACCTTATATTATTTAAAGGAAACGACAGCATTACAAGCTTCTGATGCTTTTACTCTAAATATGAACAGATATTATTGGACAGTATCAATATTGTTCCAATCGGTAACTGACAAAAATATAAAATCGTAAGATGGGCCCCATCACAATAGAGAACATAAGTGTTTATAGGTATGCAGGGAGGCTGAATATATACAGTGCCTTGCGAAAGTATTCAGCTCCCTTGAACTTGTCAACCATTTGCCACATTTCAGGCTTCAAACAAATATATAAAGTTTTAATTTTTTTTTTGTGAAGAATCAACAAGTGGGACACAATTGTGAAGTGGAACGAAATGTATTGGATATTTTAAACTTTTGTAAAAAAACAAAAAAAAACAAAGCTGAAAAGTGGGGCGTGCAATATTATTCAGCCCCTTTACTTTCAGTGCAGCAAACTCACTCCAGAAGTTTAGTGAAGATCTCTGAATGATCCAATGTTGTCCTAAATGACTGATGATGATAAATATAATCCACCTGTGTGTAATCAAGTCTCTGTATAAATGCACCTGCTCTGTGATTATCTCAGGGTTCTGTTTAAAGCGCAGAGGGCATCATGAAGACCAAGGAACACACCAGGCAGGTTCGTGATACTGTTGTGGAGAAGTTTTAAGCTGGATTTGGATACAAAAACATTTCCCAGACATTAAACGTCCCAAGGCGCACTGTTCAAATGATCATATTGAAATGGAAGGAGTATCAGACCACTGCAAATCTACAAAGACCCGGCCGTCCCTCTAAACTTTCATCTCAAACAAGGAGAAGACTGATCAGTGATGCAGCCAAGAGGCCCATGAACACTCTGGATGAACTGCAGAGATCTACAGCTGAGGTAGGAGAGTCTGTCCATAGGACAACAATCAATCGTACACTGCACAAATCTGGCCTTTATGGAAGAGTGGCAAGAAGAAAGCCAATTCTCAAAGATATCCATAAAAAGTCTCGTTTAAAGTTTGCCACAAGCCACTTGGGAGACACCAAACATGTGGAAGAAGGGGCTCTGCTCAGATGAAACCAAAATCGAACTTTTTGGCCACAATGCAAAACGATATGTTTGGCGTAAAAGCAACACAACTCATCCCCCTGAACCCACCATCCCCACTGTCACACATGGTGGTGGCAGCATCATGGTTTGGGCCTGCTTTTCTTCAGCAGGGACTGGGAAGATGGTTAAAATTGATGGGAAGAGGGATGGAGCCAAATAAAGGACCATTCTGGAAGAAAACCTGTTGGAGTCTGCAAAAGACCTGAGACTGGGACGGAGATTTATCTTCCAACAAGACAATGATCCCAAACATAAAGCAAAATCTACATGGAATGGTTCACAAATAAACGTATCCAGGTGTTAGAATGGCCAAGTCACAGTCTAGACCTGAATCCAATCGAGAATCTGTGGAAAGAGCTGAAAACTGCTGGTCACAAACGCTCTCCATCCAACCTCGCTGAGCTCCAGCTGTTCACAAAAGACTCCATCCAACCTCGCTGCGCTCCAGCTGTTCACAAACGCTCTCCATCCAACCTCACTGAGCTCCAGCTGTTCACAAACGCTCTCCATCCAACCTCACTGAGCTCCAGCTGTTCACAAACACTCTCCATCCAACCTCACTGAGCTCCGGCTGTGGCCAAGGAAGAATGGGCAAGAATTTCAGTCTCTCGATGTGCAAAACTGATAGAGTCCTATCCCAAGCAGCTTGCAGCTGTAATTGCAACAAAAGGTGGCGCTACAAAGTATTAACTTAAGGGGGACAAATAATTTTGCACGCCCCACTTTTCAGTTTTTTATTTTTACAAAAGTTTAAAATATTCAATAAATTTTGTTCCACTTCACAATTGTGTCCCACTTGTTGATTCTTCACAAAAATTTTTTAATTTTATATCTATGTTTGAAGCCTGAAATGTGGCAAAAAGTTGAAAAGTTCAAGAGAGCCGAATACTTTCGCAAGGCACTGTATATGCACGCCACACTTGTCAGTTTTTTGATTAGCAAAAATTTGGACAAGCAGGTATCATTTTGTTTACACTTCACAAATACTCGCTACTTTGTATTGCTTTATGATTTAAAATACATTTAAGTTTGTGACTGTAAGGCCTTGTTCACACGGCTTATTTGGCCGCGGATTGGAGCCGTCCTACGTGCCGGATTTGCGCTGCAGTACGGCTCTAATCCATCCCTGTCATTACGGTAATCCACTGCTCTCATAGAGAACTGTGGATTCCGTCGCTCCTCCCCGCTCGGCGAATCCGCCGCGGGGGGAGAAAGTGACATGCACACTATTTACGGCGTGTATGCGGCGTGAATAATGCATTGTCTATGGGGCCGGCGAGCAACTCCCCCGCCCCTTGTTCAAGCCGTAACTTCAGGCGAAATCCGGCCCGCAATTACGGCTTGAATAAGCCGTGTGAACACGGCCTAAGGCTATGTCTACAAAGCCACAATAAAATACAGTTGCAAATCCAATGGTAATTTAACATCGCCATACCGCTGCTTTTAGGCGCGGGTTTGCCTAAAAAAAAACGCAGTCTGTTTTCGGCTGCCCCAGTACATAGAACTGTACTAGAATCTGCTGGGTTTATGCAACGTGTTCTATAAACTGGCGGTTTCGAAATCTGACAATAAAAATTCCGTGCTGTGAAGACTACAGCTTGGATTTTCTCTTGTAGTCTATGGGGTACTGGTTCAGTCGGATTTTTGCTGATTCTAAATACTGAATCTGCTTAAAAATCAGACTAAAATCCAGCGCAGTGTAGACATGGCCTAATGTTTTAAAATGAGGAATAGTTCAAGGGGTATGAATACTTTTGCAACCTACTATACTACTACTATCATTTTTGTTAGGAACATTCAGAGCAATGACAACGTAAGCAGAGGAGAAGAAATCAGAGAAAGCAGTAGGCAGAGAACTAAAGAGATGGCAACTGGTTAGCAGTGTGGGAACACAATATGAAATGCACAAGAGGTTAGAGACCTGCTCTTTGGCAGCCAGGGGAACACAGTGGAGAACAGCCTGGAATAGATGTCAGCAATGCATGATGGGAATTGCTACATGAGCTGTTGCTGAAGTCTAGGCCACACTTACTGCGCTGTAGGAGAGCACATAGGGGGGCACCGTGTGACAAAAATTTGTCAATTATATCTGTTTTTACAGCCCCATTTCAAGTTTATTGTTCAAACTCTGAAAACCCTTTAAGCTGTACATCACTAACTAGCATTGGATTTGTAATCGACATCAAAAAAAACGAAAAGGATCCAAAAGTGTTTAAAAACCCAAAAGGTTTCCCTTTATTGTTTAAAATATATGGGGGGGTAAAATTTTAGGGTACAGACATCGACCTTTCGGGCGCGAGGGGGCCCCTTGCTCACGAAAAAAAACCAAAAAAATTGGATTTGGGCCATATAATTCCCAATTTAGGTGATTACTTCTTAGCCCCGGTTTCTTTCAAAAATTTTTTATTTATAAACGGAGGAAGCAAAAAGAAATTCGGGGCATTTAATTACCCCAAAAAAAAAAATTAAATTGAAAAATTTTAAAGAAAACCGTCACATTTTTTATCCCCCCCTTGCTGAGGACGGGCAAAAGGCTAGGTCGACCGCTTTTTCCCCAGTACGGCCCCTTTTCCCAAAAAGGGAATTTTGCAGTTTGAGTTTTTTAATGCTCAAATCTATTTTTTCCAAGCCAAAAGTCATGAAGTCTTTTGGGGGCTACCCCGGGCCCCCCCGGGGCTAGTCCCCCCCCACCTAAAGAAAAAATTTAATTTACTTTAAATGGGTTAGAAACGGGAGAAAAAACCTGAAAAGTGGGCGGGGTAGCCTTTTTTGGGCGCGGGGCTACCACCTCCCTCATGAAAAAGATTTTGGGGGGTAAATTCTCAAAAACCCTTGCGAAATTTTACAGAAAAAAAGGGAAAACAGCGCTGGAAAAAAACACATGTCTGCCACTAGATTTTTGGCTGTCCGCAACAAGGGGGCAAAACCCTATTTTACGGGTTTTCCTTTTTTAAAGAAATTTTGTTTTCCCTTTAACTTCCTTTTTAAGCTTTAATAAAGGCCCCCAACAAGCTGAAATTTAAAGGGCCTCATTTTATGAAAACTGTCTGGGTCAAAAAATTCCCACTTTCTTTCCCATAGCAACCAATCAAGACCCCCCTTTTCATTTAAATAGTGCTCTGGAAAAAGAAAGGGGTGTTTCTGATTGGTTTCCCTAGGGGCAACAAAGTGAGTTTAGACGCTCTCCGTTTTAAATCCATAGGGCCCTTAGTGGGTAGGGAGACATACACTTAAAAGGTTCACACAGCAAAATTGGGGTTTAGGAAACGGCCGCAAAAAACGGGGGGTTTTTTCGGGAAAACCGCCCCGACCACTTTTTTATTTCCCAAAAAGCACGGGGGGGGAGGGGGAAAGCAAAAGAAATTTAAATTTGCCACGAACAAACGACAGGGGTTTCCACTTTTTTTTCACCCCCGACAATACCATGCTATTGTTCCCCAAAAAGGGGGGGAGACCCGCGAACTGGGGCAAAAAATGAAATTTACGCTGGGGGTGCGCGTGCAAAAACACGCAAAAAAACCGTTGAACAAAACCCTTAGGGGTTAAAATTCATAGCTGTGTTGCAGATTCCATAAAAAAAATTACAGATAAAAAAATAGCACAGCATGCACATTTTTTTTTTTAAAATAAGCGACACCATGCTGGAAACCCAATGAGCACTCCTTCTATAGTAAAAACTTTCCAAACTTTTATTCATCCCATTAATATAAAAAAAACATGTTTAAAAACAAAGCACTCAAAACATGGTTTTTTTTTTAAATTTTTAAGGAATAATTTAAAGGGGTTTTAAAGGGTTTTTATATATAAACAGTACTGGAAAAATCTTTTGTCCCTATATTGGGTCACCCCCAGCGGGTTTATCTCCTTCCGTGCAAATGGTTTTTCTCAAAAACATTTTTGATAGCAGGGGGCGGGGCCCAAAAAAATTTTTTCAAAATTTGGGAAAAACCCAATTTTAACCCACCCAAGTCCCCCCTCACTTTTTCATCTTTTAACCCGTGGGCACCAAAAAGAGGGCTCGCAAAAACTTTTTTTTAATTTCCCCCATGTTTAACATCACTGGTGCAGAGATTGCCATAAAATTTAAAATTTTCCCCGGGCCCCAGGGGCACTTAAAGAGGTTTGGGCCTCCCACAAGATTTCAATTTGGGTGCTGAAATTTAAAAACCCTGTCCCCTTCCTGGCAGACGTCTTAATTTTCCATACAGCTCCTGGGGTATTCAACTCTGTTTTTTCATTTCTGCAATTAGTTTTAGATTTGCGAAGAAAAAACTCAAACTGCTTTAAAAGGAGTTTTTTTCTATACCTCAAAAAAAAACCCCAATTATGCTTTTTACTTTTTGATAAAATCAGCTTTTTTCGCCCTTGGGAGCACAGAGGCTGCCGCGACCTGTGGTTTATGAAATCAATCACTGCTATCACTACAGGGGGGGGTGGGAGAAAATGTTTAAAAGGGCGGTTCACTGAGGAATAGAAATAGCCAGGAGGCCCTAAATTCCTTGTATCTCCCCTTTAAAAAAAACAGATGAACAAAGCAATTTTATTTGGAAAAAAGATCTTTTTGTACCCCCACATTTTGAAAACCCATTCTTTTGTAGGGGAAACAACCCCTTGAAGGGCCAGGAGATCCAGGCATGGGTTATCAACGTTCTGGGAAAAAACCCCCAACAAGCTCTGTGTTTATGTGTCAGTCACCATCCCTTTAAGGATAATGCTCATGGTCTAATCCCTAAAGGGGATCAGCTCTGGGTAAATTCCCCCAACTATTTCCCTTTTATTTTGTGAAAAAATCATGCAAAAAAAAAATTTTTAAAGTGTTTAACACAGAGCTGGGAGGGGTTTTAAAAAAATGAAAGCCTTTTTTAATTTAGTTCGGTAAATGAAGTCCGTTGCTAGAAATAAGTCTCTCCAGGAAAGGACTCACCATGGTTGGAACCGACTCACCGAGCGAGAGCAGCCATCCTCAAACGGCGGTTCCAGCTGTTTGGAAACTACAACTCCCATTATTCCCACCTTTATAGATTATATAAATGCATGATGGGAGTTGCAGTTTCCCAACAGCTGGCGGGCCGCAGTTTGAGGATGCCTGGCTTAGAGTAATGAGAGACCAGAGAGCAGGAAAAGGTGGGGAGAGGTATTCAGTAACTAGAGAAACCTGTGTACTCTAAGAGGAGATTAAATCATCTTTACTTCCTGAACAAAGCAAAATCAACATAGCAATGTATTTGGTAATGGTCTTCATTTGCCTTTCCCTATATGTTAAAAATTAAATCATTGCAGTGGAAAAATCCCTTTCACTATAGGGTACAAAGAACACCAAAAAGTGTTCATAATAATCAGTGTGTTATAAAGAAGTTCTAACAACCGGAGGGAAAGGAGAGGAAAAGAAAATGGGAAAAGAAAGAAAAATCAACAACAAACATCACTGTCATACAGCAAAATATGACAACAAACAACTGCAGCAACACATCACATTATTATAATACAAGGTTTCTTTTATTTTTACATAAACTTTATTCCGAGTGACAAATGTACAAAAGGAAACAAAGAACAAGTTTACATAACTCAGCAACAACAAAATTAAAAATGATCATCATCAACAGATTGACAAAAGCACCATCTGTGCTACAACAGATCTGAAGCAAATGCTGCTGAGGACTGGAGAAGCTCTAGCACTCTGTCTCCTGGGCAGGGTAGGCCAGTGACTAGGGAAACTTACCCCCCAACATAGAAGGGCCTTACAGAAATTTGATGCAGGTCCTCAGGAATAGCAGGAACATTTCCATGATTTCCCCATCACTTAACTTATATTAACGAATACATACAAGTATACAAGTATATACAACATAAGGGTATTTGGATGGGAATAAACTATTTTAGCAGCAATAACTTACTACTATATATTTTGGGGAACTGGTGCTTTAATTAGGGACTGAAAGGACCACTAACAAGTACTTCATTACTGGTTGTCATTATGAGATGATGGATCGAGCTGTCATTCAACAATAACTATTCTCGGTAAACATATAAGGTCTCTTGTAGGAAAAGCGGTCAGCTCTCCGGATGAGTGTTTTAGGGAATCTTTATATCGCCCAAAATGGTGATGATGGAGCAACTTTTCTTAGAACTCTGCGTTGTGCAGTTGCTCGTTTATTCCTCTGGGAAATGGATGAATAAAATGACAACTAGGCACTACCATTGCACTTGTCAATAGGGTGTGATTCTACATCCAGTGACACTTCGTACTGATTAGACAGTAAGGCTATGCTCACACGGCTTAAAATGGGACATATCTCGCCCCGTAATTCGTGCTGTACTGAGCTAAATATGGGGCGAGATACGTCCCAGTCATTACGGTAATCCACAGATCTCAGAGAACTATGGATTACGTCTCCTCTCCCCGCTCGGAGAATCCACCGAGCGGGGGAGAGAAGTGACATATCAGTTATTCAAGGTGTATACATGCCGTGACTAATGAATGTCTATGGGACCGGCGTGCTGCCGGCCCCCCCGCCCCCGGCGTAATTTCGGGCGAAATACGGCCCGCAATTATTGCCGTATGAACCTAGCCTTACAGTAGAACATAATGCAAAGCTTAAGAAAAAAAAAATTCAAAAATCACATCAATGGAGATTTTTTACTAAAACAGTTTAGGAGAGCGGACTGGTCCACTTTAAAGAGGATATGTGAAATTCTATGACAAATGGAGTTAGCCGACAAGCTGCTGCTCCACTGGCTTCATGACAGACCTGTCAGGTGGTTTATGCTGCTGTATCTGAGAGCAGGATGTGATAGAGGGATAGAAGCAGAGCTGTGTGATATATAGGGTTATATGATAGAGGGAGAGAAGCTGAGGCTCTGGGATAATATAGGATTATATGAGTAGAGGGACAGGAGTGCTGAGCTATGGTGAGTATATGATGCTTTTAAGATCGAGAGAGAAGCTGAGCTCTGTGTATAATAGAGGTGTATGCTATGGAGGAGAGGACAAGCTCTGTGATATATAGGGTTATATGATCAGAGGGAGTGCAAGCGAAAGGGAGCTCAGTAGAATATAGAGATTATAAGCATAGAGGAAAGAAGCCTAGCTCCCTGATATATAGTGGCTATGTCCGGATAAAAAACTGAGCTCAGTGGATATATAGGGTTAATATGAAATAAGGAAGAGAGCTGAGCCCTATGATAGAGGGAGAGGACTGAGCTCTGTGATATATAGGCTTATATGCACTAGAAAGAGAAACTGAGCTTCTATATTTATAGGGTATAATACAGAATAGAAGTGGAGCTCTGTGAGATAAAGGATTATAAGATAAAGGTAGAGGAGCTGAGCCCTATGATATATAGGCTTATATGATAGAGGAGAGAAGCTTAGTTCTGTGATATATAGGGTTATATGACTTGGATCAGGATTTCTGTGTAAAAAGCAGAGAAAATACTGGACTCCTTGAGACCGTGAGTGTCCTGCTTGCCCTGTCCACATACAGCGATTGACAGCTTTCACTGTATCAGGGCTGTCAGTTACATTATGCGACCGGGGTGAGCAGGACTTTCGGTTTAATTTCTCTCTCTGGTTTTTACACAGAAATCCTGTTCCAAATCATATAAACCTACATAGAAGACAAGCTGAGCTCTGATTATTATCAGATCCTGCTCTCAGATTGGTACCATAAACCCCCTGACAGTTTCCCTTTAAATTGTTTTTGCCTTAACAATGCACAGGTTTATTGCAGACTGTCAAGGGCAGGTATCCTCAAACTGCGTCCCTCCAGCTGTTGGGGAACTACAACCCCCATCATGCTCCACTGTTATGATTCTACATAATGCAGATTGGCAGTTGTAGTTTCCCAACAGCTGGAGGGACGCAGTTTGAGGATGCCTGGTCAAGGGGATGGTCACCCCTGCTCTCTCCCCCCATTCAGGACTGAGCTGTGGAAAAACACCCCCTTGACAATCTAGGAGCACACTACCATAATGTTGCCAATACAAATGGTACCGATAGCTGATAAAAGAAGGGCGACTACAAGAGAAAGAAAAAGGCTATGAAATCAGTGGAGCGGCAGCAATCTGTATACGTTGCTAATTCTATATGTCAAGGGAACCACACAGATCATTGCAAATTACACACATGAGGGCAGTCACCTTGGCAGGGAACATACAAAGGTTCAGTTGCTCCCAAGATGAAAGAAGCAAGTCACAGAATTGACAAGGTTTTGTCTTTTACCTATCGATGGAAGCACAGCACGCATGTTTTTTTTTTTGTATTAAACTCCATTTACCTACTCCAGTGTAGTTTATCCTTCGGCACTCTATTATAATTTATATAACCTATATAAAAGTTGATACCTGTCCATGCAGATAGAAAACATCTCACAAAATATTTCACATACAAGTTTTTCAGGTTTTTTTTTTCCTGAATGGAGATTAGGACTTTGAAAAAAAAAAAACAAAAAAAAAAAACAAGTGGAAGGTTCCAGTACAAAAACAAATCTGCTGGAACAGTTCATTAAAAGTCAGCAGCTATTGAGGTAACATATTCAAGCTTATAGTTAGTCTTTAACATTGAAGAATAGTACACTGCCAAATGAAAGCCGCAGACTTATGCAGGCCGGGAGAACAGCATCTCACCAGTGTGTAGTGCAATTCTAGAATTTCTCACAAGGAAAAGATAGCAATGGCCTCACACTCGCATATATTAAATCAAGGTTCAGCAAACACCCCTGGATATATACAACAGAAAAAAAAACATACAATAAAAAAGGAACATACTGTGCACACACAAACCTCACTTTTTCTAAAAGTTTGTCTTTTTTTTTTTTCTTTTTTACAGTATTTATATTGAGGGTTAAAAGGTCATTAAAGTCTTGAGGTGTAAGCATATTGCCGAGAAAGTAAAGTTCATTTGAAAGGTCCATCTGTAAGACACAGTATCATTTCTGCTTTCCAAAAAGTCTTTGAAGAGGAATCACACTATTGAGATCTCGGTTGTCTCTCAATCTCACGAAAGCCTAAGAAAGCATGGAGGGAAAAAAAAAATTGTTAGCACAGAGTTGATTAACATATCAAGTGCATTAACCCTTTAGTGACCACCCATTAACCTTTACACAGCGGTCGCTGAAAGGGGTCTTATTCCGATCTATCCACTTTTTTATGGCAGAATTGGAATAAGCTGTCCCCAACAGGGTGCCCGGAGAAACATGGACTTGGCAGTCTGACAGCCAGGCTACTGACCTAATGGCCAAGACTGGATACTCCAATCTCAGTCGTTTAATCCTTTAGGTGCCCAGCTCAGTAGCGACCATGGCATCTAGGTGGTTTCAGAGGGAGGGGACTAGATAGCAGGTGTGCTGTTTGGTTTATCCCAGAAACCCAAGGGGGCCCTTTAATAAAAAGTTTTTGGGTCTGCCTTCAGCGTGTGTCTATTAGGCTCCTGGAAGCAATTTTACATGGACAGTCATGACAGACTATACAAACTTAAAGGGGGGGGTTGAATCCACTCCAAAATTTTACTTCACCCCCCTTTCCCATCTAGTCAGATCACGAGGGGCCCCAGCCTCCCAGGAAAGCTTTTTTTAAACACTTTAAATTAGCCCAGTCATGACCCTTTGAAAATTGCCCCTTTGGGATTTTTTGGGCACACCCAGGTTACAAGGGGGCCCACCTCAAAAGAACCCTCATTTTCCTTTAAATTTAGAAACTAACAAAGGCTGCCTCAAACCCCCAAGCTTAAAAGGTTTGAATAAAAAGGGGGACCCTAGAAAACCCGTCCCCGGGTTTTTCATATCAAATTTATGGGGCGATCCGCCATAAACTGGTCCTTTTGGCTTTTCATATCAAAAAACAAGGAACCCCCCACACACACACCCCAAATTTCCGGGTTTTCTGGGGCGCAGGGGACCGAGATACCCAAACCCACCTAGGGCCCCCAAATTAAGTTAGGCGTGTCTGATTTCCGGGGGGCCGTGTGGGCCCCAGCTGGTTCTGATGGGTCCCGTCTCGGTTCTGTCCCCAATGCCCTGCTGCTTTATGGCCCAATTTTTGTGTTTGTATCAAAAAACTGCATGACCCGGGGTGGGAGGAGTTCCTGGCCCGCCCCCGGGGTGTTTTGGGGAGTGAAAGGGGGCTGCCATGGGGGCTCCCCCCCTCACAGATTTAACCCGGACCCCGTTTTGGGCCTGCCGTTGATCCAGGGAGGGGGTCCCTAACAGCTTTTCCCAGGAGCATCCCCCCACAGAAGCCAGGCCAATATGGGCCCCCCCCCCCCCCCCCGTGGGGCCCGAAAACCCCAAACGGTAACTTGCCCCATTTTAACTCCCCTTTTGCCCTGTAACCCATGCTTGTATGTGCACCTCTGCCCTCTTACCTTTATATTTTACCCTTTTTGTATATTTTTGGGTTTGTGTGCCCCCCAAAGGCAAAATTAAAAATCTATAAATTTTAATTAAATTAGCCCCTGTTTTGATGGGCCTCACACCCCTAGTCCCGGGTTTTAAAAATTTTTTTTTTTAAATTTTAGTACCCAAAGGGTTTTGGTTCCTGGCCCGTTTAAGTCGGTAAGGGGACCGGTCTTATAATAAACGGAAAACTGGTGGCAGCCGTTCAGGGTTCGGGAAAAGGAAAGTGTTCTCTCGTCCTCCCTTCTCCCTTGCCCGTGTGGACGGGGGTAAACCCAGGGGGAAACCGATCGGGCCCGGGACCTTGTGCCCCCCCTGGGGGGCCGTGAAAATCGAGAAACCCCCCAAGTCAGGCCGTGTCCCTCCGGGGGCCGGGGACTAGGCTGTTTTCGTCAATTGGTGGAGACCCGGGGGGATCAAGACAAAGTGTGTGGAGTGCGGGTTTCGTACTCCCAAACCCTAGGACTCCCAAAGCGGGGGTTTTGCTGCGGGGGGGTTCTTAAATTAACCATTTACTAGACCAGATGAAAATTTAAAAGGGTTTTTGGGGTGCTTTCCAGGTTGCAGTTTTTGGTCAAGTGCCCAAAAGGGTTGCAAGGAGGGCTGGTCGTAGAAAAAAGGGCAAACCCTTAGGCCCAGAGGAAACAGTCGGTGAATTTGACCCAGGGGAGCTGGGCCCCAGACCGGGCTGGGACTATAAAGGGAGGAGGAGTCCAGCTCGGGCTCCCCCAAGGAGCCAGTCGCAGGTGGTCATGGCGCGGTGGGGCAGCTCACAATCGGCTATTTCCTGCAAGTGCCCTGGCTAAGCTTGGGGGCTGGAGACTCGACGCCCCCAAGGCCCCCCTAGCGTTGCAAAACTTTGGGGAGGGGATGGAGGATATTCAGGTTACGGACCCCCAAATTTAAAGGGTTTGCTTCAGGGGGAAAAAAAAAAGGAAGTCCCCCCCCGGGCCAGTAAAGACCCCCTGAGACCCGGGTTCCCAAATTTGGGCAGGACTTTCCCATGCGGGATAAAGGTGGAGACCGGGGCCCACCTTCTTGCTGGTTTTTTTGAAAAAAAAAACCCCACCCACCATGTGCCTGAGGACCAGGGGGTTCCGGTTTTTGCCTCCTGTCTCAGAGGTAAAGCTCGGAGATTTTGGGGGCCCTTTCCCAGCGATCCCCCCCCGGGACCTAGAGGGAAATCAAGCAGGCACTGATCCGGCAGTACAATCTCACTCCTAAATGAAACAGGAAGAACCCCCGGAGTTTGCAGCGGGGCCCCTACGGACAGCTGGGCCGCCCACTTGCGGGCCCTCCGGGAGGCAGTCGACCAGGGACCTCGGGGCTAAAAAACCCACCTTTCCAAACAGCTAAAAGGGCTCTTCCCCAGGGGAGCGGGTTTTTGTGGAACAGCCCGAGGACCCCCGCAGCATCTTCGTGACCAAAACCCTGGGGGGCCACCGCCACAGCAAACCTCGGGATGAGTTTCCCAAAACAATGGGCACCGGAGGCCAGGAAGCACACCAGCTGGAGAGGGGGAAAAAGACCCCCGGAGGGCCATTTGTCCTTTTCCTAGGCCCGGGGGCCCCACCCCATGCTTCCACGTCTGGGGGGGAACCCCCGGACTCCGTCCCTTTGAAAAACACCCAACTTTTCCCAAGGGCCCCCATGCCCCCAGCGGCAGAAGTCTTTTCCAAGGCCCCCCAATGTTTTGGGGTGTGGGGGGGGGGGTGGGGGAAGGCCCCTTGAAAAACAAACCAGCCAGCCCCCGGGGCCCGGGGGCAGTTGCCAGGGGACATTTGGACCCCGGGCGCAGAGATGATTGTGGTGGGGGCCTGAGCTGGTGTCCCCAAAGGAAAAGTTTACCCAAAAAGCCCTTGGCTGCCCCGGGAATTGGAGGCGTTGGGGCCGGCGCTGCCATTGCCAGGGGAAATTTGGACTGGGGACCCGGGCGGGGTTGGGGGGGGGGGGGGGGTATCGCCGAACTTTCCCGCTTTTTTTTTTGTTGGGGGACAGACTTGGGGCGGCGGGTAGCCCGTTTTGAGGCCCCTGAAGCCCCAAGGTTGTTTCCCCCAAAAATGTAAATTTTTTCACCCAAAACCATGTTAATATTGGGGGACAATGTTGTGAACAGGCATATGGGGGGATTTGGGGGTGGGTGTTTAAGGGGGGTGTCCCTCTCCACCCTTGGAGGGGATTAAGGTCAGCGGTTGCAATAGGGCGGGCAGGATGTGTCCGGGCAAGCCGCTGGGTTTTGGTTGCCTCTGGTGGGGGCTCAGAGGGGAAAAAGGGGGGGCGGACTCTGGGTGGGGAGCAGCAGGTGGGGGCAGGGTCCCGGGGAAAGGCCACAGGACGGGTGTCTCCCCACAGCCAGGCGGACAGGGGGCGGGACAGCGGGCAGTAGGGGAGCAGCAGGCGGGGCGGGGCTTCCGGGAAAGGGCCCAAACAAAAGCAGATTCCCCCCACAAACAGGATGTCAGGGGGCCGGTTTTTAGGCCAACCAGACTGGCGCCCCTTTTAAAAAAGACGAAAAAAAGGGGGGAGGGAGCCCCCCCCAGCGGTTTCAGCGGTCGTGGCCGCTGCACGCAGCAGGGGGGGGCCAGGAGGCCCCCCGGGGCTCGACGGAAAATCCGGCCATCGGACCAGGAGGATAGGCCCCCGTGGAACCGACAGGTGACGTGGCAGCTCACCCCATTCGGGCCAAAGTTAGTCGAGATTTTTCAGGCAGCTTTTGCGGCTGACGACCCTGAAAGCTCTAAAGGGGGGAGGGGGCACAGCCCCCTTTGGGGACTCAGACACCGCGCGGGGGTCTGGGACCAAAGGACGGCTGTACCACTTTGGGGGCCCCGAGGGGTTTTCCCGGAGGCGTGGCCCAGGGACCGAGGGTTGGTGGTCCCCCTATCCGCTCAGGGCGGGTTGTTGGGGGTTTGGCATGGATTCCGAGGGCCCGGACACCTGGGGAACACCAAGCCCAAAGGAAAAGGGAGGGCCCAAAGCATTTTACGGCCCCAAAAGTGGGGCCCTGATGGGGGCTGCCTACTGCCGTTCGTGCAAACCCCTGTCGAGGGGGGGGAAGGCGGGCCGGGGCCCCAAAGCCCCACGGGTTTACCTCTGCCTATCTTAGAGGCCTTTTTCAGGGGGGTTTTGGCTTTTGGATTTAATTGGCCCGCTGTCCTTTTCCCAGCAGCTCCGGGAAACGCTTCTTAACGGAAACGGTAGAAGACTACGCCACTCATTTCCCGGAAGCGGTAGCCTTGCCCCCGTCCTTTAGGGCCGAAAATTTTTGGCCCCACCGCCTTACTGGAGATTTTTCTCGATGGGCTTTCCCCCCGGGAAAAATCTCACTAAACCGGGGGGGGCCCCCTTTCCCATGTCGCATTTAATGGAGCCCTTGTGTAAGCTGAACGGGTGCAACATCTGGTGGCCAGCCCGAAAAAAAAAAAAAAAAAACCAAAAAAAAAACCCAAAGGCCCAAAAGGGCCTTTGGGTTAAAAGGGTTTCAATGGCACCCAAAGGGCAGATGCAAAAGATGTTGGTCACACCCAGGGGCGCGACGGGGACAGTACCTCCCACACCTACTATTCGTCCCGGGGGAATTTCCCACAGGCCTCAAGGGTTTTTCGCTCCCTTCGAGCTCCTATAGGGGCGACGTGTGGGGGGGCCCCCGGCTCGGGTGAAGGCGGCCGGGAAGGAGCTTAGAAACCCCCCGGAGGTAAACTGTCATTGATTTGTTGTGCGCTTCCCTTTGAAAAATGCAGGCCTTGCCACAGCTAGGCATGAGAAAAAGGAGGGCCCAAAGGCCCGACCAAAAGCAGTGGTACGACCAAACTCTTTTTGGGGAGGGCCCCTACCAGGGGGGTAAAAAGGGTGTGGGTACGGTTTCCCCGCACCACGGGAAACAAGCATCGGGGCAGCCGGGGAAGGCCCATATTTCGTGCCCCAAAGCAACTAAACGCAGTCACTTCCCGGGGCCCACCCTGGACCACGCCCGGGGAAGGGGGAAAGGGCCTTCCAGGGTAAACCCTGATGAAGGGGGCATAATGAGGGGGGGAAAATTCCCCTTCCCGGTGAAACCTGCCCGAAGAAGGTATGGGGAAAACCCTTTTGGACATCTTGCCCTGGTAAAGGGCAGGGGGATCCATAGTGGAAAGGGGATTTGGGGACACTCCGGGAGGACCAACGGTCCCGCTTTTGGCAACTCTCCACCCCTTCCGGGCTTTGCTCACTAACTTTGCCTGGAAGGACGGAGTCAGCCGTCCATCACTTTGGAAACCCCGGGGGAATCACCCCCCCCCAATCCGGCGTTCGCAAAAAGGGATCTCCCCCGAAGTGCAGCGGGACATGCGTGAGGGGGATTGGGGGAAAATGCTGAAGCGGGGGGTCATCCAGGGTCCAAAAATTTCCTGGGCCTCGCCTGTAGTCCTCGTCCCCCCCAAGGAAAAGGGTCGGACCACCCGGTTCTGCGTGGACTACAGGAGGCTCAACGCTGCCGGTCCCCCCTTTCGTACCCAAGCCACGCATCGATGACCCACTCGATCAGTTGGCCGGGGCCCCAAATACCTGACCAAATGGATCTGAGCCGGGGAAAATTGGCAGATTCCCCTGACCCGGAGGGAAGGGGAAAGCTTGCCTTTATCACCCCCTTCGGGCCGTACGAGTCCCCCTGTCATGCCCTTCGGATGAAAAAAGCCCCTCCACCCTTTTCAGCGGAAAGGTCAAAACGCTGCTAAAGGGGTGGAAGGGACGCGGGCCGCGTACCTGGATGGCATAGCCGTTTTTTTAGTCCCACCTGGGGGGATCACCTCCAGCACCTGAGGGAGGTGCTTGGAAATTATCTGCCAGGCAGGCTTTTACCATCCCAAACCGGGGAAAAATGCCACTGGGGGAAAAAAGAGGTCCAAATACCTGGGGCACCGGGTAGGTGGGGGGGCCTTGAAGCCAGAGCCCGGGAAAAGGGATGCCCTGGGATCCTGGGCCCCCCCCCAGGAAACCCAAAAAGCAGGGGAAATTTCCCTTTTTGGGGACCGCGGGTTTCAAAGGAGGTTTTTTCCACACAAAAGGAAACCTGGCAAAGCCCCTGACAGAAACCCCACCCGGAAAAAGGGTTTCCCCCCGCCCGTGATTGGGGCAAAAAGGGCTGCGAGAAGGCCTTCCCGCCCTCAAGGCCGCCTTGGGCCCAGCTCCCCCGTACTACAAACCCGCGACCCTTACCCGGCAATTTTTTTAGTACAAACAGGGTGCCAGTGACTTTTTGGGCTCGGTGGAAATGCTCAGGGCCCGGTGGGCCCCCGGGGCAGGAACATCCCGGGTTTTGTTCCCGAGCCGGGGAAACTTCTGCCCAGGGGGAATGGCCTATTCCAACCCTGGGAAAAGAATGCCCGGCGATAGTGGGGCCCCAGCGGCTGCAACCCAAACTATACGGGCCCTCATTTCCCTTGTTTAGGGCCGAAACCCCAACCCCCTGGGTTGGGTAAAACACGGTCTCTAACCAATGGGGGGTTGCAAATTGGAAACCTGGCGTTCCAACCGGGACAACCCTTTGCCATTCGGGCCCCCGGAAGGGTTGAGTCCACGGCAAAAGCCGGGGGGCCGTTTCCCCAAAGGGAGAAGGGGGAGATGGGGGCGTGGTGGGGGGGACCGAGAAAGGGGCTGGGCCCCCAGCGCCCTCAAAAGGGGGGGGTGTGAGGAGAACCACTCCAAAATATGACTTCAACCCCCAAATTTCCCAAACTATCAGTCCAGATGGGGTCCCAGCCCCCCAAAAAAAAGCTCCATTTTCACGTTAATTAGGGGGGGGGGGGGGGGGGGGGGGGAAAGGGCCCCTTTACCCATTGTAAATGCTCTCCATTTGGTTTTTGGAAAAGCAATACATGGGCACCTCAAAAGAACCCTCACTTTCCCTTAAATTTGCACTGAACAAAAACGCCTCAAACTCCCAAGCTTTCAAAGGGTTGAATGAAACTGGGCCCTAGGGCCCAAAAGTCTCCGATTTCATATCGATTTATAGGGGACCGCTCAAATTTGGGCCATGGCGAGGGTTTATAAACGCAAAACAAGGAACTCCCCCCACACACAGCCCCATTTCCCGGTTTCTGAGGCGCAGGGGGGCCCGGGTATCCAGAAAACCACCTACGGAGCCCAAAAAGGGCGTGTCTGATATCCCGGGGGTCGTTTTAGGGCCCCGCCGTTTGATGGTGCAAACCCGGGCCGGGTTTTGTGCCAATTTCCCTGCCGCTTTTGGGGCCATTTTTGTTTTGTATCAAAAACTGCATGACCTGAGTGGGAGGGGTTTCCCAGACCGTCGCAGGGGTGTTTAGGGGGGTGAAAGGGGGGTGCCATGTGGGGTGTCCCTCCAAAAATATAAGCAGGAGCCCTGGGGGCTCTGCCGTTGATCCATGGAGGAGGGTACCAACAGATTTTTAGGGGCATCCACCCACAGGAAAAACCCGGCCACATATGCCTCCCGTGTGGGGCCGCAAAAACCCAAAGGTAAAATTGACCCATTTTTAAATGCCTTTTTTTGTTTTAACCCCTCTTGTATTGCACTTGCTCTTACCTGGGATTTTTATTATCCTTTTGTATATATTTGTCTAGGGGGCCCCCCAAGGCAAAATTTAAAACTTAAACTTTTTAAACTGAGTTAGTCTGTCTTGATCATCGGCCCACACGCCTAGTTTCTCGGGCCCCATGATATATAGCTACCCCAAGGGTTGGTTCCTGCCCTGTTATAAGTCGGTAAAGGACCGGGGCTTATAAAATAAATTTAAGGGAAATGGGGGCAGCCGTTCAGGGTTCTGGACCCAGGAAAGGGTTTCCCCCGTCCCCCTTTTCCCCATGCCCGTGTGGACCCGGGGGGGAACAGTTGGGAAACCCATCTGGGCTGACCTTGTGCACCCCCCCAGGGGGCCGTGCAACCCTCGAGATAAAACCCCAAGCAGGCCGTTTGTCCCCCCAGTGGGCCGGCAGACAGGCTGTGGTTTTTTCAAAAAGGGGGTTTTTTTCCACAATCCATTTTACCTCCTGCTTCCCGCTCTTCACTCTGGGGGGGTCAGAAAAGGGGGGGGGGTGTGAAAAATTTTTTGAAAATTTTTTAACGTGACCCGCGGGTGACATCACCATGCCTTTCCTCTCTGTATCAAAGAAAGGTCCGTTTTTGTAAAGCATTGTGGTACTGAGAGGGAAAAATTATTTCCTCCAGGCACAGTGTCCTAGGTTCAAATCCCTGCAGGAAAACCCAAAACCGTGTTTTTTTCCCCCCTTTATCAATAAAACATACCTTTATTGAGTTTTTTTTTTTTTTTTTTTTGTTAAATTTTCACTGTTTTTAATTGCTAGGGGTAAGAGAAAAGTAATAAGGGGACGGGACCCGGGTTTGAACACTCAGTAGTGCCTGAGAATAGAGGTGGGGGCTTTTTCCTGAGCCCCCCCCAAGAAAACCCCAAAGGAAAGGGCCCCTCAGCCCCGGTCATAACCCCTGGGGGACTAGCTGTAAAACCCAAAGGATCCCCAAAAAGGGGCAGCTTTAAAAAAAACAGTGGGAGAACTTTTTAAAAATGAATGGTGAAAAAGTTTTCTCACTTCAATTTTACTTTCATGGCAAAACCCCCTTTTTAAATTTTTCCAGGGCCCGGGACAACCGCAAAGTAATGGTTTTTAACAGGGGCATAAAGGAAAACTTACCATCAACCTAGACTCACCTAAATCTCTTATCAAATGGATGGACTGGTGCAGCTATGACAGTTTGTATTTAAATTTCTAGGGTTTTCTAAGTGGGAAATTTTTAAAAATACTGTATGAAAAAAAAAACAACCTGCAACAAACCCTCAACTCCAGTTCTGCAATGTGAACAGAATCCACAAAACCTGCTAACATTTGTCCTTTAAACTCCAAGACACAATATTCAGCAGTGCCCGTTCTTTACCTTCATGAATTCCTCCTGAATCATGTCAAATTTCTGTTTTTCATGAACAGCTCTAGCAGTGTTTGTTCTGTCAAATGGTTCTACAAATGAAAAGAAAACGGGAAAGTCATAAAAGTTAAATTTTTCTGAAGAAAATCTACGGGAAAGGTTTCTTTCAGAAAAAGCCCCCCCGGGGAGGCAGAACAAAACTCGTGTCAGACATTTCCCGTTTCCCAGCGACTGTGGCCCTTATTCTGTAAGATGGGGAGTTTTTTGTGTATTTTAAAGCTCAAATTTTTGGAAATTTTCCCGCCAAAAAGGTCAATTCAAAGAGTCCGTTTTTTTCATACCCCGCCCCCCTCAAAAAAAAAAACCTATTACTTTAAAAATTGTGGACGGGTAGCATTTGGGAAAGGGGGGGCTAACACCTGCTCAAGAATTTAAATTTGAAAGGGGGAAATGTTCTGAAAATCCGCATCTTACAGAAAAAGGGGCACAGGGCCGGAAACAGCGGTCGTCACTAGCTTTTTACGTCCTCAAAACAAGGGGGGCATAACCTTTTTGGGCAGGTTCCCCTTTTAAAAAATAAAAACAAAGGGTCGAAGTTTTTGGATCTATTGAGATGGCAGTGTATGCTCATTCACGTCTCTTGAAATTGTTCCCCCTCCTCCCAAAATAATAAAAAGCAACCTAATTGTTCCCCATTAAATATTTTCTACCATTCTCGATCTATAGTTTGTATGTAGAAATGTGTTTGAATGGTAAGACTACAAACAATTCCTGTGCAAAATCAGGGAGCTTTCGGCATCCATCCTCTACTTCATGCCAATCTACTTTGGTAGGTTTGCCAATTAAAGAGCCCACCCCCGGGAAAAACTTCCCGGGTTTTTCCCAAAAAATTTCCAGCCCTTAGCCTTTTTTTCCCCCCAAACCCAAAAAACCCTTTTTTTTAAAAAGCCCCAAAAAAAAAAAAAAAAAAATTAAAAAAGGGGACAAAAAAAAGAACCGAAAATAAAAGAGGGAACCGTTCCAACCCTTTCCCCCAGAATTTCAAAAACCCCTTCCAAAGCCAACTTTCCTGCATACCTTGCCCCAAAAAGAAAACATCTTGGGCCTTTCCCGTAGGAGAGAAAAACGGCATTTCCCAAAATTTTCCCAAAAGCCAAACAAGAAATAATGTAAATTTTAACTTTTCCCGGGGGAAAAAATAACAATGAAAAAATAATCATGCCCAGAATTTAATAAAGGTAAAAATTTGGGTGCCCTCAAAATAACCCCACATACTTTCCATAAATTTTCAAAAAGGGCTGGCAAAAAAAGTGAGACCCCCCCTATGTAAAAAAGGGAAAAAAGGGGCCCCAAAGGACAGTTTTTTTGGGGGGCCACCATTATTTTTCCGCACTCCCTTAAAAGGGAAACCTTCACATAGGGGGGCCCCCCTGCGGGGGAACGCACAAGCAATTGTCAACCGCTTTTTCCGGGTTGGTCCCTTTTCTCTAAGACCCTTTTGTTTTAAAGGTTTTTAAAAGCTCAAAAAGGGGTTCCAGTTTTTCCCAGGAATGCCCAGTTTTTTTTCAACCCCGCCCCTTTGATGCTACCCCACCCACCCCCAAATGTTTAACTGTCAGGTGGGGGGGCAATTTTTGGAATTGGTCGGGCTGCTCTGAATGGCAAAAAGGGCCCAAAAGTAAATAAAACTGTCGGGGTGAAATTTTGTTGCCCATAGAAAACCAATCGACTCCCTTAAAATTTCATATAGTGCCCCAAAAAAAAAAAAAATAAAAGGGGCCCGCTCTGATTGGTTGCAAAGGGCAAAAAGGGAAAAAGTTTTTGCCCTAAACATTTTCTTTACATGGGGCCCTATATCCCTTGAAACTGCTGCCCCCTTACAGAAGTGACGCCTGCCCAACCCCCGCCTTTTCGTCCTCAAAAACGGGGGCTAGTTTATGTAACATTTTCCCTTTTAAGGCGTAAAGGGGAAAAAATGGGGGGGGCCCCACCAAAATACTTTATTTGGGGCACAATTTGTCCCATTTTATTTTTCCCCAATACTTTTTCCCAGCGGTTAGAAAATTGAGGGGGGTGTGTGAGTTATTCTGAGGAAAACCCCAAAATTTACATTTTTAAAAACAGCGTTTTTCAGCCCTTTTTTTCAGTTTTTTGAAAAAAAATTTGAAGAGAAAATTTACTCTTAAAAAAACATTATTTTTTAAGGGGGCGTAGGGGGGCACGCCCCGCTTGCCCCTGCATAGGGCAGTACTATTATACGGCAGAAAGCAGGCTTTTAAATTTTTAAAAGCGCAAAAAACCAAACAAAAAAATTTTCACTTTTTTAAATCTTTTTACGATATAAAAACAAAGGGAAAGGTGCATATTTAAACAGTGTTAGCTTTGCCTTACTTCAACAAAATAGCAAGGGATACCCCGGAGACAAGAGCTCCCCAAAACCCCTTGAGATGTTTCGCAAAACCCAAAGAAAAATAAAAAAGACCCACAAAATATGAAAGAAAGGGTTTTGAGGAAAATACGGAAGCCCTTTTTTTTTGGAGCCCAGCTTTGGTATCAAAAATAAAAGGGGGCGTGCTAAAAAAGGGTTAAAAAACAAAAAAAATGAAAAAATAGGGGGAATACCCAATTTTAAGAGAAAAATTTTTTTTTTGGGATAATTAGCCAAGATGCTCTTAGCCCAAAAAGGGTTAAAAAAAACCAGACATAAAAGGGGTTTTTTTATAATTTGTTTTGTCCGTGTTAACGGGGGTATAAAAAAGAGTATTTATCTTACGGGCGCATGCGTGAAAAAGAAGCTACCCCTTGGGAAACGTCGCAAGGTGTGAAAGGAAACCCTCTGCTTTTGGGCAAACCTCTTTTTTTGTTGAATTTGGACACGCTAACGCAGATAATTTATTGCGCCTTCCTTCTACATTTAAAAGACTGTTGTCTGTTTTAAAAGTTCGTTTAAATATTAAAGAAGTAAAAGTTTTTTATTATTTTTGGGTTTCATTGCTGCTTTTTTCCGAGATACGTGAGGAGGGGGAAAACTAAAGTAGACCAAAGAGGTACATACAAAAAATTATGAATACAAGAAATTTTAAATGAATTAAAAAGGCTTTTCATTTTTTAAACCTTTTTCATCCTCCCTTTTGGCTCCCGCATCCAAGGGTTTAAACAGCAGGGATCAGAGCCAGCTCCAATCTCTGCTGATAGCGGCGGTTGCCTGCTATAATAGCCTAAACCCGCCATGTATCGCACGGGCTCAGGGTGTGAGCCTGCTCCATACACCCTTTCCCCGCTATTTGGAAGTAAGGGTAAAACCTGTATGACTGACACATAATGCGATAATTCTAAATAATTACATCACTTACTCAAACTCTATGGCAAAGTATTTCAAGAATCCCAAAAGAAGGTCCCCCAGGCTTGATCCATTTTTGGACACATATAGAGGAATATTGCGAGGAGCATGATGGACAAAGGGGGCAAAAGCTTTTCAGGGTTAAAAAAATTCCTTCAAGGAAAAAAAGAAAAAAGAAAAGAAAAAAAAAAAAACTTTTAAAATTTCACATATATAAAATTTTTCAGACGTAGTTTTGTACAGTCATGGGGCCCAAAAATTTTGAGAATGAACAAATTTAAAATTTTTTCAAATCTACTGCATCGGGTTTTAAAAAACCAAATTTTCTAACTCCAGAATGTTATAAAGGGGGATCAGCTTAACCCGCAATTTTAAATTTCAAAGTCAATGTTGCCCCAGAAAATGAACTTTTTCCCCCCAAAAACATTTCAACTTCATTGCAGGCCTGCCTTTTAAAAAAACCAGCTAACCGTTTCAGTGATTGCTCCATTTAAAACAGGTGTGGGGGTTGATGAGGACAGGGGGGAATCAATCTGTCATGATTAAAGTAAGAAACCACCATTGGAAAACCCTTTTAAAAAAGGCGGGCTTGACAACATTTTTTCCTTCTGGGAACCTTTGGGTTTTCTCTAAAAAAACACTTTGCAGTCATCATTGCAAATGCACAAAACTGGTCCCCCCAACAGGGAAGAGTTTTCGCAGCTAGAAAGATTGCACCTCATTTAACAAAAATGTGCATATCAAGGGAAACCCAAAGGGGAGAGGGTTTCCCTTGTTGCCAAAAAGCTCCAGGGCGCCCAAGAAAGACCGCAAAACGCCCGGACCGTTTTCTTAAAGTGGTTTTAGCTTCGGGCGGGCTCCCCGCAGTGCAAAGCTTGCTCAGGAAAGGGAGCGGCAGGGGGGGTGCATCTGGGATGCCTGTGAAACGGAGACTCCCTGGGGCCCAAAGGGCCCGGTGTCAAGGGGGGCAGCAAAGGGGCCAATTTCTCTCCAGAAACAACAACAGGGGCGCTGAGGACTGGGGTAAAGTATTTTCCCCAGTGAATCCCCTTCCCCAATTTTTTATAACATCTGGAAAACACTTGTTCGGAAAAAGACAAGGTGAGCGATACCACCAGTCCTTTTTTCTTTCCAACTGTAAAAACAACCGAAACCATTCATGGTGGGGGTTTCTTTCAGCCAAAAGGGAAATTTCTCTCAACAGGGCCTTTCCCCCAAAAACACCCTCCCTGAAAAAAAGAAAAGGTACCAGAATGTCCCCCAAAGCAATTCTCCCA